>JAOWBW010000126.1:1264972-1857500 GCA_026119855.1 Campanula takesimana
GCGAACCGGCTTATCGCCGTTCCACATCCGACCGGGGTGCATCGCCGGCTGGAGTTTCAGTATTAACATTAAGCGTCTTGTTAGGGTTTCGGCAGTTTCTAACATTAAGCGTCTTGCTATCGGTAATATTTGCATACTCACTCTGTCCCATAATAATATGCATGAACTTCTCTTTTGGGTGTCTTATTGATAAGTCACACATTCCTTAAACAAAAATTATATATTTTTTTTTTTACTAAATGGGATCCAATTATCATATTCACAACAACTGTCCACTACTATTCTCTATCTCACTTTCTCTCTCATACATTACTTTTCACACTCATCAACTACCCACTACTATTCCTTTCTTAATTCCCATGCGCACCCAATTTTGTGCACATTATACTCCCTCCATCCCCATAATAATGTGCACAAACTTTTCTTTTGATTATCTCATTGATAAGTCATACTTTCCATAATTGATAAGTCATACTTATGAAACTACCCATTACTATTTTCTCTTTAATTCTCGTGTACACTCAAAATTGTGCACATTGTTATAGAACAGAGGGATGTGTTATTAGGATAACTGTTTATGCAATCAAACTAAGCAAGTTTTGGCTATTTATAGCTTTTCAATAACATTTTACCTCCGTCCCAAAAAGATACTTCAAAAAGATAGTCACATTTGAATTTTAACAATAGTGAATTTTAATCAAAAATAATGTGGAACTACTAATTCTGATTATAATTTTAAAAAGGGTTATTGATAGTGATTATTAATAACTTTTTTTTTTAGGATTTTTTTGAGATGATTATGTTAAAATAAATATTAGGAATGAGAATTAAGGATAAGTGTTTTAAAATTATGTATTGTGAGTATTAATGATATGGAAAGTGTGTTAGTGAATAGTAAGTAAAAAACTGTTGTGAGCATGACAAATGAATTTTTCTTTTAAATAAGTATTCCCTCCGTTCGCGACTAAGGTCCTTAGTTTGACTTTACACACATATTAAGAAGAAGTAAATATTGTGAGTATTAAAAGTAAAGTAGGAGAGAGAAATTTGGTAGAGAGTTTTTATTGTGAAAATGAGGGCAAATTGCACCATACTACCACTAAGTTTACACGGAGTTGCAATGTGGGTCATAAAGTATCAAAAGTTGCAATTTAGTGCATAATGTTCACACAAAATTGCAATCCACTATAATTTTGGATGATTGTTATAATGAATGGATGGTAGTTAAAAATGTTAGAACATGGCTTGCAAAACAAGTTATTTGGACCTTCCATTTATAAAATCATGATTATAATGTTAATATAAAGTGTAGTAAATAATAGTAAATATTGTGTAGAATTCCTGGATATAATATTACCTATTTTTTATGGGCAAAGTGGTAATTTAACATCACTAAAGGTTGAAAGGGTGTAGTCCCTAAATGAGGTGCCTATTGGTTTCATATATAAAGGGTTCTCCATCAACCCTAGAAATCACTCCATTCATTATGTTTCTCTCCCAAATAATCTTCATATTGCTAGAGATATTAGAGAGAAAAGACACTCATCATTTAGAAGAACTCCGTCCCCTTAATTTTTTTTTCTTCTTCTTGTTCTCCCTACAACATCATTATGGATTCATCAGGTATTACGCTTCCGCTTTCATCTTCTTCTTCCTCAATCTTCTTCTGAAATGAGCGTGACATTCAGGGATATAAAGAATTGTTCCAACAATTGGTATCAGAGCCCGCTCATATTTTGGTTTAAGTTTGAGTTCTTTTCGGGAAAGCTTTTATGCTTTATTCGATTCATTTTTTCTGTTGAATCATCAAGTTTTGATGTTGATTAGGGACTCTAATTCATTCATAGAGTACTGATAATAATTGTTGGTCCTAGAGGGGCAACAAGGGTATGAAAAATGCTAGAGGGGGGGTGAATAGCGTTTTTAAAAATTCTTTTCAAACCCTTTTTGCAAATCAATGGCTTATGCGCACAGTTCTCAATAAGCTATGTATAGCGCGCAGAGAGAGTGTGAAATGCACAGCGGAAAATTAAAGCAACACTGGGCAGGGTATACTGCGCAGGGTAAAAACGCACGCGCTAAGATTTGGCTAAACTGTTGGATAAAATCGGATTCTAAGGCAATAGGCAATAACAAACACAGCAGCAATAGCAACAATCTGGTAAGATCAAACAAAGCAGTAATTCAGAAATAACTAAGCTGGAAGCAAATAGCAGAAATAATGAACAAGCTATTTTGGAGAGGTTCGATCGATGAAAGATCTACGTCCTCTACCAAGATGGTTAGTCTTGGATTTTCTAATGAGATATATATTGATATGAGGAGCTTTTACAAGATTACAACGAATCAAAACTCAAATCAAAATCTAATCAATGAAGAGCAAATCCTAGACTAAACCGGTGTTTCTCAAGAAGTAAGATCTATATGATCGAAGCTTCAAGAGGTGTGTGTGTGTCAGAAATTCTGGGCTCTATGAATCTAAGAGATGAAGAGCACGAAGAATTCTGGTGATATAAGGCTTAGGATCTGGGCAGGAGTTTGAAGGTATGAAGGTTTGAAGGTTGTTCTTGAATCTGGAAAAGTAAGCAGCAAACTTCGGAACTTCAGTAATACTTGTAAGCACAAACTCTAGCAACTTGGAAATGAAGATGAGCAGGCTATTTATAGCAGAGAGCTTAAAACTAGCCGTTGGTTCTCTGAGCTGGCACAATGGGATTGGTGCGCAGGTGTCCTTTATAGCCGTTGGAGCTCTGATCAAGGTTGATGACCTGGCACAAAGTGATTGGTGCGCAGGTGTTTTAGAGCCGTTGGAGACTGAGCATGAAGGCAAAATTCAAAAGCTTCTTCAAGAAGGTTGACAGCTGTCTTCATTTGAAATATTTCTCTTGAGCGCGTCTCCACCGTTGGATCTGCTGACTGTGCAGGTTTTGTCGTTTATGCACAACTAAGCGTACATCTTCTGAGAGCTTTCCAAGTTTGGTGATCTGAATGCATTGAAAACTGTGCAAGGTAATATGCTGCGCAGAGGAGACCTGCGCAGTGATGTACTGCGCAGAGAGTCCTGCGCAGTAACCACAGTTGCTAAGATCATTCCTTCGCTGCAAGTCCTATATACTAAGCCTATACTACAAAATGGACTATGCTAAAAATGAAGTTATAAAACTTCTTACATAGGGTTCTAAAGTCCATAAAATACTCTTAGGTGATGGTATCAATCATTTCTAACAAAAATAGGAGGGTTAAGAAGTAAGCATACCCAACAATAATCATCTGAATTTAAGAAAATGGTTTGAAAAGTTTTGTTGAATGAACACAATGGTTCAAGTGTGACTATCCCTTCATAACATGGTTTTATGTCTAGTGCATACCATGTGGATCTACATACTTGATTCCATTGTTTTAAAGCAAGATTATCCCTAAATAACATGGTTTTATGTTGTAAAGAACATATCATGTGGATCTACTTGTTGTTCATCATTTTTTGGGATAAAATTTGGAAAAGTGCAGCAAAGCATGCATGAAACGGTGGCTTTAGCCCGGTCGGGTCTTATGTTCTGCCCGGTCGGGTCTTATGTTCTGCCCGGTCGGGTATTATAAGTTGTCCGGTCGCGCATGTACACTATTCACAGGTTTTTGCTTTTTCAAAGATATTGCACAATTTTGTTCATCTTTTGAACAAAACATACATTTTTTCAAACCCTAAGGCCTTGATTAATTATATGCTTTGACAATTTTATTCATTGTTTAAATAATATTGTCGCCTAAGTGATTTACGTTATTTAAACTCTAAAATTGTAAAGTGTTGGATGTTTAAGTTGATATGTGAATGACTTGAATTTTCCAAAGAAGATCTTGACATTTGACTAAACTTGGGCATTCATGTGGTAACAAGTAAAATAAACATTAGGTTATTTTCTTAGGTACTTATGTCGGCCCAAAGGAAGATTAAGTATTTATTAAAATATAAGTTCATATTACTTGTTGCCTAAGGCAATCATTTATGAGTCAACTCGCAATCCAAAGATTAGTTTTGATGTCATGTTGATTGTCTTGTTGATGGATTTCATTGATATAATTAATCATTATTTATTGTGTAGTTTCTTATTTATGTTTTGTATTCATTCTTGTTCTCAAAATTCCAACAAATTTGTTTATTGCTTCATCTGTAATTACTGCTATGAGTATCGTTGCAATGTGGGACTAATTATAAAACTTGGAAAACAAATAATTATAATCTTGGGCTATATAGAACTCGCATTAAGGGATCTGTTTTTCTTCTTATTGCTTGAGTGCTGAGAAGTGACACGCTCTAACCGCGTAAGCCTAATGATCATAAAGAATATTGTCCCGGAGACCTTTTGGACGGTGTCTCCGAGGATATTGATGCTACAAACATTCCTTGATACACATGAGGAAACTTGTTTCCATAAGGTATAAAGGGTACCGGAAATTTAAGGGAGTACATTTTAGAAATAGTTCATCTATTAACAAAATGAAAAGGCACTTAAGTTAAGGATATCGAATGATATTCTTGTGCATTTAATTTTAATCTTTCTTCCTTGGTTTGGTTGCTTTGAAGTGACCTATCAATGTCAAAAGGACAAGTGAAATATTAATGAATTACTTTCACTTATGACACAAGAAGAAGATAAGTTAAGAATAATTTAGAACTAAAGGTACTCATTTAGCATCTACCTTTTCTCATGGGACAAGAGAAGAGGGAAAGAAAGTGTGGTTGCAAGTAAAAATAAGCTTAAGGGATCATCTCATGATCATAAAAAAAAAATGTTTCTTTTGCAAGGGCCTTACTAACATGAAGTTCGATTATCCTAAGTCTCACGCTTGGCGTGAGAGGTATATCATTTGGTCTTGTTTGTATTGTATTAAGGCTAATTTGGTTTCAGTTCCTACATTTACATGGTGATTGGATTTTGGTGCAACCAATCACATAAGGATGTTCAAGTAGGATTGCCTAAATTATCGAAGACCTAGTAAAGATGAAGAAATTCATCTATATGGAAACTAGGAATCCGGTTAGAGTTATAGGCATAAGGATCATTTAAATTATTGTTAAGTACTAAATATTATTTTGTATTAAATAATATATTTATTGTACCATCATTTAAATGGAATTATGATATTTATCACAATATTGGACAAGGAAGGTCACTATTGTTCATTAATAATAAGTGTGATCTCTATTTTAATTCCAAAGGTTGTTGGCACTAGTACTTTGTCAAGTATTCTTTCTTCACTTGACATTATTCAAACAATAAATGTGTCCCTTAATAATGAAACCAAAACTAAAAAGCAAAAGTTATCAAGTAAATTTTATTTTATTTTTCATTAAGGCATAGGCATTTGGGTCATATTTCCAAGAGGAAAATTGATAAGCTTATGTTAAAGAAAATCTTAAACAAACTTGATATTTTGGAAAATACTTTTGCATTAAATGCCTTAAAGGAAGTTTACAAACATTAAAAGAATAGTATTCTCGAGAGTATCAAGTGTCTTTAAAACTAATACATATGAACATATTGGGCCAACAATAGTTATTACGTTTATAAATGACTACTCTCAATATGGATGCATTTATTACTTCATGCAAAGACTCAAGTTATGGACGTTTTCAAGTCATATGAGGTCAAAGTTAGAAATCAACTTTGAAAGAATATTAAGAACATTAGGTCCAATCATGATAGAGTATATCATGGTTGGAATGATTGTTAAAGGGAACAACGTCTAGGTCATTTTTACTCGCTATTTTGAAGAGTGTGGGATTGTCTCCATCTACATTAAGCCGGGTACGCCTAGCATGAATGATGTACACAAGAGACATGATAAAATCCTTAAGGAAATGGTAATAAGCATGTTTTGTGCTTCTTTTACCTCACTCATTATGGGCGATACATTAAAACCGCAGCCCTTATTCTCATTAAAGCTCCCTCTAAGCTACTAATAAAAACCCTTTATGATTTTGGGACGAATAAGGAACACGTCCTTAAATCATCTTCATTTATGGGGTTGTCTAACAAAAGGGTAGACCTTATAAGTCTACTAAGAGCAAGTTAGACATAAGATTGTTAGTAGTTATTCATGAGGTAAGCCGAGAGATCTAGGGGATATATAAATTTTACAACCTCAGAATTAGTAAGAACCGGTGCCCTTAAAGAGATACAATAGAGTAAGAAGGATTGCAATACCGGATAATTATGAGATGTATCTTACCGAGAAATTAAGGACACATATGTTTAGTGGGAGATGAGCCATTCATCTACCATAAAGCCATTAATAGTCCTAATTCTCATATGTAGATTAATACCATATATAAAGAGTTGAAATCTTTGAAAGATAACAACTTTTGAGATCTTTTTACATTACCTAAAGATGTGAAACCTATAAATGGGTCTCTAAGACCTAAAAGGATTCGCAAAAGTAATGTTGAAAGATATAAGACCCATCTAGTTGCTAAAGATTTTTTCAACTCATAAGAAAGGCATTAATTATCAAGAAAGAAACATTTCCCGGTATCTTCTAAAAACTCTTTTAGAACCATTATGGCACTAGTAGCAATTTGTGTCTTAAGCCTCATCAAATGGATATTAAAGAGAACTTTTCTTAATGGAGACATTAAGCAAACTATCTATATGGAGAAATTCATTTATGACTTAAGCAAACTTCTCATTAATGGTATTTAGAATTTAATCAAGTTATTCTTTCATTTGGTTTGAAATAAATCTTGATAAATATTGTGTATACCATAAGTTCAGTGAGAGTAAAAATTATAATTTTGGTCTTATATGTGGGTAATATTTGCTTGCTAGTAATGTTTTAAACCTTAATAAGGAAACTAAGAAATTTCTTTTGAATGAAAATTCTTGGTGAGGCATCTTTTTGTATTAGGAATCCATGTTCACTGTGAGTTTACACGGAGTATTTTGAGATTATCACAAAAGGCCTATATAGAAAAGGTATTACAAAAGGTATAGCATGTAAAACTATAAACCACTTGACACCCCTAATTTTAAAGGAGACATGCTTAGTCTCAAACAGTGCCCTAAAGTTAATTATGAATCCAAGTATATAGAAAATATCCCTCTTTGCATCAGCAGTAAGAAAGCTTAATAAATGCGTAAGTCTTGCATTCAATGTTGGGATGCTTGGTCAATACCAAAGCAATCCAGAAAGAACATTAAGTAGTTGCCAAAAGAATGATATAGTATTTACAAAACACAAAGATCTACATGCCTATTTTTAATCGGATAATCTTGAGATCATTTGGTATACCGATATTTGTTAAAATTATATGGCTGCATAAAGGACTACAATTTGTCAAATAGTGTCGAAAGACCGTTAAGATATATTATGACAATCAGGTAGTAGTCTAGTACTCTAACAAGAGTTTGTCAAAGTCTAAGTATTTAGACATTAAGTATCTTGTTGTAAAGAAAGAGTACAAAAAGGAACAAATGAAAACACAACTTATTGGAATAAACTCCATAATTATCGGATCCGTTTTCTAAAGTGTTATAATCTTTAGTGTTTCACGATCATGTTGCTCATATGGGTGTAACAATTTTGATAACATTTAATTTAGTGGGAGTTTATGTTGTGATTCATTAATAAGTTCTATTATTTAAAGTTTTAATCTCATTTGGTTAAGTTGGACTAGTTGGAAGAATATGTATATATTCATTATGATTCCATGCTACACATCTACACTTTTGATCTATGTCATTTACTTGGATTTGTATATGTGATTATTGTGGGTTTAGTTGCGAATCAATTACAACGACTGCCCCTTTAGTCCTTATACTTATATGGCTAATGTACGAGATTGTTATGAATGATAATAAAGTGCGCACATAAGGGTTGTCATTCGTGTTATATTTATGTTTTAAAGGGAGAACTTTATTTTGCAACCCAAGTGGGAGATTGTTAGAACATGGCTTGCAAAACAAGTTATTTGGACCTTCCATTTATAAAATCATGATTATAATGTTAATATAAAGTGTAGTAAATAATAGTAAATATTGTGTAAAATTCCTGGATGTAATATTACCTATTTTTTATGGGCAAAGTGGTAATTTAACATCACTAAAGGTTGAAAGGGTGTAGTCCCTAAATGAGGTGCCTATTGGTTTCATATATAAAGGGTTCTCCATCAACCCTAGAAATCACTCCATTCATTATTTTTCTCTCCCAAATAATCTTCATATTGCTAGAGATATTAGAGAGAAAAGGCACTCATCATTTAGAAGAACTCCGTCCTCTTAATTTTTTTTTTCTTCTTCTTGTTGTTCTCCCTACAACATCATTATGGATTCATCAGGTATTACGCTTCCGCCTTCATCTTCTTCTTCCTCAATCTTATTCTGAAATGAGCGTGACATTCAGGGATATAAAGAATTGTTCAAACAAAAAATAGTTAACAAAATGAATGAAAAGGTTAACGGAATTCCTAAAACTTTATTTGATCATCCCTATAATTAAACAGATTTTGAATTTCCTAGTATTTCATCAATTATCCCACAATCAAAAAAATAAAAAATAATGATTTCTATAAAATAATAATATTTTTAAATTCCTTGAAGAGACAACAATATTTTAATAAACAAAATATATTTTTGCTATTAAAAATAATATAAAAAAATAAAAAAATATGTTACTATTACGATTTAAAAAGACAATTTTTTACGACGAATTTCTGCCATATTTTATAAAAAAATCGCCAAATTCTATTTCAAATCAAACTGTCTCTTGTATCGCATCCGAGAGATTTTTTTGGTCATATTGAATCGTAATAGTCAGATCTGAAGTCAAAAAAAATATAAATTTGAAGAAATCACAAGAGAAGACAACAGTGGTGCAACATCGAAGATGTGTCGCCTTATGTTTTGTAATAGAATTTGGGGATTTTTTTTGAAAATATGGCAGAAATTCGTTGCAGAAATTTTGTCATTTTTAACCCTAATAGTAACATTTTTTATATTGACATTTAATAAAAAATTATATTTATTTATTAAAATACTGTTATTCATCCAAAAAAATAAAATATTGTTATTTTATTGAAATTCATTATTATTATTATTATTTTTGTTTTATTTTTTTGGTATGTTGTGGTATAATTGATGGATAATAGGAAATTAAAAATTTGTTAAATTATAAGGGTGGTCAATGCAAGATTTAAAAAATCCGTTAGCATTTCCATTCATTTTGTTAACTTTAGTTAACTATTATCCATCCAATATAACAGCCATCCAAGATTGCAGTGAATTGCAACTTTGTGTGAACATTATGCACTAAATTGCAACTTTTGGTCCTTTATGACCCACATTGCAACTCCGTGTAAACTTAGCGGTAGTATGGTGCAATTTGCCCTGAAAATGACAAATGATTTCAATTGTCTATTTTAAGTAAAACAACTAAAATTTTTAATCTTGACAGGAAAAAAAAGAAAGTAAACGGAAAAAGTAATACTCCCTCTGTCCCATTTAAGAGTCAAAAAATGGGGTGGGTTCAAGAATTAAGGAAAATGTGATGTGTTGTGAGTGTTGATAGTTGAGTTGGAGAGAGAAAGTGGGGTAGAGAAGAGTTAGTGGATAATTGTTGTGAGTATGACATGTAGGACCCACTTTCATTTTAGGATTTTGACTCTTAAAATGAGATGCTCTTTTAAGAAATTTTTGACTCTTAAAATAGGACTGAGGGAGTATAAATTTTCCATAACTAAATAAAACACCCAAAATAGGAGGAGGAGGAAGGGTATCTTATGAAAGATAAGGGAGTGGAGTATTGATTACTCCCTCCGTCCCAAAATAATTTTCTCATTTGCCATTTTTAATCTCGTTTTACTACCCCAATGTTTACATGTTGTATCGGTTAGGGGCCTATGGTTTTATATTTCTCACTTTAGGGCCTAGACTATCGTTTTTGTATCAATTCAGAGCCCTAGCAAGAGTTTTGTTAGATTTTAAATGGAAAGTTAACATGTGTCATCTAAAAATCCATTTTCTCTTGGGTTTTTTTGGTCTTTTCAAGTCATTAGTATATTTAAGCTTTCAAACTCTTGACTTATGAAATATTGTTCCAAAAAAAAAACTTATAAAGTAATTCATTCTTATTTATTTATTTTAAAAATATTTCCCCTACAATTTAATAGACCCAAACAAACTGTTTAGGAGTCAATGTGAAAGTTCCTTTAATTTTGAGTATTCTTTTTTTTTTTTTTGATTTCTTTTCCTGCGTATGTATGGCTATAACTTATAAAGAAAATAGCAACATCAAACATGAACTAGTTATCGCACATAAATTGGGAAAACGATTACAAAAAACAGCAGTATTAATTTTTTTTCCTTGAGATAATTATTAAAATTATAAAATTCTAATTTCCCCAAAATTTTGAAAGAAAAAAAGTTAATTTAAGAACCACCCAAACACCAAAAGAGTACTATCAGAACACAAGCAGAGTGACTTAAAGAAAATTATGAGTCAATTCATCACTCTTGGCATTAAAATGCGTGATAATTTGAGCAACAATATCACCTAAACTCTCAAATCAAACCAAAGCTAATGAACCTGTGATTGATTTGGGTGTACTGCCAAACTACTATGGCTTAACCATTATTTTTGTAAAAATATCAAATGCCCAAGAGAAAATAGGTGTTAGGATGTGATATACCAACTTTCTATTCAAAATATAACGGAATGTTTGTTTAGGCCCTAGATTGATGCGAAAATGGAAGTTCAGGCCCTAAAGTGAGAAAAATAAAACTAAAGGCCCCAAAGTGAAACAGCATGTAAACCCTAGGGTAGTAAATTGAGATTAGCCCTTTTTTATTGTCCCAAAATGTTCTTCACATTTCTACATTTTAGGCTTAAATAAAACATGGCTAGTGAAGCAAGTGTTCATATCCTTAAAAAAGTTTGAATAGTCAAACGCGAAAATCATTTTGGGACGGAGGGAGTAATTGTTTTAATAAAATGATGAAGACGTACTCCCTCCGTTCCCCAATAATTGACGTTTTAGGCATAGAGAAAATTTTCAAATTATTTGACGTTTTGTACTTTTTGTCTTTCTTGGACCAACTTACCCCTCTACCCATTAATGCATAACCGTCTCTCTCATCTCCTTCCCATTTTCTCTCATTCTTCCTCTTTTCATTCACAACCCTTTCTCTCTCATCTAAACTTCAGAAAAACCATAACCAAAGTAAAAAAACAAATTCCCATCAAAATGATTAACCAGATCAAAAATCAAAGATCTTAATCCAGTAACAATTTATATACCCCTGGTTCAAAATAAAAAAAAAATTGTTCATATCAAACATATGCTGCTACAACCAAATTAAACCCAATAAATTCTTGCTCTGTGCTGCCGCCCTCAGCCCCATCCTTCCCCATCACAGTAGCCGTCAAAGATTGATTCTTCTCAGTCGAAGCTGCAGAAATCGTCAACCATGAAGGATCCAAATGATTATCATGTTTTTAGCGCCGTTTTCGAGGAAGTTGTATTTGAGATTTTAATTTAGCTACTGTTTTTGTGTGGATATGAGTTTATGTATGTACTGAGTTTTGTGGCGAGAAAGGCGGTCATGTACGGAGGCGAAAAGAGGAGGAGTTGGCCATTTTGGTGAAGATTGGAAAGAATTAGAATATCGTCCGGTGCAGTGGCGGACCTAGGATTTTATAAAAGAGGCTTTGACCAATAAGTCCCTCAGCCAAATAAAAACTACTAATAAGGACCGGAATTATGGAAACTCGCCAAAAAGTCCCTGGAATATTCACTGGACCATATTGCCCCTACAAGCTGGCGCGCACATGGGAATGGGAGTCCAGCAAACAATCGCTAAGTGCTTTTACATTGTGCGCTTTTCTCTTTCTCTCTCTTCCTCTCTCCCCTTTCTCTTTCTTCCTTTTATTTTTCCACCCAAAATTTTAAAATGTAATATCTCAAAATCTAAAAATCGAAAAAATGATTCGAAACCAATGTTTTAATCGTGTCATCAAGACGAATCAAACAAGTACACTCAATACATAATTCAAATTTTAGAAATAAAAATTTCATTTTTCACTTGTAAAAATTTGAGAAAATCATTTTTCATTCTCAATTGATTTTACAGTTGTGTGATTTCACAGTTTGTTATTTTCTCACTTTTAACTTTAAAAACAATTTCTCAAATGATTTCACTGTTGTGTGATGTTATATGCCTTTTAAACAGTTGAGAAATCATTTTATCAGTTTTGTTATCACATAAAGTTAGAAATAGCATAGTTAAATTGATTTCACAGTTGTGTGATGTCATAGGCATTTTAAATAGTTGAGAAATCAATTTATCATTTGTGTGAGGTTATATGATCTTTAAACAATTGATAAATCAATTTATCAGATGTTTAAAATTAAATACTTAGTTAATAAATATATTGTCACATACTCTTAAACAGTAGATAACTCAATTTATCAGTTGTTTCAAGTCAAGAAAAATTAGTAACAATAGCTTTATATAAAAAACTGATAACTGAATTTCCCAATTATTGAAAATCTCACACTTTTCAATTTTTTTTATAAGTGAGCAACCCCCTTTCTGAAATCAACCCAACCATAAAAGAAGAAAAATAGCTCATATTACTCACCCTCTCATTTAAACTAACCCAGCCAATTGAAATGAGAATCTAAAACCCTAATTAATCAAATCACTGTCCAAAACAAACATAATCACAAAATCGAACTAAGCATAATCCTCAAATCCACTGCAATTCGTTCAAGAGAGAGGAACATTGCAGAGATAGTACCTCGCGGCCGGAGATATGAAGACTCTTCGTCATCGTCAACGGAGTCGGCGACCAGAATCAGAAGTTCCCGATCTCGTTCTCTTCCCACCATTACTATCATCGCTTTCTCATCTCCAATGAAAATACAAGACTCAAATTTCAATTTGGTACTTGGATTGAAGAGTTTGGTTTGAGTACGGCTGCTGGATTCGAATTGACTTGTTTGTATTTGTAGAGAGCAGGTCGCTCGCCGGAGATGGGGAGGGGGTGACCGGAGGTCGGAGAAGGGAGGGGTCACCAGAGGTCGGAGTGAGGAGGGGTCACCAACGTTGGGGAAGAGGAAGGAAAAGTGTGCGCGTGTGTGTCTGTTGTGTGCGTGAGGAAGGGGTGGGGGTTTGTTTTTGGGTTAGGGGTAGTTTGGCTATTTAAAATTATTATAAAGAGGGTCAGGGATTTATTGGTAAAATTGATTTCAACCCAAGGACCCTAAGGTAGAATATGAAATGTTGTGTTTTTATTGGCAAATACCACCTTCTATCAAGGACTTATTGGTAAAAATCACTTTATATAAAGGGGGCAAAATTGCATAAGGGGGCAAAAAAAAAATGTTAGTGTATTTTTATTTTACATCTAAGGGGGGCAAAGTTTACTAAATTGCACTAACACCCTTAACTATTACAAAAAAAATTGCACTTGTAAAAAAAAAATAAAAAAAAATCAAACGGGGGCCGCGGCCCCCGAAAGAGCATTCCTAGGTCTGCCCCTGATCCGGTGGGGTTTCTCTCTCCCTCTGTACAGTTAAAAGATGAAGTGGGTTTTCAATATATGAAAGAAAAAGGGTGTTGTTATACACACCCGTAAAAATGATGAATAAACCCGTAATCATGTTTCTTACAAAAATGACATTGATCGAAATGTCTATATTAACCTTTATCAATTGCATACACCCGCATATCCTCCTTTCCTAAACCCAGATCAGATTTGAAGCACAAAGTTAATAACTTCTCCTCCATCTTGTTTCCTCCCATGGCAGTAGTTTGCTTCTTCCTCCCCACCACCCCTCCGCCTCTAACTCTTCCAAATTCCTCCATCGTTTAACTTCAAAGCTCTCTCACCTGCATCTCTCTTCATCCGGCTCCCTAACCCCCCTCCTAAACCCAGATCTGAAGCACAAAAATGAAGAAAGTTTTTCCGGTGACCAAGTTACCTTAGCTTTCTGGAAAGCTCCCGCTTGCATCAATGAGGATGGACTTGGTTGCAAGAAGCTTAGCCACATCTTCTATTACCTACGTCTCTCTTATGGGGTAGGGTCTCTTATGATGACGGGAATTTTGTTTCGAGGAAGAGGATAATGGATGTTCAAAAATTATGGAGAAGGAGAAGTTTGGCGAAGAAGATGAACTTGGCCTGAAATTAGAGGTGAATGGCCGGAAAATATGGAGGTCGCCGGAAGTTAGTGGCTGGAGATTGCCGGAAGTTGTCATGACGATGAAGAAGAAATTCGGAGAAGAAGATGAAGTTGGCCGGAAATAATGGAGGTGGGTGGCCGGAAATAATGGGGGTGGCCGGAAAGTTGGAGAAGAAGATAAATTTGGGTGTTTGAATACGGGTGTATCAAGGGTATAACAGGAAGATTGTTGAATTTGTTTTAATTTTGAGGGGCGGACTTATCCTTACGGGTGTATTCACCATTTTTACGGGTGTGTATAACGACACCCAAAGAAAAAAGGGTAAATATGGAAAAGTAAGTGGTCATTAATTGATTCCTTGGTTGAAGATATTTATGCTAAAACGTTAAATAAAAAAAAACGAAGGGAGTATTAAATAGGTGCAGCAGCTTAACGCAATGTCGTTGAATCGATCGAGACTGATACGAATTTGATACAAAATGATATGATAATTACATCTTTCGAAAAATCGATACACAAAATCAAGATGAAGTGATCAATTCAAGTGTACACATGAACCTGGTCAAAATCAGAATACATGAGAGAAAATGAACGTGCATGGACAAACTAATCCCAAATTACTTTGTGGGATTTTATTAATACTAACTTAATGATACTTTAAAAACCTTTATTTTAAGACAAAAAGTGTGCTCCCTCCGTTTCAAAATATCTGTCGCTTTAGATTTTTTCACACATATTAAGAAATATAATTAATGCATGTTAAGAAGACCTATTTGCCCCTAAATAATTCAACTTTCTAGGTGATTAAATGCTTGCATGAGAAATACTTTCACCATCATTAATAAGAGTATAATTGAGACAAAAGGGTAAAATTACATTGATAATAGTAAAGCGACAGGTATTTTGAAACCATTTTTTAGTCTTAATGCGACAAATAATTTGAAACGGAGGGAGTAACTTTTAAATTCTAAGCAATAAATTTTAAACCCTAAATTTTAAACCCTATAAAAACAGAATTTTTTATACTCCCTCCGTCTCAGAGTAAGAGTCCTACCCCTCATTTGCACGCTTATTAATAAATATTAGAAGTGATGTAAATGTTGTGAGTGTAAAAGTAAAGTAGGAGAGAGAATGAGTGGGAGAGAATAGTGAATTGATTGGTGTTATGAGTATAAAAGTAAAATAAGAGAGAGAATGAGTGGGGTGAATAGTAAAGATTCTTTGCCATTTTAGGAATAGGACTCTTACTCTGGGACGTACCAAAATAGAAAGTAGGACTCTTACTCTGGGACGGAGGGAGTAACTTTTATAGAGGAACTAGTTTCCCCCAAAATTAATTTTCTGTTACTTTTTTTTTTGTGAGTTTTTCATTAATGTTAATGTTAATAATAAAGTTAGGGTATACTTCTTCAGTCTCATTTTAATTTTTTTTATTTTGATTGTTTTATTTTAAACTTCAAAATCTAAAAGGAAATTTTTTTTATACTTATTTATTTGTGTACCTAACTTGTCATACTCACAACACTTATCCACTAACTATTTTCTACTCCACTTTATCTCTCCTACCAAACAATATTTTTTTTTAAAAATAATTTTATAACTATTTTGAAACAAAAAATATACTAGTATGAAATTACTATTTTTTATTTAGTGGCGCATCGCAAAGTATGAACGACAAGTGGCATAGTAGTTGGAGCAAAATGTCGTGTACGAGTTTCCAACCACCCATTAATTTTCTCTATTTTATCCCCCATCTCTCTCCCATTTCCATTCTACCTCTCCGACCAACAACAATGGCCGCCTCCGCCTCCGACACCGACGACGTCTTCTCCAAGCTCTCCGACGACGTTGTCCTCAAAATCTTCTTCAAGCTAGAAGACGACCCTCGCAACTGGTCTCGCCTCGCCTGTGTTTCCCCAAATTCTCTTCCTTAATCCGCACCGTTTGCTGGAAATCCAAATGCTCTCAGTCCATTCCTTCCCTCGTTTCCGATCTCCTCTCAGAATCTCACTCTGGCGCCGGCTGGGCTTCCCTTCACAAACTCTCCGTTTGCTGCCCTGGCCTTGTCCACTCCGGCGTCCTCTTGGAGAATTCCGATTTTGGACTTGAACGTGAGTTAGGACCTGACGAGAATTACCGCGAGGGCAAATTGTTTCAATCAGGTCAGTCCCAATCCTCTTGTACTTCCAGCACTAGCGATTGTACATCTCTGGTTGCTGCTTCTGCTTCTTCTGCCATTGATTGTTCTTGGTCTATGTACGATGATTTGTACTTTGATACCGTTTATAATCCTTCTGAATCTCAAGACCAGCCTGAAATTCAACAAGACCCCATTGATAAAGAAGAAATCGTTGCTGTTAAGCCAACTCGTGATTTCGCCGTCTCCAAACGCCGGAAAATTTCTAGATCCTTGAGGTCTCATTTGGCGTCAGGGGTTTGGAATTTGAGCCGTGAGCAAGGGAACAAATTGTTAGCTAGTCGTTTTCGAGGGGATTGTTTGTACATCTGTGATTGGCCTGGATGTGTTCACATTGAAGAGAAGAGGAATTACATGCTATTTAGGGGGATTTTCAAGAACTTCAAGAAATCTAGGGTTTGGAGAACAATTAATGATGGGAATAGGAGCAAAGTTGATCTTAATTGTGCTTATTGCCCTAGCAATCAGATCTGGGACTTGCATTCAGCTTTCTGTTTGAGGCCAGCTTATGGGTTTCATGATGATGGGGAGCCAGTTGTTCGAGCTTATGTCTGTGAGAATGGACATGTTTCCGGGGCGTGGACCGACTGGCCTTTGTACACTTAGATTGCCTGATAATCGGTATCCATTTATTTCGTTTCGTTTCGTTTTATGATGATTTCATTCTCTGTTGTTACTTTCATAACTTCATTGTTTGTCTCGTTTGAGTGTTTGTCAAAGTTGCAATCTTTGCTAGGAATGGTAGGAATTAAGAGGCTAGTTCATGATTTTATCCCCTGGTTTTGAGGGTTGCTGTAAACTCCATATTTCAAAGCTACATAGATATGGAAACACTTGAGATAATTATTATTTGTTGTTGATGACAATCTGATCCAAGTCGCTACTTCTTAGATTTTGGTTTATGTAGAACGACCACTAAATTTGCTTTTGACTTCCATGTTTGTGTATTTGGCATCAATGGAGTATTTGAATGCCTCCATTTGATTATTATCGTGGAAGTTACTTCAAGAAAGGAGATCTCTTCGCAAAATTCATGACATTTAAGTTAGATATCATTTTATGTGTTTTTTTTGAGTTTGATTTTTGTGTTCAAGTGGAGTTGCCTAGTTGTTCATGCTAGTTGTCCGAAATTGCTCTTGATCTAGAGAAATTTGAATTTACATTAGAAAATTCCACCTTAGGCATTGTATAAACGATTAGAATAGATGAGCGAAATTGGTTTTGTAGGTTGCTCGAGTGACTTGAATATTGCGTGCTTTTCTTGGCATAGAGCCTCATTTAGGAACCTATCTGAACATATAACAAGTTTCGAAGTGTTGCGTGGATTCTTGTACTTCATTCGCAACTACACATTTTCCTTCTCTTTTTATGTGTTCTGAAGTTTTAGGGTCTGATTCTTTCCTTCTCATTTTATGTTTTCTGAAGTTTTAGGGTCTGATTGTATTGAAACAATCGGACCCTATCTCATCTTCCATATAAGAATGTAGATCAAGGGACTAATGTTGCAGTAAAATCATGCAGTTCCCATACATACAAGAAAATAAAAATACAGTATACTTGTTTTAATAATCAATATTGATATTCAAGTGTTTGTGTTATCTAGATTGGCTACTGTAATATTAACCAGAATGTCAAAGTGGTAACATTTTTATTTCCTTCTTTGGTTTGTTGGAAGCAGTCATGAATAAGGGAGTAAAGCGCCCGCATTGATGCAGAAAGGGTGTTGTTATACACACCCGTAAAATTAATGAATACACCTGTAAGTATGCTTAAAATTTTAAATGGTACAACACTGTGATGCACAGTATGGGTGCATTCATTAGTTTTACGGGTGTGTATAACAACACCCATGCAGAAACTCAATTGTTGACATTTTTTTTTTTTTTTTTTTTTTTTACGGGTTAGGGTTGTGCCTTTTATCCTTATATAAGGAAAGTGATACCCCAAACTCATGGTATCACTATATTCTATTCACTTAGTCTAAAAATGAATGTCTGAAATCTAATCAATAGCGGACATTTATTTTGTGACAGATGTAATATTCAGTGCAAGATTTTGGCTTGACAGTACCCCATATCAAATTGACGATTTGGGTTAGCAAGATTGTTGACTTAAACATCTGGGTGCTAAGTGGAAATGTTCCAGCTTCATCACATTCATGATTATACATTCATAGAGAAGTGATATATTAAAAACAAATACTCCCTTTGTTCCTAAATGAGTTTCCAAATTTTATTTTAAGGGACACTGAAAAGCTCAACTTTTTGAACAATTTGGTAACAACGATTCATATATAATCTTGTAATCTCCTTTCCAAACCTTTAGTTTTGCACGTATAAAGAAACCGGTGGAAAAAAATTCGAAAAAAAAAACGTTAAAAAAAGGGAAAAAGTTATGTTAAAAAAAGACACTCATTTAGGGACAAAGATTTCTTGAAAATGGACACTCATTTAGGGACAGAGGGAGTAACAATTATCCTTTCAAATCAAAAAAAAAAAAAAAAAAAACACGACAAATAACAATTAAACTTGATGTATGCCATTCTTTAGAGTACTCTACATTTGTAAAGAGAAAAATGCTTCTCAAAATTTATCGGCTGCAACGCTTCTTCGTGCACGCATTAAAATTACAACACCTAAAAAGGTTGCTACTATAAATTCATTCTATTTCTTCCGTCTCAGACTAATATTTTTTACTTTCCTTTCCTTTTTATTTGTCTCAAATTAAAGTTTTTAATTGCTTTTATTACTTAAAATGGACGTTGAGACCCACGTGTCATTCTCACAACAAAAACTTTCTACCCACTTTACTTTTCATACTAACAACATTTACTTTTTCTTAATTTTCATGTAAAATCAAATTAAGAACTTTAGTCCGTTACGGTACGGTACGAAGGTAGTATTTGATATTTTTGTCCATAATATCATCAATCCGTCTCAACTTTTATGAAGTTAAAAGGAATTTCTTATTTTTAGTATAATTAAAAATATCTGACATCAAGGGGTGGTGGCGCAGTTGGCTAGCGCGTAGGTCTCATAGCTTCTGAGTTATCCTGAGGTCGA
This sequence comes from Campanula takesimana, assembly GCA_026119855.1. Lineage (NCBI taxonomy): Eukaryota > Viridiplantae > Streptophyta > Magnoliopsida > Asterales > Campanulaceae > Campanula > Campanula takesimana. Next base: position 1,284,412 of record JAOWBW010000126.1, read on the forward strand.
GAGTTCGAGCCTCTCTCACCCCACCAACCTTTTTCTATTTTTTTCATTTATCGCAATGAAAAAAGCTACTTTCCCATCTTCTTTTCACCTCAATAGTAAAAAAAATAAGCAACAGATATGAATCATGTTAGTGCAAACAGAGATGTTGCCACTGACAATCAAGTGTTGCCTGACGAAAATTATATTGTAGTTTGACATTTATTTCTAATATTAATTATATACTAATGTCCTAATATTATTGTTTAGATGCATGTGTTGTTGGTCCATATTTCATGATATAATAAGGTGGATTTTGGAGCTAAATACATGGAGAAGTGATTAAAAGAAAGTTACACATATATGGTGAATTATGGAGGACTTTCAACATATTTAGCATGTGTTAAATAAGGAAAACGTGGGAAGACTCATTCAAAGGATTTGTTGCTGATCAAATTGAAGAGTGCAAGGCGCTGGAAGCATTGGAGTACAACAAGGTGATGCATGGACCAAGGCTTGAAGAAATCGGTTGAGAAAATCAAGGAAGAAGACTTGGTCTTTCATGAAAAGTGGAGAGGAAGCTCGGCACATGTTCTCCACCATCCCCACTCGTCAACAACAGCCCAAGGCTGTTTATTTGAGTAGCCCTCAAGTATTTGAAGGCTATAAATAGTGCTTGGATGAGAAGATTGAAGACAAGCCAAATTTTACACACATCCATAGCATAAGAGCAAAGTACTTCTTGGCTCGTTAGATCCTCCCTCCCATATAGTCTTTTAACACTCAAAACACTTCAGGTTTGAGTGTGTTTTGGCTAGGATATGATCATTGTACTTTGTCTCTATTTTGGTTCCGTAAATCATATATTGTACTAGCTATAGGGAACATTTTGACTTTGTAATTGGTACTCATATTGATTATAAAGTTTTCGCCATTTAGGCTCTCTCAAGTTATATTTATATAACTTGAGAAAAATAATTCTTGTGCTATTGTTTATTCCGCTGCAAAACTCTTTTACAAACTATTTTTTACTCGGGTGTGTATTCTGTCCGTGTGTGTTATCTGGGGTGTTACCTAACACTTGAGATAACAGTTGTTCTCAGTAGCCTTTGACAAACAATATCAAATCATAATAGTAACAATTTTATTTTATTTTTGGAAAGAAATACTAACAACTTTGAAACAACCAAAATGTTTACAAAATATCATCATAACATTTGTTAGATATATGAATAATTCCCTCGATATTGCATATACTTTTCCAGTTATGAACTCCCCTGTGATGCATCAACGGAAGTTATGAACTCCCCTGAAAGCAATATACTTGGTGCGACGGGTTTAATACGGAAGTATGATGTCAATAGTTGAGTCTGTTCTCTAACAGTTTAAGCTTTTAGATGAGTTGGTAACTTAATATTGAAGTAAGTAATAACTCTTGGGACCCATGATCGATTCTATAAACCAGCTGACCGATTGGCGTACTCCTGAACTAATGCCCCGAAGAGTGAAGGTCTCTCGATCAAGCTAGATGGCTTGTCATATTCTTTCGCCCGTCCTGTATCAATGATATAAGAACAGATATCAGCCATTGATACATCAACAGTTCAATTCTGTCAGAAACATATTTGCAGTTCATAGAGTAGTTCCCAAAATGACCTTTAGAAAAAACCCCGACACAGTTTATATTCAAGTGGTCAAGCCCAAGCACAATGTCCAGAAAACTATACCAAAGTCGTAGGTATATATGATCACTAAATCTTCAATCGAGCCAAACCACTGAACTGAGCTCGGCTCGAGCATAGGATTGTTATCAAGCTTGATTCGTATCTATAAAGGAGGGGGGGCTACGTGAGATCTCGTTATGCATGAGGTCCAGAGAAAGGCCGGCCCCACATGAGCTCAATGTGATTACTAAATCTTTCCAAATGGGCTTTAGACAAGTTGACATAATTTTATACTCGAATCTAAGCAAAATATAATACGCGTAATATATACTTAAGTTGTGTATCTAGGAGCATAAGTCATGTTCACTCCACTTAAAAGTCCTTATCATAGAAGTCAAAGTCAAACAAGAACGTACCTGCATCCATAACAAGAACTTTATCGCAGTCCATGACAGTTGGGATTCGATGAGCAATGCTTATAATAGTACAAGCCGCAAAGTCCTCACGAATGATTCTTTGAATAACGGCATCAGTCTGTGAATCAACAGAAGCAGTCGCCTCGTCCATAAACAAGAGCCTGCTTTTCTTCAACATTACCCTTCCTAAGCAAAGAAGTTGCCTCTGTCCCACACTCCAGTTATCTCCGTTATCAACAACTACAAAATAGGACCAAAGTGTAAACAAAAAAGATCTTTAATCACCCGTTTGAATCCATAATCTTTTTTTCCCCTAGAAATACAACTCTTTTTTCAGAGAAGAAATGAGTAAAAGATCTTCAAAACCGTTAATTAACTGTAATTTTTACCTGCAGAATCAAGCTTTCCGGGTTTCGCAGAAACCACATCGCTAAGTTGGCAGCGTTCAAGGCTCTGCAAACACAAAATCACAATTTAAACATGAGCATAAAATAGGTAGAAACACAGAGGTGGACACAAGGCTGTGGAAGTAGGTGCAAGTGCACCCACTTAATCTCCCCATTTACTAGAAAAAATATATTTTCAACGCATATTCACACAGTGCACCCATTAATCATGTAGCTTGCCTAGCTCATTGGGTAAATGCAAGGATTTTAACCTAGGTGCATCAGGTTCGAGTCCTGATGTTAATATTTAATTGTTTTGTAGTGTAATTTGTGCACACACTTTGAACAGTACATGGGCTTGTAACTGGATATAGACAATATAAGAAGTCGTCGAAACAAAGAAACGGGAAAATACCTTCCATATTTCATCATCAGAATAAAGTCCGATTGGGTCAATGTTGCTTCTCACGGTTCCTTCAAATAGAATAGGTTCTTGAGGAATGATCCCGAACCGAGACCGAAGATCATGAAGTCCAAGAGTGGTTATATCAATGTCATCAATGATTATTTTCCCTCCCGAGGGCTCCACCAACCTAAACAGAACCTGGATTAGAGTTGACTTTCCACCCCCTGTACGACCAACTACACCAATCTTCTCCCCTCCATGAATGCGAAAGGTAAGCCCTTTAAGAACTAGCGGTGTGTTTGGTCTATAACGAACCTGCTCAACAAACATTTAAACCATTTCAGTATAGAAGGATAACGTAGTTTAGTTAACTTTAAAAGTAGAATTCCCATTACGCCCTCTGTTCAGAGTTCTACAGTACCTTCAAGTCCTTAACTTCCACATTGCCATGAGTAGGCCAATCGGGAGATAAAAGGATATCCTTTTTCCTCCATTCCGCCTCTGAGGGTATGTTGGTAAACTGTTTTATCCTCTCAACTGACACCATTCTGTTCTCGACAAAGCAGCTCATATATATGGCCCAGAACAACACCGAGTTGAGGGACAAGCCGTACGAGAGGGATAAGCCAACATTTTCTAATGAAAAATCAAATCTTTTATTTTAGAATTTAATTGCATAAACTTGAAGACAAGAAAAACGAAGTGTTTTTTCGAAAAATCAAAAAAGAAGTACGCAAGTACCTGGTTTAATAATACTGCTTGGTAAGATAATCATGAACATGGTGGACATGCAGAGAACGAGGCTTCCAAGAAGTTCAAGTCGAAATCCCAACCATTCATTTGATGCATTGTTGTGGAAATCCATGCGTAAATTCCCATTGACTCGCTTCACATTTTCATGAGAAAACATTTGCTGTTTCCTGAAACACCGTATTGTCATAACTCCAGATATGCTTTCAGAAAAGTGATGAATGACGGGCGCTTTTGTGATCGAGTCAAGGCGAGTCAACTCACGAGAAGTTGCAAGATAATATCCCTAATATCCAAAAGAAACATAACATTAGAGAAACTATTTTCACAAAAGAAAAAAGAAGAAGAGATTTTTAGGATTTTTATGGGATAAAAGAAATAAAAGGAAATATAAAATTTATTAAAAGTGCCATACCCGATACCAGAAATTCAACCAACCAAGTGGAACCAGAAGGAAGATGGTCGGCCAAGCATATTGACAAGTGATGATGATGATGCTGAGCAATGTCATATACATGGCAATCGTAATGCTCATAATAAACGGTATAAAAACATCAATATTGGTCTGATCACTTGATGCCTACACAGGTTACAAACATTTATAAAGATTATGTTAATTTAACACAATTTCACAAAATCATACATGAGCAAGAAAAAGAAGTCCATATTTAAAAAAAATGTACCCGACTCAGAATTCTTCCGGAAGGTGTAGTGTCGAAGAACGACATAGGAGCATGCAATATGCTGCGAAGAATTTGCTGGAAGAAAACTTGGGCAGTCTTGAGACCCATAATCGTAGTGCAAAATACCCTTGCCAATATCAAAAAGAATGAAATCCCAGCAATAATGGCATAAACTTCAATAAACAGAGACGGATTAAACGATGCAGCCCGCTCTTCTGAAGTTTCATACGACAACCAATAATCACTCGACATCTGTGAGCCTTGCCAAACGAGAGATAATCCGATCGCAGCCACCACTCCCCACCATCCATAAGCCTCGGTTGCATACACTTTGTAGACATGGGCCCCGATTTTTCCAATCTCTCTCTCCTCTTCTTGGGTCAACTTTGAAGTTCCCACTTCAGATTCGTGTCGTTTTAAAGCAGATTCTTCAAAACTTTCTTCTCGAGATAATGAGGGTATTACAGACTTTTCAGCTGGTTCAGCATTTTCTGTTTCTACTAGTTGCATGGAGGTTTCGTGGGCATGTACCAATGCCTGGAAGTCCGTCCCGGATTCTAGTAGCTCGTTATATTTTCCTGATTGTACGATCATCCCATCTCGCATGACCTGGAGGGTTGGAGATTATTTTTTTTTTTTTTTAAAGTAATAAATACCAGTAAAAAAAGATTGAATTCTGTGTTCAAAACAAGATTTTGTGCTGGGAACGTTCTAGAAAAAACGAATACTTTACCAAGATTCGGTCAACGTTATGCAGGAAGTCAACTTGGTGCGTTACAAGTAGGATGGTCTTTTCTTTAAGGGCTCCCCTTACACATTCCTGCAGATGTTTAAGATACACTAGTTCAAATCACATACAGAGAAATAGAGAGAGATCATTTTCATAGTTCAACCAGATCAAGCAATCTTTCTACTCCATTTGTCGCATAAAGATAGTCCCATTTAGTTTTTGATGGTCAACTTAAGTGAAGTTTGACGAACAATATATAAAAATTCACTAATCCTAATGAAATTCTAAAAATTGTTATTAATGCACCATTAATAATACTATCAATAACTTAGAATTTCATAAGGATTAGTGAAATGATATATTTTGTTGGTCGAACTTCACTTAAGTTGACCATCAAAAATTAAAAGGACTATCTTTTTGGAACGGAGGTTGCATTTCGCAAGACTAGGCCTTAACAAAAAATCAAAGTTTAGAATAAACCAGATGCAAGATATTTCAGAAAAATACGATATGTATAATTTTACCTTGAATATATCTGAACCAGTATGGGCGTCGACAGCACTAAAGACATCATCAAGAAGATATACATCACAATCTTGATAAACGGCTCGGGCGAGTTGGATCCTCTGCTTCTGGCCACCGCTGAGATTCAATCCACGCTCTCCGATTTCAGTCTGATCTCCAAACTCCATCATTTCCAAGTCCTTCACTAAACAGCTAGTCCTAATAACTTCATTGTATCTCTCTTCCTTCATAGGCAATCCAAACAAGATGTTCTCTTGGATGGTCCCACCTTGAATCCACGCAGTTTGTGCCACGTAAGCAGTGGACCCACAAACCCTCACCTGAATAAAATTTGTATAAATTATACTCCCTCAGTCCCAAAATGGTAGTCTCATTTCCCATTTTTTTTTGTCCCAGAAAGTTAGTCCCATTTCCAAAATGAAGGCTTCAAAATCACTGAATTTTTAAATGTGCAATGTAACCTTAAAATAAGTCAAACGGACCTAACATTTTTGGGACGGAGGGAGTATCAAAAATTCGAAAAGAAAGTATTTAGTCAGTACAAAAGATCATACCTTTCCAGAAATTTTGTGCATTTCACCAAGAACTGAAGCTAGAAGAGAAGATTTCCCAGACCCTACAGTTCCAACAATTGCAGCCAGCTCCCCTTTCTTGATCTCGAAATTCAAATTCTTAACAACCCCTTCACTAGATTCATCATCCCAACTAAAAACTCCGTCTTTAACCTCGACTGCAATATTATCCCCACAACCTTCCTTTCTTTCCACTGAATCCACCACTAACTCCTTACTGATCATATACTTATCCAACCTCCCCAACGCTATCATCGCTTGAGAAAGTGAGATCATCGATTGAGGAAACGTTCTGATTGGTTCCTGCAAATTCTTGAACAATGACGTGGCAGTAAAAACGGTCCCGGCATCGAGCGGGATTCCCAACAAAATCGCACTTCCGAAAGTAAGTGTTGATATAAATAACGGAGTGCTCCATAACACGATGACATTAGCACCAATCGAGGTCATGAACTTGCATAGCCAACTATATTCCGATTCACGAAAAGACATGATTCTCTTATTGAAGTGTTCTTCCCAAGCTTGGAACTTGATCACACGCATGTAGTTAAGCATCTCATTAGTCGCCTTCATTCTTGAATCCCGCTGAGTCATTATATTGAATTGGTACCGGTTATTCCTTTTTGTACCATAAACCGCAAATATTATGACCGCTACGAGTCCGATTAGAGTCACGAAAGTTGGTGGGCCCAGGTACGCGTAAAGAATGGTCAATGCTAACGTGAGCTGGAGGGGCATTAACCATATCGCATGTAACTGAAGCATCATATCGGATAATTGTTGAGCATCGACAGCCATATAGTTGACTATTTGTCCGACCCCGTGTGATTGTCTAGCCGAACAAGAAAGCCTCAATCCTTTCTTGTATAAGGAAGTCAACAGAGTTGACCGAATAAGCATCCCGAGCTTTTGGGAATGGAAGTTAAACTGGTGGGAGGTCAAAACTTCGAAGAATTTAGCGATGAGGAGAGTGAGGACTAAGTAGTATCCTTCATAAGGAGAACTGCCCTTACCGGAGGTGAAATCGACAAATCTTTGGATAAGTAGAGGGCCCACGTACATGACTCCTAGCCTCACGATTGCGAGGAATGCAGTGAAGGCGATGTGCTTCCAGAAGCAGCGGATCAATGTGGTTCGAACAGGGTGTTTTGACTTTTCCTCTGGTTTAGGCCAGTTCAATTCGAAAAGCTCAGACATTTTCTCGGCTCTATGCTCCGGGGACAGAATAGGGATTTCATCGATTTTCAAAGGGGAGGTGTAGCCTTTCTTTAGTAACGGGTTCATCCATATCCAAAAAGATTTCGATATAAAAGAAGCCGAAGCATATCCACTCACGTTGGATTTGTTCACTAAGGATTCTTTAACTTCATCTTGTACTTCTTCAAATCCTAATTCGGAACTAATGGTTGCTAAAATTCCAGTTTTACCCTTTATCGACACAACCAAAAGGAGCAACGACAATGGAAGACATACTAATGAGGCTACATCATCTAACTTCAAGTTTTCATCATCAACCGAAGAAACTAAACGAATAATCCCCGAAGAAGCAAACAGAGTAAAGGCAACGAAATTAGCAACCCAAAACACACGGAGAGATAACGGATGACTAACGGATTGAAACTTCCTCTCGTGAACAATCAAGATAGTGATAACAACATGAGTTAAAGCTTGAATCAACCAAAAGAACCCGTTAACGAGGCTCCATTGCGAGAGGGTTTTATTACCAAACGACAAAATGCATAAAATTATGGATCCAAGAGCTAAAATCACCGTCACAATCAAAGATAACTTGAACCAAAGATTGGTTTTAACAACAGCTCTTGATTTACCAATCAACGGCTCGTGAATTTCCGAGCCTTGACTAGAAGTGAATCTAGAATAGAGCTTAAGGATTGCTAAGACAAAGAGGGCAAGCAAGAATATGATATCAATTGAAGATAAAAGAGCTCTTTGAGGACAAGGAGAGAGAGAAATGAATCTTAGCCATTGAATTATAGTAGAGGTGTCTTGTGAGGACTTCACTACTGAGCTTGAGCAAGAAAGGGATGTAATCCAAGAATCAGAAGCCATGTTTTGTTCAAGATTCTTCTATCTCCTGCCTCCAACAATTTGCATTATTCAGCACTCTGCAAGAAAAATCAACAAAATTTCAAATTTAAAAAAATATCTCAAAAATATGAAAAACTCAAGAAAATTCATCAACATAAAACAATAAAATAACACACACACACACGTACACACAGTACAATGAAACAAAAGTCAGTTAATTACTTGCTTTACATCTACTCAGACCCAAAACCCAACACAAGTTTGACTTTTTTCTTGATTAATCACACAGAACAAGAAATAGAAAGAATAAATAAATGCCATAAGGTTAAAATATTTATTAAAAATAGTATACAGTATATCAAGAATTGAAGGTAAGGTAGGAGATGAATCATCAAAGGCATCAGTAATGACAACCTAATTTTACTATATCATTGAAAAAAATTCTAGTAAAAGTGCTTACCAGAAATTCATTAATATTCATTATTCAATACCAACTCAAATAAATAAGTGCAACTAAATGCTGTAATTTAAAACAATTTACTCAGAAACAGTAGCAACTCAAATAATTAGAAATAGAATTCAAAAAAGTAAAAAAAAAAAAAAAAAAAAAAAAAATCTCTTCAATAAAGGATATCATTCATGAAAATGGAAAAAAAGGAGATGCTAGAAAAGGACTACGCATTTTAGGCTAACAAAAAATTACAATCTTGAACACACCTTTTGATAATTTGGAGTTGTGTGCACAATTAAGTGTTTAATGTAGCAATCAAAACAGACTGCAAAAAGCAGAAATAGGGGGAGATGGGAGGGGAACAGTTTGGTGTACTACACTCTGTAAAAATTATTGTACAAAAAAGAAAATGATTCTTGTTTTGTGTGGAATTCAAACCAAAGTTTGTACTATATTTATATATATTTATATATACATATTAGGGGAAAGAAATAATGATAAGAAGAAAGAAAATCTTTGAGGGGTGGCTAAGAAAGGTAAAAAAAAAAAAAAAAAAAGCTGGAAAAATGGTCTGTAATCAAAATCAAGATGATCCTTGGTCTATAAATTATCAGAATTGTGAAAATGAAAACAAAGAAGGAAAGGAAAGATTGAATTTTTATCTGATGGGTATTGAAAATTATAATCCAAATTAACAAATTTTGAAAAGATTGTGCAGTGAGAGATTGTAACAGAGCTAACCTGGGAGAGAGGAGAGAAGATAGGAGTTGGCGGCCAAGAAAGAGAAGCACACAAATAAGAAAGAAAGACAACCTAAAAGGACAATAAATAGAAATGAGAGATTGTATTGATTTTGCAGTGTGTTTGTGGAAAGAGAACACATGTCCAAAATGGTATTCTTACTTTCCTTTTTTATTTGTCTTAGACTGAAGTTTAAGTTTTTAGTTGTTTTATTATTTAAAATTGATAATGGAACACACTTATCACTTTCTACCCATTTTCTCTCTCTTACTTTACTTTCTATACTCACAACATTTACTTTTTCTTAATTTTCATATGTGTAAAGTCTAACTAAAAAACTTAATCCGGGACAAAAGGAGTGGTATTTTGAAAATAGGACCACGGGGTTAGGTGTTGAGAGAGGAAGCTAATAATGGGGTTTTAGGAGAATATACTCCCTCCCGCTTATAATAATAATAATAAAAAAGTACTCATTTTAACATTTATTTACAGTATCTCATTAAAAAAAGGTACTATCATTTTCTCAAAAAAATATGTACATCCATGATATTATTTTTTTTAATTAATGTTAATAGATTTCAGTTGTCATACTCATAACAACTACTCCCTCCGTTCCAGCTAAATTGCAACATGGAAAGGGAAACACAAAAATTAAGAAAGGAAAATAATGAGTGGTTGGGAGGAAGAGAGAGAATGAGTGGAGGATTATAAAAGTAATAAAGAGTTTCCTTATTTGGCATTGTTGCAACTTAAGTGGAATGCCCAAAATGGCAAATTGTTGCAACTTACCCAGAACGGAGAGAGTATATCTTTACTATTTTCTACTTCACTTTCTCTTTCTTGTTCACTACAACATTTACTCGTTTCAAAAATCAGATGCATACTTTGTTATGAATCGCAACTTGCAAAGAGTATTTATTTTATTGGATGAATAAAAAATACACAAAATATGGTGAAACTAAATTATACTCGCTCCGTCTACAATTGAGTGGCCATATTTTATTTTGAGGGACATTGAGAAAATATCCAATTTTTATATAATTAATGATAAAGATGTAAGATTTTTTATTGGTATCCACTCACTAATATTTAGTTTTACGGAGTATATAAAAGGACTTGTGAAAAAAAAATAGAGACAAAGTTATTTACAGAAAGAACATTACGTATTTTGGGAAATTTTGAAAACCTTTCTTTTTCTTTTTACCCTTTGTTTTCTCATTTAGTTGAGAGTGCTTGTTTTCTCTCTTCGTTAAGAGCCAATGATTTTCAGGATTAAGTGTTTTTTGTTTTGCCAAATGAAACCATGTTATCAAATATAGCATTGTCGAATAACGAAGATGATGGATTGGCTTTTCGCAATCTGTAGTTGTTCAAATCTTGTTATGCTTGGAAAGTTTGGTTGGCGTATTATGTCCGACCCGAATGCTTTATTAAGTACTCAACGACAAATCATTTCCTAGAGTGAATTTTGTGAATGCCAATGTAAAGCAGTTTCCAAGTTATACTTAGATAGTCATTTGTTCGTCCCATGTTAGTGTTAAGAAAGAACCAATAGTTTGTGAAGCCAAATTGATGACCGGTAGTTGTTAGAAATATTACATCAATATTGAACAGAAACAGAAATAACAATTACAACAAAACAGAATACAGAATACAAAAACTGGAAAAAGAAATTGTTGATGGGTTTGTCCGAGTCGTGTAAACCAACACTGTCCTTAAGACAAATTCGCCCCTTCACTGGTGTTGTGCTTGAGGATACGTTGGACGCATGTTTCCCAAGATACAACGGACGGACCGGACAGCGACTGCACAATAGTGCCTCCGGCGAACTTCGATGTGCCTGGAATAAGTCACCACGAAAAGAGCAGGAGGGCCAAGGAAAACGCTAAAGCAAAAGTATGTGAGACTATTGAAAACGTGTGTCTAAAATGGCTTTCGAAAACACCATTTTATACTGCTAAAAAAGATCCCATTAATCACACAATTAAAACTCGAATCAATAGAATTAATTTTGCTGTTACAAAAACAATCCTGTAATGAATAGCGTTTATTTTGACTGTTACAAAATCAGTCCAGCCAAGAATTCAAAATGGGGATGGGAAAAATAATTAAAAAGTGAGCTTGCCTGCCTAGGCCATTTCGGAGCTGCATTCGTGTCCACAGGTCGCGCACACATTAGTCCGGTGGCCCGAGGCATAAATCGACAAATTTCAACTAAATTTGCACCCTCTACGCACCCGGGCGCGAGAGAGAGTCTCTAGTCTACACAATCTTAACCCATACAAATGGTTAATTGTGTTTAAACTAGCTCACATTTTTATTCTAAACCAATGTGGGACAAGTTCACTTGACTTTACCCACAAATGGTCTTAGAACATTATTTCTCTCATTATCCCATTTGGGATACCCTTTTACAAGAAGGAGCCTAGGGAATTTTTCCCTTCCTTTTCCATGTGGGATAGTTACCCATTCTCAACTCACCCATTATACTTTGAGCATTCCAATTCCTACCTTCCAATAAATTGGACACACCAATTTATGTAGGAATTAATAAGTCCACATTGACTCATAAAATCAATAAATGATTTTTCTAAGGAAACGCGCGTAATTTCCTTCACACATTTACACATTTTTCCAACAATAGTTTGTCACGCGCTGCTAAATTGTTTAGCAGCCTTAGTATTTGGGCTAAGCCCCAAATTTTTGTGGAGAGTTTTCTCATGACTCTATTATTGTGCTATTAATCTTATTTAGTTTCTTTTTTTTTAAAAAAAGGTCCAATTTATAACCTCACTCCTATGCTTATTTTGTTATTTTTTGAAAGATACATTTCAAAAAGAAAAAAGAAAAAAAGGAAGAAACATTTCTATTTAATAATTCAATTTCATTACTTAAGAAAGTAAGTCACACGTGTCTCACATTCAACAACCTTATTGGCTATTATGACAATTTATTTTAAAAGAGAAAAAAAAAAAAAAAAAAAGGACAAGAAAATGAGTGTCCAGTTTACAATTGATTAAAAGTATATTAAGATTATTATTTTTGGACGAACATGATATGTGGTATCCCAGGATTTGAATGATTTGAGTGGTTTTGGGGTCGTTATTATTGCATTTCACTGCTCTTACAACCAAAATTGAATTTTGCTTGCTGTATTGGAAAGCTATAGCTTTGGACATATTTAAATATAATAAGACACGTTATTTTTTAATATAATATATTGGTGGCAATTAATTTCCATTTTTAAGAAACAAAGATTCGGCAATGATTTTTATATAGCTTAAAATGAATTATGCCGACTTATTTTTGTTTAATTGCATGGTGAGCCACTTACTACTTTATATATATATATATATATATATATATATATATATATATATATATATATATATATGTATATATATATATATATATATACACACCCGAGTAGGTTTTGGGGGAATATAGTTTCTCCATACGTTATAAAAAGTCCACTTTTTAATATTCGTATAACACTTAAACAACTTAAACCCTGAACCCTCAAAAAGTTGCTCAAAGTTTTACATGTCAAAGTTCACATATTACTTTATATATGTGTCTTATAATAAATGTCAGTGTTTTTTTTTTTTTTTTTTATGTTAGTACGAATAAACTTTGAGCAATAAATTTAAATTGATTTTGTTATCTTAATAATTTTATAAAACTTACTCCCTCCGTCCCAAAATAATCTTCCTATTTGCCTTTTTTCATTGTCCCAAAAAGTTCTTCATATTTCTACAATTTAAACTTAAAAGTGCATAAACAAAACATGACTATTGTAGCAAGTGTTCATATCCTTAAAAAGTTTGAATAGTCAAATGTGAAGATCGTTTTGGGACGGAGGGAGTATTATTCATATACAGTTCCTTGATTACATTAATATATTAATATTAATATGCAGTAATATTTGCAAGCGCATTGATTACTTTAATAAAATTATAAAACTCATTTGTTCATATACTACTACTTATTAGCTCCACCATTTTTTTTTTCGAGCAAACGATAATTCAATTCCATTCACAATTTAAAAAGAGATGGCACTCCACAAAGACCAGAGGCTCATCCCGGATAATAACAGCGGTTCCATTTCTTAACATACAACAACGATATTTTCGATCTAAATCTTGAGACGTACGAATTCCACTCCAAGTCAAACTTGGACACTGCCTCAAACCGGCATTTAAAAAATCTCTGTTCTGGTAATATATTGCGCTGAGCCCTTGATATGCAGAATTCGGGTTGACGAGTAAACGCCCACCAGACGTCTCAAAATCCGGAAACCATCCTTGTGCAGTAAGATGATTGGCATCCACTTCATTGTGCGAAAATGCAAGAATCGTCGCCATTCTTACATGAAAAACAAAAGACCAAAAACAAAGAAACATAGGCTCTCACAAGGAGAGAAAACAACGGCTCCCACGATGGAGAGAATACAACGGCTCTCACAATGGAGAGAGATTTAAAAAATTGTGTTGTTGTTGAATGCTTACAACAAGAATGAACAACAAAAGAAAAATAATAATAATGGAATCACTGGAGAAGGAGAAGAAGAAGATTATGGTTTTGGAAGTTGAAAGGAAGAAGTTTATTAGCTCCACCATAGGAAAAATAATGACAATTATTTCTAACCTCCACCACAAGAAAATAATGAAAATTATTTCTAACCTCCACCTGTCCACCACAAGAAAAAGCCCATGCGTAAGACATGTTAATTTGTAAAGTGTGAGGACATTAAAGAATATAACGCCCCACACCCCTCGGCTACTCATTAAAAAATATACTCCCTCTGTCTTTAAATGAGTGTCCATTTTCAAGAAATTTTTGTCTCTAAATGAGTGTTTTTTTTTTAACATAACTTTCTCCTTAAACGTTTTTTTTCGAAAAAAAATTCACCGGTTTCTTTATACGTGCAAAACTAAAGGTTTGGAAAGGAGATTACAAGATTATATATTAATCGTTGTTACCAAATTGTTCAAAAAGTTGAGATTTTCAGTGTCCCTTAAAATAAAATTTGGACACTCACTTAGGGACAGAGGGAGTATATATTTTTTTTTTACAAAAAAAAGTCGCTTAAATCTTTAACTTCCTTGGAAAAAAAAAAAAAAAAGAACCAGACTTATAACGTGTGAGCTAAAGTTTACACATAAGAAATAATGGATGACGCGTAATTTGTTTCGATGGATCCTAGGCTTCATTCATGCGTCCTCTTTTCATCAATAATCAAGTTCTAAAAAAGAACGTCATTTTTTGGAAAGAAAAAAATAATACAAAAATGTTTAATTTTTAAATAATTCTATCTCCAAATATTCTTTAGATATCCTTTTTCATATTCGAGTATATACTTGGAAACTTAAAATTTTGAAAGTGTATATTAATGACATTTAAACATTTTCACTACATTTTTTTTTAAATGTAGAGTGTTTTTTAAATAAATATAAATTTATTTATAGACGGAGAGAATGGGTTAATAAATTGCATTAATATGTTTAAATTAACTTATCACTCCAAAACTTTCCCCAAATTTCATTGAAGAAAAAACTTTCCATAAATTCAATGTCCACTTGTATACAATTATAATTAAAACATAAAAATAAAAAACGTCAATCAGTTACTATGCTTTAATCCTACATGAATAAAATAAGTATGTAATTCAACTCAGAAGCAACGCTAGTTAAAAAAATATTTTTCATTATTTTTATAAATACAATTGACAGTACATGATTGAATATTTAATTAATAAACAATGAAGTCTTTAAATACTACATCCAAAATTATCTATTTATATCAAATTTCATAAGATGTTTTGACTAATTTAGTCATATTTTTATTTTTCAAATAAGAATGTGAAGTCTGAAAATTTTCTATAATAATTTGAAAGATTAATTTCTCAAAAACTCTTAGAAATAAAATGTGTTCACGTGGATCTGCCCAGATAGGCCTAGTAAAACATGCAAATTAATTGACAATTAAATTGTTTACAGATTGTGTGTCGATTTCACCAATATTAATAAATGAAAATAAATGCCTTGTTTACCCAAGGAGTAGTACTCCAATTACTTACAAACATAAATACTATTCCCACGGTTTCAAAATGATCTTCATAATTTATTTATTTTTTGTTATTGCGAACGAACTTTAATTTGAGCGGCATGACCTTACAGACATAAATATGGCTACACAGTGCACAAGAAGATGAAATGTCCATACCAAATTTGGAAACGATACTACTAGTAATTAATGTGATGTCTTCAAGACGAAAAGGCAATTTTAGGTTCGAACTTTTACCGAATAAATAAACTATACAATTTCAGTCTTAAAGTAATTGTTTTTTCTTTTTATTATTTGAATAAACGTCTAGTAATGATATCAAATTAATTAATTAACTATATGAAAATTTAAAATTTGTTATTCATATATTATTATGATTTATCAATAATAAATTTCATTTTTTATCATGATAATTAAATTAAAATAAAATTATTATTTGAAATAATAATCTCTCCATTTCAAAATAATTGTTGTTACTGTTTCACACATACTAAGAAATGTAATGAATGCATGTTAAAAAGACTCAATTACCCTTAAAATAATATAATTTCCTAAGTGATTAAATGTTTGTATAAGAGATATTTCAAAATAATTAATGCGTGTGTTATTGACAGAAAAGATAAGGCGGACGAGAAAAGATGAGGCGGACGAGGACGGCGTTGGCGGCAATGGTGGAGACGACGATGAGAAAACTGTGTAAAACCAAGAGGAAGCTGCAGAAGAGTGCTTAGAGAGAAAGAGGTGGAAGAGAACGGGGCGGACATGAAAAGGAATGGTGGGAGACGGGCAATTTGGTCTCTTTGAACAAAAATAATGTCAATTAATTTGAAATAATTTTGCATTCTTAAAACGTCAATTACTAATTAGGAACAGAGAGAGACAGAGAGTAACAAAGTGTTAAATATTTTAGAACAAATTTCACTTTTAAATATTGAAAGTGAGAATATCTATGTTGAAATATTCCTACTCTTGTTTATTTTTGAACAATTGAGATATCCCTATTAAAAAAGTGTCTCACTCTATACACATTCCTGTATGAGAAGGTCAATATAGCAGGGATGTTTTTAGATGAGGCCAAATTTTTACTCACGTTGTCCAAAAATAAATTTCGTTTTTTTATATAAGTTAGTAAAAAAAATAATTAAGCAATCATTTTAATTTAATTATATTAATAAAATTATACAACTTGTTATCGATATACTAAATATTATTAATAAAAAGATTTAATTTCTATTAAGCAATTATATTAAATAACTTAAAATTATTGCTTAAAATTCCTTCATACTAATATGAAAAGAAAAAAAAAACAATATTTATTCTGGGATATAGAGAAAATTGTAGTTTCAAGTGACATTCCAAATAGCTTACACACTTCACAAATGAACTGCTCGAATCATTTTAGTCGAATGGCTAAAAAAAGAAAAGAGGAAAAATGATAATTTAGGGTTCAAAAAAGTGTAGTGACTGTGCTAATCAGGTTTAATGTTTCAATTTTATTAATTTAAAGTTTAAAGTTAACAACGTTAGTTAGTTTGATAAAATTATAGAAAAAATATAAATTGAAGTCCAATGTTTAGGGATGTAATCGAATTTAGTACACAGAGTTTAGGGTGTATGTGGGAAATGGGGTTTGTCATAACAGATTTTTAAACAATTTTAACAAAAAATCTTAACTGACTAATGTTATTAGCTTTAGACTCTAAATTCAAAAAGTTGAAACATCAAACCCTGATCTAGACATGTCCAAACGGTTCCGGTTCCGGAACCGCCGGTTCCCGGTTCCCAAATGGCCGAAACCGTATTCGAACCATCTTAATCCGGTTCTCGGTTTCCGATTCTATTCGCCGGTTCCGGTTCTGACGGTTCCACCTGTTCCATCTCACCATCTAATAATAAGTATGTAATACTCACTCCGTCCCAAAATATTTGTAGTTTAAAATGTAATACTCCCGCCATTTCAAAATACTTGTAGTTTAAGGAGTTGAGGTTTGTCCCAAAATATTTGTAGTTTTACTATTATCTATACATTTTTGACATTGTTTATCAAATATACCCTTATTTATGATAGTGTTGTCATTGCAAAAGTATTAAATTGTCTTGATACTTGAAATGTTCCAAGAGTAATATAGTCCATTACACATGTATTAATTTTTTTTTCTTAATTTGTGTGAAAATCATAAAACTACAAGTATTTTGGGACGGAGGGAGTATGTATATCAGTATATATATTAGCTACCAGCCAAGCTACCATAATGATCAAACATCTTTAAAGTCATCTGATGCAGAGAACCGTTCGGTTCCCGGTTCCCGGTTCTCGGTTCCCGGTTCCGCCGGTTCTTCGGTTCTAAATATGTTGGATTCGTATTCGAACCGTTTCAATCCGGTTCTCGGTTACGTTCGGTTCCCGGTTCTGGCGGTTCCCGGTTCTCGCCGGTTCCCGGTTCCAGTTCTACCCGCCGGTTCCGTCGGTTCCCGGTTCTATTTGGACATGTCTACCCTGATCGGCAAACTGAATAACACTTTGAACCATAAATATTATTTTGCCCCAACAAAAAAAAAAAAAAAAGGGAAAAAAAAGTGTCCATGATTTTCTCGCACTATAGGATAAAGTTAGGTGAGGACACCTGGCTATAATTATTCCCACGTTGACGTTAATTACCTGGTCCTCTTTTAACGGAAACTGTCACAACAACCCCCGGATCCAACCTTGCTCCTCCTCGTTAAGCTCAGCCATCACGTGCTCAAGCCAAGGTGCTGAATAAATACTCCTATGTAATGTCATTATTCTTAATAAATACTCCCTCCTTCCCTCTTTAATCTATAAAAATTGCTACTTTAGTTAGTTGTTCCACTTTAACTTACAAACTCCTGAAATAGAAATATTTTAATATTTTTAAAATAGTGGAACCCACTTGTCATACTCACAACAACTATTCACTAACTATTCTTTATCCCACTTTCTCTCTCCCATCCAACCATCTATACTCATAATACATCATTTTTTTTTACTTTTTCATTAATTAATGTGTCCAATTCATTTTTTGTAAGTTAAAGAGGGACGGAGGGAGTACTCCTTCCTTCTTTATTTAATTTACAAAATCAAGAAAAAGATTGTAAAAGTAATGTGCTGTGAGTGTAGATAGTTGGGTCGGTGAGAAAAAGTGAAGTACCCCCTCTGTCCCACACCAATGGGCCCAAATTTCCTTTTTGGACGTCCATTGATACAGACACATTACTAAAAATGGTAAAAAAAAAATATCTTACTCATTATCTCATACTTTACTTTTATACTCACAACACTTACATTTTTTCTTTCCTACTCATTTTTCATACTCACAACACTTACACTTTCCTTAATAACATTTTGTGCCCATTGGGCCGGGACGGAGGGAGTATGAAATAGTAAGTGGATAGTTGTTGTGAGTAAGACAAGTGAGTTCCACTATTTAAAAAGTGTAAAAATATTTCAATTTCAAGACTTTGTAACAAGCACCCAAAATAATATTTTTTTTTTAGATTAAAAAGGGATAGAGAGAGTATACAAACATCTCTACTATACTAATTGTGCATACCTTTCCTAAATTGTTTCAATTAAGTAAACAAAAACACTTTCACTATTCAAAGTAAAAATCTCATTTACCATTTTTATTTATCACAGATTAATAATCTACTTTAAAAATTGATATTCCTACCCGTTCGAAATAATGTTGTTTCGGAAGATTTGTTTCAAAATATATTGTCGTTTTCAGACTTGAAGTTTTAAATCTCAATTTTATCACTACACTGAAACTTATATACACTGATTGTATTTTTTTGTGTGAAATAATACATGAAGCATTTTAATATTACTACTACTTTATATTATTAAGATAATAATTAAATTTTTGGAACATAAAAAACTTTCATTAAAAAAAAAAAAAACATATAAAAATTTCTCACAAAGTGTATTATTTTAAAGAGTAATATTTGAGGCAAAAAAATCACAAAATCTTGCTCACAAAATTTTTAATGTAGTAATTTTATTGGTGTTTTTAATTAAAGTGTGTCGGGTCTACTGTCAATACAACTACTAACATATCGCTAACTCATTTTGTGATTAAAATTTAATAAGTTTCTTTTTTGGTATTCCCTTAGCAATTACTCCCTCCGTTTCAAAATAGATGTCGTTTTGGAGTGTTTCACACATATTAAGAAATGTCGTTTTGGAGTGTTTCACTATCGTTATTAAGGGTATAATTGGTATAGAGCAATAAAAAAAACTTTGAAAATAGTGAAACGACAAGTATTTTTTGAACGTAATGACTCGATTTTAAAAGGTAAGGTTCTTTTGGTTTTCGGTTTCGGGATTCAGAATATAATTTGAATCCTCGACAACGATGTCGAAACTTGAGCTAACAACTCTCAAAAAAATAAATCAAGTTATAATACTAATAAATTAACATTCAAACAAGTAAAGTCTAATTTATTTATTGTGAGGAAACTATGAAGAACTAAAAAATAAAAGAAAAATCATGAAGGAAAAACAAAACTTACCTGAGCTTCACCTACAACATGCGAGAAATCGAGTTAGAGACACAAAATTAGTTGATAAAGTCTGAGGTTCCATCCCAACACCAATTGGCAATGTGAGGAGTAGCCCATGATCTTTATATAGTCAACACATGGCTAGTTAATTCTCAATGTGGGATAATGTCTCTAACACGCCCCCTCACGTGTAGCCGGGCATAACCAATGACTTACAACGTGGATTTATCAATTGGTGTCGTGGAGCAACATCGTGGGCTATTGGACTTGCACGTGTGATGGACCTGCTCTGATACCATTATAAATTTTGAGGTTCCATCCAAAACCAATTGGCAATGGGAGGAGTACTAATTATCACTGCTCAATTGCAAATTGAAAGAGCAGTAGGTAAAAGTAAACAACCTTTCATAACTATACTTTGTCTCCTAACCGCAAACATCATCGGTAAAATTTCCAAATGCATGAATTCTATATTCCCATTTCTAGAATAAATCTCATTTGTAATCCCGCCATATAATTCATTAAATTTAGTCTTCGTCGTCCAAAGAAGTACGTACGCATTCCTTTATTTATTTATTTTTTTCATTTTTCTCCTAGCCTGAAAGCAAATTGATCCAACAATAGAGGTTAAAACGAGTCGAGATTTCTTATACCACTTTTATGTACCATTCTATTTACCACTTGCAATCCAACCGTTCACATATTTGCATAATACTGCGATAATATTCATCTAAATAGCTGTGAACCATTAAATTATTTGTGGCACATGAATTGTTACACAAAGTGGCACATATGATTATGATTTGAACTCAGTTAAATCTCGTCACTAGAAAAAATCGGTAAAGAAACTTGAAAAGTTAAGGGGCAAATTGCAATTTAGTTACCTGAGTTTTACACGATGTTTCAATTGGTTCCTGAATCCGTTTTTCAGCAAATTGGTTACTCGAGTTTGTCATTTAGTTGCAATGTGGTATAAAAATAGATGGATTGTTAGTTTTTTAATGAAATGGATGGAAAATCTAACAAGTTTCTTTTATAATTGCAAAGTGCACCCTCCAACTCAACTTATTCACATTTTTACCCCATAATAAAAAATTTGTAACATCTAAATACATTAATTAATAAACCTACAAATTCTAATTGTTTGTTTTAGAAAAACTTGAGCAAAATAATAATAATAATAAAAAAAAAAAAAAATCTTCTCGCTCTCACTTAAAAAACATTGGGCATTTTCTTAAGTATATTATGCATTGTCCGGAAACAGTAAATTGACAAAAATTGCGCCAACAAGCCACAATTTCTTGTGCAAAAACGTTTCTCCAGCCATCAATTTTTTGATTAGAAATGACAAAGAGATCATGAAGGCAAGCACTACCAAACCCACTTGGATGGAGCAGAGAGAAAACAGTGGTCGTGAGAAGGGGGAGAAGGAACGTGGGTGGAGAGATCGCCATTTTTGGTGGTTTCCTTTGTTTTTTGACGGGCCAAAACACTGTTCCGCTCTGGATATCATATTTTATAATTTTAGTTAAATAAAATTAGTATTTTTATGAATGATATGTATTTGTCATAAGTTAAATAAAATTATTATTTTTATGATAGATATCATAATTTTTATAATTTTGATGTAATAAATAAAATGAAAATGACTGAAACGCTAATCTTTGGACATATGCATGCAAATTATGTTAGTTTTTAAACATTCGTTAGGAGTTAGGGGGTGAAGTGGGAAAATTTAAATTGTAGGGTTAACCATTGCAATTTTGAAAGAAGCTCGTTAGGTTTTTCATCCACTTTTGTTAGTTTTTAAACGATCCATCCATTTTTATACCACATTGCAACTAAATGACAAACTGGAGTAACCAATTTGCTGAAAAACGGATTCAGGAACCAATTGAAACATTGTGTAAAACTCAGGTAACTAAATTGCAATTTGCCCAAAGTTAAGGTGTAGTAAATTCTAAAGGGAAGTTTGTGTAAGACGCTGTCATATATGAGACGGATCTCAAAGAGAGAAAAAATGGGTTTGCACCGCTGCGCCCATAAAATTCAAACTATTTATTCTCTGATCGAAATTCGTCTCATGTGTGAGATCATCTCATACAATTTTTTGTCAAATTCTATTGGCTTTATAACTTTATTACTACCTCTGTCCCTAAATGAGTGTCCAAATTTCATTTTAAGGGAAACTGAAAATATCAACTTTTTGAACAATTTGGTAACAACGATTCATATATAATCTTGTAATCTCCTTTCCAAACCTTTAGTTTTGCATGTATAAAGAAACCGGTGGAAAAAAAATTCGAAAAAAACCATTTAGGGAGAAAATTATATTAAAAAAAGACACTCATTTAGGGACAAATATTTCTTGAAAATGGACACTCATTTAGGGACAGAGAAAGTATTATATACTCCCTCCGTTTCATATCACTTGAGACTTTTGGTCAACTTAATATCGTTTTGACGAAGGCTTCATAGAAAATATTATGATCTTAATAAAAATTTAAAAATTATAAAATGATTCACCATAAAAAACACTCTCAATCACATTTTTTAAAATTTTAGTAAGATCATCAAATTTTCTATAAAATCTTCATCAAAACGATATTAAATTGACCAAAAGTCTCAAGTGATGTGAAACGGGGGGGAGTACAATATATATTCACACATTCGCACACGTGACATGTACTCCCTCCGTCCCATTTTAAACTTAAAAAATTGCCATTTTGGTCGTCTCATTTTAAACTTCAAAGCTTAAAAAGGAAAGTTTTTAACACTTCTTTATTTGTGGAGCCCGCATGTTATACTCACAACAATTACCCACTAACTATTCTCTACCTCATTTTTTAATTCTTGAACCAATTTTTTTTTTAATTTTAAAATGGGTCGGAGAGAGTAGTAACGAATCCTTTGCCCTCTTACGTGCTTTTATTGCCACCTTTCGTATTTGCACTTGTGGGGCCCACACTTACACCGAATCAATTGCTACCACGAACATCTCACCCTCACCGTTCTACTTACTCCTCAGTCCTCACTCTCTTTCATTTAAAATAATCTTTCTTTCTCTTTATCTAAATGAGTGTCCATTTTCAGAAAAAAATTATCTCAAAATGATTGTTCATTTTAATCATAACTTTGTCCCTAAATATATATATATTTTTTTTAAATTGTTTTCACCGGTCTTTTTATACTCTACATGCTTGTAAAAAGGATTACAAGATTATATATGAATTTTGCCACCAAATTATACAAAATGTTATGCTCCTTAAAATAAAATTTGGACACTCATTTACTCATTTAGGGACAGAGGTAGTAACTAAAAATAAAATGATACTCCCTATGTTTTAATATACATATTGTTTTAAAAATTTTCACACATACTCCTTCCGTCTGATACTTATTGCTATTAAAAATGAAAGCACGGGGATTAAAAAAATATGTTGGAAAACTAAATATTGTGGACAAAGACTCATGTGAGAACATGAGAACTCGTCTCATGGATGAGACATATCATTTTTTGACCCATGACCCGGCCCATTGAACAAGCTCCATGACCTAGGGGGCGATCCTGCCACGTGGCAGCCTCGCATGGGCCCCCAATTCTTTTTTTTTTTTGTTTTTGTTTTTTTTTTTCGGTTTGTCAAAAGTAATAGTTACTATAACTTAATGTAATGACTGTATACATATGAAGTAACAGTTTGTATACATAAAAGTAATACATATATACAGAAAAGTAACAGTGTTTTTTTCTATGTTTTTTTCGTTTGCCAAAAGTAATACTTATTACAACTAAAATGTAACGAACGTGTTACTTATATATAATAATGTTTATACATAATTGTAACACATATGTATAGAAAAAGTAATAATTCAACCATTTACATTTTTAGAGCTAAAAACACTTGATTAGTGTTTCAGGTAAAAGTATTACATTATCTATAGAAATATGTTATAATTTCTTTTATTAAAATGTTACATTTACTTGTACAAACAATTACATTCATATATATGAGTTGTTACTTTTCAAATGTTATTTCTTTCAAAAAATTAATAAAGGCAATTAATACATATAAAAAAGACTCATGTACTTTTAAAAGTATCTAGCTACCTAAATAATTAAATGCTCAAATAAAAGATAATTCACAATTAATGAATGAAATATAATTGGAAAACAAAGAACAGTGCCTGAAGAAGCACTCTTTTACCCTTTAATTGTATCTCTATCAAATTATTCATTCAGAAGCTTATAGGGAAGATAGAAGCAAGTATCCAGTAGTCTCTCTCTCTCTCTCTTTTTTTTCTTTTTTTAAAAGTGTTGCATCAAACTAGGTATACTTTCTATTACATTGATCAAATACCTAAATTATTACATAGTTCCCTTTTATTACATAGAATTCCTAAGCAACAGAATCCTTAGACTAAAAACTTAGCTACAAACTTACAATTGAAATAGTTCTCCACACCTCTCAGTTCTCACATAAATCGAACCCAAAACCTCCACTAAAATATGCCATTTAACACATTCACATATAGGGATGGCAATTTGACCGAACCCGATCCGTACCGAAGGGAAAGCGATCCGAAAATTTCGAGTATGGTTTGCATTTTTAAATATCCGATCGGGTTCGGATCGGGTTTGGTAAAACTCTCCGATCCGATCCGACCCGAACCTATTAAGTTTATAAATATTTTACTACTACCCCCTCATGTTATAGAAATACACACACCACCCCTCCCTATATAAGAAAAAATCTAGGTTTAGGATTTTAATTTCCCTCATTCTCGCCGTTTGCTTCTCTTTCTCTATATATATGCGACGACGTTCATGACTCACTCTCTCTATGCGCAGGTGCCGGTGTCGGTGTCTGTGACGCCGTTCGCTCTTCTATTGGCTCTCCTTCTCCTCGCCTCTCTCTATTCGCCGTTCCATTGACCAGGTCCAGCATCGTCGCGGTCTCCGTCGCCGTCCTCTCTACTTGAGGTAATTTCTCTCTCTGAGTCTACTATTAGTACCTTAATGAATAAGTATTTTAACATATTTTTTTCAATCTGGATTTTACGAAATGGATCTGAAAAACGCTAGTGATTTTGCGAGTAGATTGAATTTGATTATTTTTGTGTAAAGTAGATGGAAGAGATTACCAATATTTTTTAATGCCTCAGCTCAGATCCGATCGGGTCTCGGATCGGGGCTCGGATCAGTCGGGTTCGGATCAGTTCGGGTTCGGAATAGGGGTTCTAGTGTTCGGATCGGATTCGGATCAAGCCTGATCCGATCCGAACCCGACCCGTTGCCATCCCTGTTCACATATACCGATAGGCCAGAAGGCCTTTGGTGCAGAAAGACACATTAATGTTTTTCTGCTTTTCTGCATTCCTCTCTTTCCATACACCAAATAATCTTAATTTTTCCACAACTCATGAACATGGTTCAATTTTGCCAATGAGATCAACTCTAAAACTTCAAATATAGAGTATTGTTTTACTCTAATGGGACACTAAACATTACTCTATTAATAGAGCAACTCCATCACTTGCTTCAAATTTGGTGCAAGGGATAGTGCTGCGCTTTCCTGTTTTTATTTTTTTGTTTCTTTTTAAATATCTGTTTTTTTAATATATATGAAAATATTTTACAATATAAAATTATATAACCTGCTATTATTTATATATGTGAAACAATAATGAATATTATTAGTATATTCTTATTTAGTATAAGATTTGAATCAAACTGTTGTAAATATTTGTTGTAAAAATTACACTATTATAAACAATAGTGTAATTTTTACACTAAACTGTTGGATAGGGTCTGAAACGAGATAAACGAGATTAGTTAGTTACTCACTAGTATTTGTGAACGAGCAATGCTAGGGGCACAAAATAAAGTCACAAAATCCTGCTAACAACAGGAGTTGACGATATTTTATTGGTTGCATCGATAATGGACCCGCCACACTCTAATTAAAAACACCAATAAAATTTTGACACCTAGGATTTTGTGAGCAAGTTTTTGTGACTTTTTTGTGCCATATTATTCTTTGTGAAGAGTGTGTTTTGGGGGAAACTGGTTCTTCTATAAGTTATAAAAAGTCATATTTTTTACCCTTATACCCTAAATATGAAACCCTAAAACCTAAACCTGAAACCTTAAACCCTAAACCTTAAACCCTATAAAAACAGGACTTTTTAAAACTTATGGAAGAACTAGTTTCCCCCGATATTTTCTCCTTTGTGAAAAGCTAAGTGAATATGAAACGAGATAAACTAGAATCGTCAGCGGTGACGTCAGGTAGACGGAATAGTTTTGACCACGATCGCGTGAGAAAAAAAAAAAAAAAAAAGTACTTGCCATTATTTCCCATTATCGTGGACCTTGTGTTGTGGTTGGTTGTAGACTAAGATTAGTAGCTGACTACACACTTTCGTTACCCACACGAAATTAAAAAGAGATGATTTTTGTCCCATTTAAAAGGTTACTCCAGCGTTTTCCACATGTCTGAATATTCTTAGGTATTTGGGTGATGGTACAATTAAAATAAACATCAACCAAACTCATTTCTTTACATATTATTGTTCATTTTATTAGATGTTAAAAAAAAACCTGTTTTAAAACGCGTTTCCCCCTAATGTTAAAAAAAGACGTGTTTTAAATATACGGACTTGATGTTTTAAGGCCTAAACTCACTGTTTTAAAGCCTAAACTTGCTATTTTATTTTCTTGGTGTTTTAATGCCTAAACTTGCTATTTTAATGCCTAAACTTGCTATTTTATTTTCTAGGTGTTTTGAGGCCTAAACTCAATATTTTAAGGCCTAAACTCGCTGTTTTAAGGGTGAAACCATATTAAAAAACAGGTCTTTTTTTAATATTAGGGGGAAACGCGTTTTAAAACATGTCTTTTTTTTTAACATTAGGGGGAAACGCGTTTTAAAACATGTCTTTTTTTAACATTAGGGGGAAACGCGTTTCCCCCAAAATCAACTCTTTGTCGTTTATACCTTTCTTTTTTTTTTTTTTTTTTACCAAACAACATAAATCTCATTAACAAATTAAAATAAGACGGTGCTCCACAACTGTCGGAGACTCATCCCAAAGTTGAAGATTTCTACAAATACTTGCAAATTGCAATCAACCACAAACTGTCCATCGCATGGAAAAAGTCTAACACATCTTGTATAATGAAGCCCAACCTTGAACCAACTTTCCATTGAACGTCCTTACAAACAATGAC
Organism: Campanula takesimana; assembly: GCA_026119855.1. NCBI lineage: Eukaryota > Viridiplantae > Streptophyta > Magnoliopsida > Asterales > Campanulaceae > Campanula > Campanula takesimana. The sequence continues at coordinate 1,311,582 of JAOWBW010000126.1, forward strand.
ATGCGATGCACAAATGATTCTCCAAGCAGAACTTGGACACGGCTCAACAATGACCTTTAGAAAATCCCCACATGGAAAAAAATTAGCGTTGAAGACACGACACAGCAATGCATTTTGGTCGACAATAAATTCCCAACCAAGCATCTCAAACATTGACACAACAATAAATACAAATATCGCATATAGGCTCTCAACAGAACGGAGAGAAGACAAAAGCTCCCAACGAAGGGGGGAAGGCAAAGGCTCCCGACAAAGGGGAGAAATCAAAGGCTCCCAACAAATGAGAGAAATTAAAAGCTCTCAACTATGGGGAGAAATCATATAAAACAAACAGAAAGTAAAGCAGCTTAATTGCATGAGAAGAACGATAACGAGACAACTTTATTCCTTGCAGCCGATAAAATAAATCAATGAAGATTGTGTCATCGTTCTGTCTCTAGTTTCATTTTATTAGAAACCTACAAATTACAAAGAAAATGAAATTACAATCAACAACACAATGTTTGTAATTTCAATAAAGAATCGGGTTGTTGATCGGAAAAAATGTAGATTAAAGATGTATCAAGGAAGAAGACGAATAATCGAATCTGAGAAGAAATCAGGGAGAAGGAAACTAAGAAGATGAGTGTGTGTTTCTTAATTGTGTTTCTCAATTACTGGAAAATATTAATAATACAAAGTTTAATATATTACATTAATACCCTAATTTTATAAGAATTTAGAATTTTTTTTTTTTAACAAAAGGGGTAGCCCCCCTTTCAGTACTCCTACCTCTACCCCCGATTTATGTTGTTCCTAACCAAGTACAGTACTCCCTCCGTTTCATAATACTCCCTCCGGTCACAAATATAAGCAAAAGTAACTAAAATCACACTTATTAAGGCATTTAAATTATAATTAATTTTATAAAAAAATGTCTTGAAATTACTAATATATCCTCATATTAAATGTGTAATAAATGTAGTATGTACACTTGTATTTGAAAATGAGTAATTAATTCGGGTATTTTTGGTAAAAGAGTTTTAAATACAGTTACATTTAATGAGTTTTGTATTGAATCCCAACTTTTTTGCTTATATTTAGGTCCAAAAAACCCCATCTTTTTTGCTTATATTTGTGTCCGTAGGGAGTACATGTCATTTTAGACTCCTTCACACATATTAAGAAATGCAATTAATACATATTAAAAAGACACATGTGCCCCTAAAAGTATCCAATTACCTAGGCATTTAAATGCTTATACAAAAAATAGTTCACAATTAATGAATAAGGGTATAATAGGTAAACAAGAGTAATTCTTTCTTGGTAATAGTAAAACGTCAAGTTTTGGAACATTCTTGTAAAACGTCAATTATAAAACGAGTATTTGTCTTTTTAAAACTACGAATTTGTTACTGTGAAAAATAATGCTTCATTAGCTTTAATTCAATTATGAGTAGACTACTTAACTTATTCCATCTAAAAACAATTGAAATTATGTTAACTTTGATACTCCGTACAATCCAATAATGGTTAAACATGCTAAATAAGAATAAAAGAATATAATGAAGAGATTTCCTATTTCAAGTATATTCCAACTTATTAATCTTATATAATTAAGCAAACAACACAAAATTTATTGATAAATTTTAAGAAGATGGCGCGAAAAAGTTGGAGACTCATCCAAAGTTGAAATTCCTATATGATGTGCAACCATAGACAAGATGTAACACCCCGAATTTTCTTAATGTATCTTGAGCATTTAATGGCATTTAATATCAATAAATAACAATAATAAATACTTCAATTTAGGGTTCACAACAGCCCCTTAATTAACCATAAATTCAAAACAATAGCGGAAGCGTAACTTAAACATGTCTTGGTAGGCAACAACCTTAACCTTCAATGTACTTCAACTTACATCAACTAAATAAGCGTACTTAAAACTACTAATTTAAGAATCTTCAATCCACCGTCTTCCCACGGCTACTTTCCTTGTCTTGTCCTTCTACTTAAATCCTGAAAACAAAATTTATAGAGAAGGGATGAGCGAACGAATGCTCAGTAAGTTCATACGTGGCCTCTCCGGTTACTAAGGAGAGACGACCAGAACGAATACTTAGAATAACTTTTCAAAGATAGGTTCAGTTACTTTTGGATTCAAGGCTGCAGAACAATACAGTCTTATTACTTTTAAGATTTCACTTTCAAAGGATTATGGCACTACAATCCAAAGGGATTCATTCAAGTTTCCGTCAATTCCTTGGTAACGTACATTATAACCTCAATGCCAAAGGTACAATTTGTACACCTAGCTTCTTCAGCCAATAGTGTGGGTCGAAACATATATGGTATCCACACACATATGCTCGGGGTCTAGAATCATCCTTGTAATCAGACAATTCCTGAGAGAAGGCATGTGATCACTCATGCAATCCCTAGTTTAAGGACGAGTCTTTTCTAACTGGACTGTCCGTCAATGTCTTTTCTAACTGGACATTGGATGCCTTAACAAATAAGTAGTTAACTTACAAGTTAAAATTAGAACATACCATGGTACAAGTATGTGATACAAGTTTCAAACTTCGATACTTAGTAGATCGATGGGGACATCACTAAGTATAGATTATTTCAAGGAACGTTTAATAACGCAGAGTTCATTCAAATACTATCATGCCATACTGATAGCTGTCTTTAGAAAGAAATACCGAATTCCAATAAACAGGAGTTCAAATACTGTAAGGAACGTAATCCCTTACCTGAATTGCTTTTCCTCACAATCTCCTCCCTGTGCAAATCTACAAGGCACGGAGTAATTTACTTTAGTACTCTCTACATTGTTAACTATTTCTTCTTAGTTAACTGAGAGATGCAGTTTAACTTCTTTACTTCGTTACTTCTTTCTTTACGTTTAAGTTTCTGACTTTGATTTACTAGTCAGTCCTTTAACTTGATATAATTGCAATTAAGTCCTTTAACTTTGGGTTAATTACAATTTGGTCCCTCAACTTTGGGTTAATTGCAAATTGGTCCTTCAACTTTGGATTAATTGCAATTTAGTCCTTCAACTTTAGTTCGATTACAATTTAGTCCTTCAACTTTAGTTCAATTACAATTTAGTCCTTCCACTTTGGATTAATTGTAGATTAGTCCTTCAACTTTAACTCAATTTGCAATTTAGTCCTTCCACTTTGGATTAATTGCAGATTAGTCCTTCAACTTTCCTTTAATTACAGAAAGGTCCTTGGACTTTGGTTTTGTTCATAAGGTCCCCTAAGCTTCTCTTTTTAATCACTTAGGCCCCTCTAACTTCAAAGTTTCCCTTTTTCTTCCTTCTACTTTAATTCTTTTCAGTTTAGTCCTTTTCTGTTAGGAAACTAACTGAAATTTCTAATCTTTTTCTTTCTCGTTAACTTTTTAACTTTAAAGGTCTTCCAAGTACTATTCTATTTTCTCAAGTTAATCTTTCTAACTTGTCAACAATTCTTTTAACGATTTTTGTTTTCTTTCCATTAGAAACTTAACGGAAACACTAACTTTCCGTCCCAATTCTTAACATCTTTGATCAAGAATTAACACTCATAATTCCTCATCATGGCCGAAACTTGTATAATCTAAAATCCATTGATTTGATCAATTTTCTAATTCCTACAATTTTTCTAAGTTCCCAAACATCAATTTTTATTCATAAATCGATAACACAATTCATTAAAATCAACAAAGCAATTTTTCCAATGGTCTAGGCCATTCGGCCGAATGTACTTGTGGGGAATTCCATAAATTTTTCTTCTTTTGATAAACCCAATTCAACCTCAATGATTTATATGTTCAATTCCCAAGCATTGCATAATATAAATCAATTCAATTCAAGATTATAAAATCAATCTTAAAAATAAACTAGTATCAAGACTACTATAATTTTTCATAGTATTTAGATCAACTTCATTAACCTTTAGAATTTTATCATAAATCACTAGCATGCAAAAACCCTAAAATTTATATTCTTAATTCATGCATAACTTATGATTTACTAATCCAAATTCAACGAAACAAATTTTGGAGAGTAGGATTTAGCATTACCTTGAGAATGATCGGATTGTATCTTCAAAACAATGGCCGGAAAATTTCCTCTCCTCCCTCCTAGTGCTCGGCCGGCGGCTAGGGTTAGAACTAGGGTTTGTTTTCCTTTTTTTTTTTTTTGAGTTTATGATAATAAAGAATTCCCTAGTTGACTAACTCAATAATTTATACTTTGATTGATTCTTAATTGGGTTGGGCTTACTCATATAAATTTCGGCCCATCTAATTCTTTGGCCCACTTCTTTCAAATATTTTATAACTCTAATTATCGTTTAATTAAATTAGAAAAACCGAAAATTAAAATATATAAAAAAAAAATTATCCGGTTATTACATTCTTACCCCCTTAAAAGAAGTTTGTCCTCAAACTTTGACAATTCTTAATCAGAGAAGAGGTCCGGGTACAATTCGCGCATTTCACTTTCTTGTTCCCATGTCGCTTCTCTTTCTGAGTGATTGCTCCATTGCACTTTTACATAGGGAACCGTACGCTTTCTTATGACCTCGTCTTTTCTGTCGACGATCTTGATTGGTCGTTCATCGTACGTCAAATCTGCCCGAACTCTTAACTGCTTGTATTCAATCACATGACTCGGATCATGAATATACTTCCTTAGCATGGAGACATGGAACACATTATGCACTCCCGCTAATACCAGCGGTAACGCCAATCGATAAGCCACTTCCCCGATCTTATCAAGAATTTCGAACGGTCCCACATATCGTGGACTTAACTTTCCCTTAATCCCAAAACGCATAACTCCCTTCGTGGGTGATATCTTTAGGAATACTCGATCCCCTGGTTGAAATTCCAGTTCTCGCCTTCTATTGTCTGCGTAAGATTTCTGCCTACTTTGCGCAGTCTGTAGCCACTTTCGAATCTGTTGTACCTTATCCGCCGTGACTTGTACGAGTTCCGGTCCACTTAACTTCCTCTCACCGACTTCATCCCAACACGCCGGTGATCTACACTTCCTCCCATACAACGCTTCATATGGAGCCATCCCAATGCTTGCGTGAAAGCTGTTGTTGTATGCGAATTCTACTAACGGTAAGTGTTCGTCCCATGCGTTTGGCCAATCTAACGAAGTAGCCCTCAGCATGTCTTCCAACGTCTGGATAGTCCTTTCCGACTGCCCATCTGTCTGTGGGTGAAACGCCGTGCTCATGGTCAACTCTGTTCCCAATGCTTCTTGTAGGCTATTCCAGAACTTCGAAGTGAACCTAGCATCTCGATCAGACACAATTGTGACCGGGATTCCATGTAACCTTACTATCTCGTCGATGTACAACTTGGCCAACTTCTCCAACGAATCAGTCTTCTTGATTGCCAGAAAATGTGCTGACTTAGTCAATCGATCTACTATAACCCATATGGCATCATACTTTCCTACCGTCTTTGGCAACCCACTTACGAAATCCATAGCAATATTCTCCCACTTCCATTCGGGAATTGGTAATGACTGCAGTAACCCTGCTGGCTTCTGATGTTCACTCTTAACTTGTTGGCACGTCAGGCATCTATGCACATACTCTGCCACGTCATTCTTCATGTTATTCCACCAATATGCTTCCTTTAAATCTCTATACATTTTAGTACTTCCCGGATGTACAGAGAACTTCGAGCAATGAGCTTCTCTTAGTATCTCTCTCTTGATCTCATCATTGCTTGGCACCCACACTCTCTTTTGATATCTCAGAATTCCATCTTCACCCATATGAAGATCTTTTGCTTGCCCTTTCCCGATTAGAGCTTCTCTCTCCTCGTCTAATTCTTGTGCCTCTTTAATTCTGCCCAACAATGCAGGTTGTAACGTCAGTTGAGCCAAATACCCGTTTACTTTTACTATCAAGTTCATCTCCTTGACATCCTTCCATATGCTTACCCCCTTAGAGATCAACGTTGCCAACATTCCGTGATTCTTCCTACTCAAGGCATCTGCCACCTTGTTGGCTTTCCCAGGATGATACAATATTTCACAGTCGTAATCCCTGAGAAGTTCTAACCACCTCCGTTGTCTCATATTTAATTCTTTCTGCGTGAAGATGTATTTGAGGCTCTTATGATCCGTAAAAATCTGGCATTTCACGCCATACAGATAATGTCTCCAAATTTTCAATGCAAACACTACTGCTGCTAATTCCAGATCATGGGTCGGGTAATTCCTTTCATGCACCTTTAACTGCCTAGATGCATATGCTATCACCTTCTCATTTTGCATCAGTACACAGCCTAGTCCCTTCAACGACGCATCACTGTAGATAACAAAACCTTCCGTCCCTGTCGGTAGTGTTAATACTGGTGCAGATACCAGTCTATTCTTTAACTCCTGAAAACTTCGTTCACATTCTTCTGACCAAACAAACTTAGCTGCCTTCTGCGTCAGCTTCGTCAATGGTCCAGATAACTTCGAAAATCCCTCTACGAACCTTCTATAGTAACCAGCTAAACCCAAGAAACTTCTTATTTCGGTTACCGTAGTAGGCCTTTCCCAATCCATTATTGCTTCTACCTTCGTCGGATCCACAGAAATTCCTTCTTTCGACACTACGTGACCCAAAAATGCGACTTTCTCTAACCAGAATTCACATTTCTTAAATTTTGCATACAATTTCTGTCTCCTCAAAATTTCTAGTACTATCCTCAAATGTTTGGCATGCTCCTCCTTTGTCTTCGAGTACACCAAAATATCATCAATGAATACTATCACGCATTTGTCTAGGTACTCTTGAAATATTCTATTCATCAACTCCATGAATGCGGCTGGTGCGTTCGTTAATCCAAATGGCATCACGACAAACTCATAATGTCCATACCTCGTCCTAAACGCCGTCTTCGCCACGTCCACATCCTTGACTCTCAGCTGATGGTATCCGGATCTAAGATCAATCTTCGAAAAGTAGCATGCTCCCCTCAATTGATCAAACAAGTCATCAATTCTCGGCAACGGGTATTGATTCCTAACCGTTACCTTATTCAATTCTCTATAGTCAATACACAGTCTCATAGACCCGTCTTTCTTCTTCACAAATAGTACCGGTGCACCCCATGGTGATACACTTGGCCTAATCAATCCCTTGTCCAACAATTCTTGTAACTGCTCCTTTAGTTCTTTCAACTCTGTTGGAGCCATCCTATACGGTGCTCTCGATATAGGTGTGGTTTCTGGTACTAAATCAATGGAAAACTCTACCTCCCTCACTGGTGGTATACCAGGTAAATCTTCCGGAAATACGTCTTGAAATTCATTCACTACTTCGAGCGACTCTAACGTTACTTCCTTTTCTTCTGTTTCACCTATGTGTGCCAGAAATCCTACACATCCTTTCCTCAACATTTTACGGGCCTTCATCACCGAGATTAAGCCTATCCTTTTCCTCGGCCTTGAACCCACAAATCTGTACTCTTTACCTTCCTCTCCTAGGAACGTCATTATTTTCTTTTGACAATCCACTTTGGCTTGATGCAAAGCCAACCAATCCATTCCCAGGATTATGTCGAATTCTGACATGTCTAGCTCAATGAGGTCGATATTTACATTCGTGCCTCCTATCCCTAGAGTGCAGTTTCTATAACAGGTAGTAATGGGGATAGCGTCCTTAGTAGGAGTATCTATTACTAAAGGTATCTCTAAATTTTCTGGGTGTAGTTTTAACTTCTTTGCCACAACATTACTAACTACTGAATGAGTAGCGCCAGTATCTACTAACACATAAACATCACGGAAATTTAATTGTATCGTACCTGCCACAAGATCGGCATTAACTCCAGCTGCTTTGGCGGTCATGGTGTACACCCTGCCACGGCCTCCACCATTTCCTCCCCCGTTGTCTTTATTTCCCGCAGCCGGTTCATCCTTCTTAGGTTCTGGGCACTTCCACTTCGGATGTCCCACCTTCTTACAGTTGTGACACTGCCGTTCCTTATACCAGCAAACCTCTGACTTGTGCGCTCCATCACAAATAGTGCACTTATCATAACTGATGAAACCTTGGCCCTCGCCCTTGTTCCACTCACGCTTGTTGTCATTAAAGTTCCGACCATTCCCACCATGGCCGTTGTTGGAGTGTTTGTTCCCATGACTGCCCTTGTCTCGACTGTCATCCACTGCTTTCCTCTTATTATTGTTGTGGTCCTTACCACCCTTATTTCCTTCCGATCTTTCAGTCCCTGCCTTGCCTTTCTCTTCCCGTCGATTACGGTAGTTATCCGACTCCCGTTCTACTATCTTGGCCCTATCCAATACCGCTGAGTACGTAGGCAGAGCCAGCGGTGTGATTCGGTACCGAACTCTATCACTTAATCCCGCTTCAAACTTTCTTGCCTTCTGTTCTTCCGTATCGAAGAATCTTGGCGCAAATTCTAGTAAGTCAGTGAACTTCTCACCATACTCCGCTACAGTCATACTCCCTTGTACCAAAGTCAGGAATTCCGTTATCTTAGCATTCCTCGTGCTTGCGGGATAATACTTTTCGTTGAAGATAGCCTTAAATCTGGTCCAAGTAAAGGCTGCATCACCACGAGCCACAGCAGCTCGCTTTTCCGCTTCCCACCAAGTTTGGGCCTTCCCTTTCAACATGAAGGTCGCAAAGACTACCTTCTGCTCCTCAGTACAATTCAGAGTCTCGAATATTCTTTCAGTGCTCTTAATCCAGTCCTCAGGTTTCTCTTTAGCAGTGTCCGAGAATGAGTCCGGATTCCTCCTTTGAAATAGCTCCAACGGATCACGTAATGGAGCTTGTGGTGGTGGTTGAGCAATTCCAGCAACAGTTTGACCTATCCCAGCTACTGTCTGTGATAGTGTCTGCAAAAGGTTTACCAGGGCCGGATCCAACTGCCCTCCAGCATTACCGGTGTTGTCATTTCCCTCACCGTTTCTGTTATTTCCGCTTCTGGTATTCATCTGCAGATTTACTTTTACTTTAGAACAGGTTCGTGCTCTAGCAATATTCATCACTACAAAATACGTGCAGTATTCATGGTATACTTTAACTTATTCTTTTACTAACGGGTACTTGTTAGTTTTGATTCATGTTCGTAGGTCTTTTGTACTAGACCATGATTCACATTTGGTTAGTTTACTTTAACCTTTCTTCTCCGGTTCAGGAGTTTTCATACTTCATAATTTACAACCGTTTTACTTGGTTGCTTATTATTTCTTCATTTCACTAGTTTTTATTACTTAACTAGCTTTAACTTATTCCAATGGTCGTCTTACTTCGTACCATGGTTACGGAGATTATTTCAATCACTCCGATGCTTTCCCTTGTCTTTTCTCGACAAGTTAACTTTTGTTTACACAACAATAGTAAATTCAAACTTTTGGGTATTTAAATTAAATAATTAATTTTATTCAACTAAGGTGTGAGATTTAAACATCCCAAAATACACCCAAAATTCAACTTTGACATAAGAAAGTTTCTAACTATATTACTCCACTAATAATAAAGTAAAAGAATCTATTCTTATAACTATCTGTCACTAATTTCATCACTTCCCACAGTGTGCATGTTCTGCTGCAAGTTGGTCATATTTTTCTTGCAATTCTAACTTCTCGGCCCAAATCTGATATCCTGAAGTCCTAAGCTCTTCTTCATAAGCTTCTTGTTCATCTATCTTCTTTTTCAGTTCATTATTTTGTTCTATCTCATCCACCAGTTGTACACTGATTCGATTCCATTCGCGGTTAGCTCTAACCACATGGCTTTCTAGGCCTTTGACCTTCTTCAGCTGTACTGCTAACTTTCCTTCCACATACATTATATCCTCATCGCGTTCTCTGATGACATTCTGTAGACTGCCAACTCCTCGAGTCTCCTTCCTAAGCTCTCTTTTGGCTGAGCGAAGTTCCTTAGTTAGCTGCTTAATAATCTCTTCTTTAGCTTCTATTTCTTCCCTTAGAGTAGCACTGTACCTTACTGACTTCATGGGTCTCCTCGGCATGATCCTACACACACCAATTGTAACTTAATTAGTACATAACCCCAAGATTCCATTATAACACATTAATAGAATGCAAATAGACATATAATGAAGAGATTCCTATTTCCCCAAGTATATTCATACTTTATGTACACTCTTAGTATCATTCCTAGAGTTATACTTTATCACTTGAACTTCCTCAAGTAAGAACTTATTTAAGTCAAGTACTAAGTTCTCCCATTAGTCCTAACTTTCAGTTTTCTCCCATAAGACCTAAAGCCATTGCTCTGATACCAACTGTAACACCCCGAATTTTCTTAATGTATCTTGAGCATTTAATGGCATTTAATATCAATAAATAACAATAATAAATACTTCAATTTAGGGTTCACAACAGCCCCTTAATTAACCATAAATTCAAAACAATAGCGGAAGCGTAACTTAAACATGTCTTGGTAGGCAACAACCTTAACCTTCAATGTACTTCAACTTACATCAACTAAATAAGCGTACTTAAAACTACTAATTTAAGAATCTTCAAACCACCGTATTCCCACGGCTACTTTCCTTGTCTTGTCCTTCTACTTAAATCCTGAAAACAAAATTTATAGAGAAGGGATGAGCGAACGAATGCTCAGTAAGTTCATACGTGGCCTCTCCGGTTACTAAGGAGAGACGACCAGAACGAATACTTAGAATAACTTTTCAAAGATAGGTTCAGTTACTTTTGGATTCAAGGCTGCAGAACAATACAGTCTTATTACTTTTAAGATTTCACTTTCAAAGGATTATGGCACTACAATCCAAAGGGATTCATTCAAGTTTCCGTCAATTCCTTGGTAACGTACATTATAACCTCAATGCCAAAGGTACAATTTGTACACCTAGCTTCTTCAGCCAATAGTGTGGGTCGAAACATATATGGTATCCACACACATATGCTCGGGGTCTAGAATCATCCTTGTAATCAGACAATTCCTGAGAGAAGGCATGTGATCACTCATGCAATCCCTAGTTTAAGGACGAGTCTTTTCTAACTGGACTGTCCGTCAATGTCTTTTCTAACTGGACATTGGATGCCTTAACAAATAAGTAGTTAACTTACAAGTTAAAATTAGAACATACCATGGTACAAGTATGTGATACAAGTTTCAAACTTCGATACTTAGTAGATCGATGGGGACATCACTAAGTATAGATTATTTCAAGGAACGTTTAATAACGCAGAGTTCATTCAAATACTATCATGCCATACTGATAGCTGTCTTTAGAAAGAAATACCGAATTCCAATAAACAGGAGTTCAAATACTGTAAGGAACGTAATCCCTTACCTGAATTGCTTTTCCTCACAATCTCCTCCCTGTGCAAATCTACAAGGCACGGAGTAATTTACTTTAGTACTCTCTACATTGTTAACTATTTCTTCTTAGTTAACTGAGAGATGCAGTTTAACTTCTTTACTTCGTTACTTCTTTCTTTACGTTTAAGTTTCTGACTTTGATTTACTAGTCAGTCCTTTAACTTGATATAATTGCAATTAAGTCCTTTAACTTTGGGTTAATTACAATTTGGTCCCTCAACTTTGGGTTAATTGCAAATTGGTCCTTCAACTTTGGATTAATTGCAATTTAGTCCTTCAACTTTAGTTCAATTACAATTTAGTCCTTCAACTTTAGTTCAATTACAATTTAGTCCTTCCACTTTGGATTAATTGTAGATTAGTCCTTCAACTTTAACTCAATTTGCAATTTAGTCCTTCCACTTTGGATTAATTGCAGATTAGTCCTTCAACTTTCCTTTAATTACAGAAAGGTCCTTGGACTTTGGTTTTGTTCATAAGGTCCCCTAAGCTTCTCTTTTTAATCACTTAGGCCCCTCTAACTTCAAAGTTTCCCTTTTTCTTCCTTCTACTTTAATTCTTTTCAGTTTAGTCCTTTTCTGTTAGGAAACTAACTGAAATTTCTAATCTTTTTCTTTCTCGTTAACTTTTTAACTTTAAAGGTCTTCCAAGTACTATTCTATTTTCTCAAGTTAATCTTTCTAACTTGTCAACAATTCTTTTAACGATTTTTGTTTTCTTTCCATTAGAAACTTAACGGAAACACTAACTTTCCGTCCCAATTCTTAACATCTTTGATCAAGAATTAACACTCATAATTCCTCATCATGGCCGAAACTTGTATAATCTAAAATCCATTGATTTGATCAATTTTCTAATTCCTACAATTTTTCTAAGTTCCCAAACATCAATTTTTATTCATAAATCGATAACACAATTCATTAAAATCAACAAAGCAATTTTTCCAATGGTCTAGGCCATTCGGCCGAATGTACTTGTGGGGAATTCCATAAATTTTTCTTCTTTTGATAAACCCAATTCAACCTCAATGATTTATATGTTCAATTCCCAAGCATTGCATAATATAAATCAATTCAATTCAAGATTATAAAATCAATCTTAAAAATAAACTAGTATCAAGACTACTATAATTTTTCATAGTATTTAGATCAACTTCATTAACCTTTAGAATTTTATCATAAATCACTAGCATGCAAAAACCCTAAAATTTATATTCTTAATTCATGCATAACTTATGATTTACTAATCCAAATTCAACGAAACAAATTTTGGAGAGTAGGATTTAGCATTACCTTAAGAATGATCGGATTGTATCTTCAAAACAATGGCCGGAAAATTTCCTCTCCTCCCTCCTAGTGCTCGGCCGGCGGCTAGGGTTAGAACTAGGGTTTGTTTTCCTTTTTTTTTTTTTGAGTTTATGATAATAAAGAATTCCCTAGTTGACTAACTCAATAATTTATACTTTGATTGATTCTTAATTGGGTTGGGCTTACTCATATAAATTTCGGCCCATCTAATTCTTTGGCCCACTTCTTTCAATTATTTTATAACTCTAATTATCGTTTAATTAAATTAGAAAAACCGAAAATTAAAATATATAAAAAAAAATTATCCGGTTATTACACAAGATGTCCACCGCAATGAAAAATTCTAGCTCATCTATAGCGAAGCCCAACCCTAAACTAAATATCCATTGACTCCCTTACAAACAATGACATGTGATGCCTAGATTCTTCTCTAAACAGAACTTGAATACAACCCAACAATGACCTTCGAAAAATCATCTTATGAAAATAATAGGCATTAAAGACACCATAAGGTAATGCGTCCCGGTCGGCAAACGCCCAACCAAGCATCTCAAGTATTGCAACAAAATAAATCCAAACATCACACAAAGACTCTCAACACAATGGAGATTAAGGCAAATGCTATCAACAAATGAGAAAAGACAAAGGCTTTCGATGAATGAGAAACATGCAATATAACAATAACTTGACGAGTGAGATAACATGTAATATAACGATAAGTAAGCCAAAACTATGATAACTAAATAACGATCTATTGAACACTAATTACCAAATAATCTCATAAACACCGCTATAAACATCACAACATATAAATGCTTCAACACCGATGCGACGCAGAACGGAAGCAGTATTCGTGAATAGCAATCGCTAAACACAAGAGTTTACCAGCAATAAACCCTAGAAAGATAAAACCTGAAATCAACCAGAGAATAAGAGAAAACTCTTAGAATAAAAATAATAATCTGACTACTACACAGCATAAGAAAAGTGTTTAAATACCCCTATGACAACAAAAAAAAACAAAAACCTAAACCAAACGAAATAAGGAAATAAAATCCAAAATTTAAAATAATTGTTTTAAAAGGTAAAAGGCTATTTACGAGCCTAAACGGTCTCGGATGCCCGAAAAGCATCGTACATCATGACAAAGTCATGTTCGTGGCGAAATTCCCTTTCCGAAAAGTACTCATAATAGCCATTCTGAGCCCGGACGACCAAATTACAAAATCCTGTCGCAACTTCGTCAATACGATCCGCGAACCTTCCTACATCACGATGTCACGATGTGTCAAAGTAAATCTGAATTGACCACAACAAAACAATGTTGATTCCTTGTCATCGTGAAAATAAATTAAGTTTGCTTTTGATTTGAGTTTGGTAGGAATCTAGTAAACTACAAATTGAATATAAACAAAATGAATAACACACAATTATTTGTAATCTAAGATGTTTAAATTACAAACTGTGTTATTGAATAACAAATCATATTGGATCAGCAAATCTTTGTCGTATTGACGATTTTATTAATAGCAAATGTAAGAGTAATCAAAAAGGACATAAACAAAACTTACATATTTGGCATTTACTCGCAGGCAATTTCATTTTATTAATAGCAAATGTAAGAGTAATTAAAAAGGACATAAACAAAACTTACACACTAGAATCCATGTTACCCATGAAATCGTGTTGAATATAATAAAGCTTAGATCTTTTAGCTTCCTTTTATCTTTTAGTACTCAGTAATGATCAAGTCAATCGACAATCTAACGTTTGTAAAATGGCTACAATCCATGGAGAAAAATCACCTAATTAACCTAGTGAGTGCTTAGTAACATCATTCGTGAATCAAAATATTACTTGTTTGTTTCGGCTTATTTCGAGTGGCTTATGACTTTAGCTTTTATTAAGTCAAAATTAGAGAGATTTTTTTTTTTAACAAACAAATACAATTAACTTATGATAGCTCATAAGCTTTTTTGAACAAACAAAACAAACAGTATTTTGTACATCAGCCATAAATCAATCAGTCATATGTCATCAGCCACCAGCTTTAAGTTATCAGCCATCAGCTGCGACAAACGAGCCTATACTCCATATACCAATTTGATCACGTAATCACTTTCTTAATTTAAATACTCCCTCGATATATATTACTATCAATTTTTCCATTTTACCTTCGAAACATTTTACATTATTATACATTTTGTAATTCGTGCACTAGATTAGTGAAGTTTGTATCTGTAGAAAACTAGATTTCCTGGTTTTTAGGTTTTCTTTCTAAGTCTCTTGTGTTTTCTGGTTCACAAAATTGATCGTCTGCAATCTGTGCTTGGATTTCCATAATAACAATTTATGTATTCCCTCCGATGTGGACGTAGCCAATAGGTTGTTAGTGAATCAAGTTAAATCTATGTTCTTCCTTTGATTGCATTCACGATTATCCGTCATCCTAATTGTCTAGTTATAACATTAATAATCCTACTATATATATATGCATTTAATTTAACCTTATTGCTAACGACATCATAAAAATATTGTTTTTGTTAATAAAACAAAATTAACAAGAATCCGTCAAAAGCTAACGATACCTTGATGCAGGTGATGATGATGCATGGGCGTAATTTGGTCCATAAATCAACAGTCTCAGAATTCTACGAAATTCGCACACGACTTGCGAAATAAGGTATATATATCAAGACACCGCACCGCGGTGAGTAGAAGTGATTTTAGTCATCCGGGATCGTTTGAGGGGCGAAAACGTTATTTTTTTGCTTTTAGGATTTTAGTTCCGTAATTTCTTATTTTTATTTATTTTATTTCTCAATAGTTCGTGGGTTTAGTGGGGCAGTTATTTGGCCATGTATATATGCAATCTAGGAGTAATGGAGGAGACAATTTTTGATTATTGTTGAATGAATTTTTTGTTTCTCTTTGAAACTATCTCTGTTATGAATTGTCTCTTGTTAGTTCGGTCATTCTCACTGGTGTCAGCTACACATCTCAAAAAGTTAGAATCCATAACCACATTAAATCCGCCGCTAAGCGCCACCAACGCTGACAAAGCTCGAAAAGTACCCTCTGACCCTCTCCTCCAATTAACTTAAAATATGTAGTAGTTTTGGCAAACTTGTTAATTTTATTAATTTTTTGAATAAAAACAAACATGCTCGTAAGGGGTTAAGATTATAATGGATGTGTATGCATAGTAGGATGATTAAAACAACTTTAAAATGTGCATGAAGTTAATACCAAAGCTTTTATAGTTAAAGTTAGTTAACTAATGATAGGTCATCATGATTTAATGTCTTTAGTTTAACTTTTTACATGATTATTAAAGAATTAATGTAAAATGAGTCAACAATATTAGTGAGTTAAAGATATAATTGTTACTACACTATTTGTTAAATAAGTAAGTGAAAAATAGATTAGGTAATTAATGATTTTTTAATATTCTATAAACTTTTCAGGACAAAATTGTTCAAAATATTATTCGTAATTTTTCATTTAAGAAATGAAATAAAGCAAAGTAAAAAATTTAAACTAGGTGGGACTAGAAAAGAAGGTAAAAACTTTAAACTCCTCAGACAGAGTGAGTATGGCATATGAAAGGTTAATAATCAAGTCCAAGAAATGCCACAAAATTTAGTCTACAAAATGATATGTCATGATTTTGTTGGTGCTTTTAACCAAAGTGTGGCGGTTCCAGAATCGATAAAATCAATAAAACATTGTCACCTCATTTGTATCCATATTATTAGTAATATTTTTTTTATGCACTTAGCATTGCATTATCGTAAGACCGTAACGAAAATGCAATTTTTGTTTTTCTTCTATGAAAAGAAGAGCATGTCCCCAAATATGAGCTCAATTATAGCTAGTCAAGTTATTGGGTTCTATAGGCCCAGGCCCACACAAAGTTGTTACAATTCACACCGAAAGTATTTTCCCGAGGGGTTTAAGAGAGAGCCGGGTGTTGGGTAAAAAAACCCTCTCTCTCTCTCTCTCTCTAACTCGCGCACTTTCTTTCTAGGGTTTTCATTTTATTTCCCCTTTCAAGAACGCCAACATGAGGTAAGCTTTTTTTCTGGTTTTTCAATCGTCAGTCTTACAATTAGTCGATTATAAGATCTCTCTCTGTCACTGTTTATCTTTCTACTTGTTCTTGTTTCTGAAATTCCGTTACTGTTGTTGATTTATAGACATGTAAAACCCTAATTTGGATTCGTTGTTTATGCTCCTAAATTTTCGAGTGATTTTGGAAAGAGTAGGTTTTGGGGGAAACTAGTTGGCCATTTGTTTTAATTGGAAGTTGTTAATCAGGAGTGATAAGTTAGTAGGGGCTTATTGTTCTGTCTGGCGTGTTTATGGGTTAGTAGTAGTTTGTGTAGTTTATACTTTATAATGTTCCTAAATGTCTTGAATGTTCAAAATTAGTTACGCAAATTAAGAGTTTTAGGTAAAGTGACAAGTTCATTTGTTCGATGTTAGTTGATGTTAGTTGTGCACGGAAGATTTCGTTTGTAGAAGGCTTATAAGTTAGTTCAGTAAATCTTAGAATTTATTTTGGTTGATTTGTAGGCACTTATTGCATTATTTGTGAAATCAACTGTTGAAGACTCTCAATTATAGTAACAACTCTATCTGAACTTGTTTTCTTTCATGAAGGGTGGAGTTGGAAAATCATGAATATTTTTATTTTCGGTTTTGAGAAAACTAGTCATAACTCTTATAATTAGTCAGCGTTTAGCTTTTGGTTGTAGAATTATGACCTCCCTCCCCCAACCCTCCAAAAAGTGTCACTTCCCTTGTTTTTTTGTAAATAAATAATTCCAATTTATGAATAAGTAATGACTCCTGTATGCAAGCAATAGTACAAGCGAGTAAAGTATCATTTATAGAAAGTCTTTGTAATTCGGGGGGGGGGTATATATCTTTTATGTATGAGTTGGGACCTTTGTTCTTTGTTAGTGTGTTGAGCTGTAATTTTTCCTTCTAAATGGTGGAGTGTGAACGAGGTTAAGAACATTTGTGTAAATTACATATGGCCCGAAATAAAATTACATAGGCTAGAAGTTGGAGTTGTTGAATAATGTTTGTATCATAAAGCAGATCATCAGTGAAAGGGTTTCGCCGTTTTGCATCTTTCAATGTTTGGTAATTTTTCACTTGATTAACTTGTACTTTGAATGCTTTGAGTTGTGCAGTCGACATCCTGAGGTTAAGTGGGCTGAGAGGGAAGAAAAGGTTTTTCTCACAGTGGTACTGCCAGATGCAAAAAATGTGAAAGTTAATCTGGAGCCGGAAGGAGTTTTTAATTTCAATGCTAGTGCTGGTGCAGATAACCATGAGTATGAATTGAAACTTGAGCTCTTGGATAAGGTCAATGTAGAGGTAAGAGGCTATGTCAACTGCTTCCTGTGGAGCGCATTGATTATTTATATGAATGTCTATCCCCTCTTTCTTTATGAAATTACAATTTTTGTCACGTGGCTGTAAAAAATGATGCTTGACATCTTATTCTTTTGTTCAAAGACTTGGTAGCTATTTACCACTATTTCTTCCCTCAGTACTTCATCTCCTAATAGCTTTTTACGTTGTTCTTCCTGGTATTTTATGTTAAATTTTTTAGCTAGTTTGACAGGATTTACTATATTTATCTGTCTTTGCCGTCAAAGTTTATGACCGTCTCTTAACTGTCCATATGGGAATTGTATTGTATTGTTTGATTTGTTCAAATAATCATGATTCAATATTAATCTTATTGCATCTTCAGCCGGTAGCTCAGATGACTGCAACTCAAACAACTGCATATCTAATTAGTACATTTATATATACTGTTCTTTTTCACAATTTTATTCTATCCATTTTTTCCTTCTGTTAAATGGATGAAATAGTGTCATGGGCATAGATCTATTTGAAGTTCTTTTTTGTGACATTGGTGCAGAAATATTCGAATCACTGTTTTCCACTTATATGTTCACTTGCTGGCTGCTGAACTGCAGTTTTTTTTGCAGAAAATCTCACCATGTATTTCCATCCATCCATCTACCCATCTATGTACCTCTGTATGGATGCTTTCTGACTTCATATTTTGATCATCTTTGTACAGGAAAGCAAAATAAACATTGGTACGAGGAGTATTTTCTGTATAATTGAAAAGGAAGAAAAAAAATGGTGGAATAAACTGTTGCGCGGAAATGCGAAATCCCATTATGTGAAAGTTGATTGGGACAAATGGGTAGATGAGGATGAAGAGCCTGGTATGTTCTTGTTATTTATGTAGTAGATGATCTGTTACTGTATTGGCCATCTCTTCTGGAAATGAATCCGTTACTCTTGTTTTATCATTTTGCTAAATTACGCTCCCCATTGTCATCAGGTAAACCTGATATTGACACAGATGGAATGGATTTCTCGGTAAGGATGTCATAATTAACCTAAATGCTATATATCCCAATGAGTTCTGTGCTTATCCTGCTCTTGTATGATTCTCTAACAGAGTTTAGGCGGCATGGGCGGTATGGGTGGCATGGGCGGCTTGGAAGGCATGATGGGAGGCATGGGTGGTATGGGCGGTTTGGAAGCCATGATGGGTGGAATGGGCGGTATGGGAGGCATGCCAAACATGGGTGATGATTTTGATGATAGTGACGATGAAGGTAATTAATCAAATTTCATTAGTGTGATCTGCTCTGAGCGACTTGTTTTTAGGCACCTTCGTGTTAAATTGCAGCATTTCACTTTTTATTGGCATTGCCTATTTTATTAAGCACCTTCTAGGTGGTACAAACTAGTCATGCAAACTTGGTACAAAACCCCAGTAGTTCTGTGTTGGTTAATTAGAAGTGGTAGGTCTCATCATTTAATGGCAGGGCTGTTACTATTTTCAACTAGGATTTTGTGCCGAAAATCAAGTCTCTTTTGTTTCGGAGAGCAACTCGATTATTAGTAATATTTGGCATTAAAAGAATTTGCAAAATTCAAGTACTTAAACCTCGGTGCTGCAGTGACCCGATTTACCTCTTGATACTTGCATACTAAATCTGGGGGGGGGGATTCATTATTTGCAACAAGTTCTAACCTTTTACCCCCTCTGTAGCGAAAAGACAGTCCCATTTGACTTTCAGTATTTCACTAGGATGATTAGATTGCCATTTTTATCTGGTCAACGTTCACTTATGTTACCATCAAAATGTGGAGGGAGTATAACATAGGAGGTGCCAAAGCTGCCAACTTTCCTATCTGGCTTTTTCTATGCTTATGACCTGTTCGACTAAATTCTTTGAACTTGTGTGGTATTGACACTGTAGATCAAGAGGGGACAAAGCCAGAAGGGGAGAGCAAGGCTGCAGAAGTTGGGGAGACGAAGGCAGAAGCTGCAGCACCAAGCACATGAGTCAATGATTGATGCTTCGACAACACAGTAGAAGAGTTTAGCTTCGTGCATTGCTATCCGGCTTTTGAAGGTCGGGCTTATAGCACTTTCCCATGGCTAGAGTGTGAAGCTGAGTTTCACCCGAACTTGTTGTGGTTTATTAATTATTGTTGTTATCTTGTCGGGTGGAAACCTCTTTGTTACTTATCCTATTTTAAATTTTGCGACTTTGGTGTTGTAACTTTAGCAAGGGTTTTGTGGAAGTGGTAATATTTGCATGACATTAGTAATGGGATGTCTTCACTATATCATGCATGCTGATTTATAACTTGGATATTTGAACTGAAATTGATAATGCATACTATGTTGCATTTTGTTCGGATGCCGCTATTTGGCAGATCCTACCGACTCCCCTTGTTGGGCAATAGTGGCTGAATTATTTGATGGTGTCGGGAGTAAAATTGTGTGGTGAATATCCATTCTACTCAGGGTTATGTTACCAATATGAATATAGGTTTCAGATTGTGGATGCAATCCAATTTCACTCTTGTAAAGTTGGATTGTGTTGGATCTCCATTCCAATGTGAAAATTGGATCGTGTTCTATCTCTGGTGAATCTTTAGTCAAGATGATTGTCGTACCGGATCGGATCTGACCAATGTTAATGGTTGGTCTTGGTTGCAAATTTCTTGAGAACTAAATTCAAAATTTTGTAACATGAGTTTGAACTGGACAAAATCAATTAAATGCCTATGTAACTTACACGTATATTTATATTTTACACAAAAGTATGTATAGTATGTTTTAAATTAGAAAAGATTTGTTGATGTAATTTGTTCTGGGGTGATATTAAGGTTTGTACTAAAAAAAATCTTGCCAATTGAAGTAGGAGCTAGTTCAAACTATTGTGGTTGATACTTTGATGATGGCATATTTTAAATTTTGTTTTAGTGTTGGATTTTAATTTCATATTAGCACTGGAATCTGATCAATAAAATCAAAACTTTTGATCTTTATTCTTTGCGTTTATTTAGTGTATCATATTTTGTACCGCAACTGATCCAACAACGTATAAATATATCATAATATCAATAACTCTGTGTTTTGAAAAATTTGTTTCATGACTTTTTATGGTCAACAAACGTTAATTTCTATCATATATTCGTGTTAATATAATGATGACAATAAAATACTATTTGATTAAAAAGTTTGTTAATTACAAATTTTTAAATTTAATTGAGATAATTATATATTAAGATTAATACTATTTGATTAAAGTTGATTTGTGTCTGCATAACTCTTTCCCAGACGAGCCTGACCTAATATTGACTTCCCATGTTCCTGCTAAACAACTCGCCGTAGACAATCCCCGCCTCACTCTTAAAACCCTTAACCCTCTTCTCGCCGGAATCCACAACCGTCGGAAATGGAAGACACAGAGATGGTGGTCGAAGCACCTCAAGCTCCTAATTCAACCTCCGTCAAGCGATTCGGTCTCAAAAACTCCATTCAAACCAATTTCGGCGATGATTACGTTTTCCAAATCGTTCCAAAGTAAGAAAAAATTATCTCAATTTCTGTTTCTGCAATGTTTAATTGATGGTTTCTGTATTAAAATCGATTTGTTATGTGCGTTTTGTTGAATTTAGGGAAGATTGGACCTCGATGGCTGTGTCGTTGTCGTCGAATACGGTGAAATTGTATTCGCCGGGAACTGGTCAGTTCGTCGGAGAGTTTTGTAAAGGCCATTCAAATACTATTAATAGTATTTCATTCTCTGGCGATTTGTTGCATTCCTGTTCTTCTGATGGTACTCTCAGAAGCTGGGATACTCGCTCTCATCAGCAGGTCTCTCCACAATCGAAATTCTCTCACGCAAATTCACATAGCAAACGTAGATTTACTCACTTTGGCCGAAGAAAGTCCTATTTTTGGTTTTGGAATACTTTCATTTCTCAAGTGTTAGATTTAAGTTTTCAAACTACGACTTCAGTATGACGTGGCTTTACTTCCCGTTTTGAAACTGTATATAAATTGCAGGTCATATTGTTCTGCCACTAAATTATGTGTCAGCTGTTCATCTGAAATGGTGAAATGGTTCTTGAAAATCCAAATTTGGACTTGTTTAATTGGGATGGGGGATTAGTTTATTGTTCAAATGGGGGTTCACTAATATATTTGTAATATATAAACTGCAGGTGTCTTGTCTAAATGCTGGTCCTTCTCAAGAGATTTTTAGTTTTTCGTTTGGCGGATTGGATAGTAATCTTCTTGCTGCCGGTTGTAAATCACAGGTATGGTGTCTTCTTTGATCACATGTTAGTGTTGTTTTCCTTTATCTAGTCATCCTCCATATTTTCACTTTAACCATTTTTTCTTTATCAAACCACTGTGCCTCAGTGCTTTATCTGCATTGCATTATTTGACAAACGTGTTTGAAAATTGTCTTAGAACCTTTTTTGGTGTCCAACTTTGTGAAGCAGAAAAATTGGCTTCATTTGAGTTGTTTCAGAGTTTGAATTGTATCTTTTAGCAAAGTGAAAATTAATCCCAGAGCCAAGTTCAGTTTTAGGGAAGGTATCTCCCTGAACTGGGTTCTATGGTGGTTTAGGCATAATGTTTCTTGAGTATTGGTAGGATTGTGATATTGTCACGTTCGTGCTGTACAGTGATGTTAAGTAACTGAATTCTCAAATATGTAAAAGGATGCTAGCTTTATCTGGAGACAAAGCACAATGATAGGACTGTGATTGAAGTTGGTAAGATCTTGTCCAAGGGGAAATCCTCGTACCTGCGAGAGAAAATAATTTGTGGTGGTTAAGAAAGACCATTCCATGTAAATTGTTCTGTGTTATTCAAATTTTATAGGAAACAGAGGTTTCTGCAGCTGTCATCTGCGTGATAAATAGCCAATTACTATTCCTTCGTTGGAGTTCATGGAGAAATTAAAGACCACATTTGATGTATATGGGGTGGTAGTTTAGAATGAGAAGTTACATGTTTAGTTATGCAATTTGGGTGTCAATCATCTGCTAAACAGCATTATCATTTGATCTTAATCTCATTTCCAGGGTTGTTATGAAGACCGGAGGTAACAATTTTCAGGGTGAATGATAAATGCAAATAGAGAATAATTACCTAGGTTACATTTTAATATGTCGCAGGTCGATAAATAATTGTATTGCCTAATGTGATTTCTTGTATCTACACACACCTCTCATTGAGTTGATTTTTGTGACTGATTTAATGAAGATACTGTTCTGGGACTGGAGGACCAGGAAGCAGGCAGCATGCTTGGAGGAATCTCATATGGAAGATGTTACTCAGGTCCGTTCTAATTATAACTGTGCTTGAATTTCCTGAATGGATGTCGATTTTTATCGCTCTAGTTGAGAGACTCACTGGTTCTCTTTGGGTGGCGCCTCATTCTGTCTTTATAGTGAAGGGGGACCTTTTTAGTAAGTATTCACAATGTAAGTTCCAGCTGCGCATATTAGGGAGTCGCCATCCATCAGGCAACATCATGCTGCTTAATTGAGCTGTGTGCTAGACCCTTGACGCTGTGATTTAATATAAAATATTATGTATTATTGTTTTGCTGACAAAATCTGTTGATATGATGGTTTAGCCAACAGCTTCATCTTTTGATTTCTAATCTGGACATGAGGTGGCCTTATTGAGTTCTGATGTCAATAGGTGCAATTTGTACCAGACCATCAAAATAAGCTGGTTTCTGCATCAGTTGACGGATTGATTTGTATGTTCGATACCAGTGGAGAAATCAATGATGAAGATCATCTCGAGTCGGTACGTATGGAACTTCTTACCATATTTCCTCCCTTAACTTATATGTTGTTATACTGTCTGTTCTCCCCTTTATCCTTAATGTGACTCCGAAGCCTGTACAGATGCTAAGCTTTGGACCCCACTCTTGGAGGATCCTAAGCAGAGTGAGTTAGTGAAGATAATCAAAGAATTGGCTATTTTACCCGGCCCCTTCCCCCTTCTCCCAACCCCACCAAAACCCCTTCAGCTTCTTAATATCGTTGCAGCCTTGCTGAATTTTAAGGAAAACACGTTTTAATACTTTAGATCATAGTTACCAGGAACGTGGGACGTTTCGGGACGCGGGACGGGTACGGGAACGAGGAACGTGACTTAGTAAATTTTAGGTACGCTGGGGGTAGGATCAATTGGGAACGTGGTACGCTCTTTATTGGAAACACATCACTAAGTTGAATATATTAACATATATATACACACACTTACGTATAATATATTGTAGGGGAGATAAAAGACTATAATGAAAAGGTGGATAACCATAAAAGATTGTAAATGCAGACAAGATTCTACGTTGTTGACCGTTTATTTTCCGGTACGATTGTTGAGTACTTTGGGTCGAGTTCCCTTGTTAACCCGGGACACGTGTTCCCGGGACGTGGGACGAGAGGGGTTGGGAGTTCCTGGTAACTATGCTTTAGATGTTAAATTTTATCATGTTTTAACCCCTGTTGTTTAGAAAAAAATCCAGAATTTTACGATTTTTCCTGATTTCAACAACATAACTCCCTTTTAAAAGTCATCAAGCATAAAATACTGTATCAGTGCTGTTTTGAATCATGGTTCATCTGCAGCCGAGATAGTGGTTCTGCCATATGGATATATGCGAACTCCAAGTCTTGATATTCTTTGTTATCTTTTTGAAGTATATATGCATCTACGTAATGCTTTCTACTCCCGTGTCTCTTCAGCCTTCTTAGTAGGTTTTAGAAAAATTGGTGCCTCGTTTATTTTAGAAATCAATTTAATGAGGCAAAAGTAACTGACTTCATGATATTCCCTTTCTTTGTTGTGAACTATATATAGGTGATCAATGTGGGGACGTCAGTTGGAAAGGTGGGGTTCTTTGGAGATAAAAATCAAAAGCTGTGGTGTTTATCCCATATAGAAACAATAAGGTACCAAAAGATTCTGCATGCCAAGTACAAGAAAACCTTATAGTTCCTTTTTTTTTTTTTTTTTTTAAATATATATATATATATATATATATATATAACAAAAAAAATTATAGTTCATAATCGTAAAGTATCACAGATGATTTTAAGTTCATCAAAATGATGCACAGTGGTGAATATTGCCATGTTTTAGTTAGTGTAATAAACTGTTGAGAACTTTGAAATTTTTGTGAGTTGGTGTTTTAAACAGACTACGTTGTGTCCATTGTTTGCACACTATCAATATAAATACTCATTTTATCCCACTGCTTGTTTATATGTTGGAAACTTGAACATTTTACTTATAGTATTTTGTTGATTTCTAGCATTTGGGACTTGAACGATGCAAGACTTGAAGCCAACTTTGAGGATGCTCGCTCCTTGGCTTCTAACAGCTGGTCACTAGATCAAGTATGTGTTGGCTCTCTTGCTGTGTTTTGTTATTTACCGACATGGGCAAACTCTATATAGCTGGAATCGCTTTTATGATGCTCCGTATGTTTTTCTCTGTTTCCATGATTAATGACATTTTAAGCCTTTTGAGAGCTTCGAAAAGTCAACTTTTAGGAAGTACATCAAGGCTTGAATCTCCTCTCTTACCCAACCAAATACTTGCAATTGAATACCTCATTGTAAAAGTTTCCACTTGGGTTGATATCGATGAAACCCTACCCTTTGATAGCTCTTATCCAAAGAATACCTGAAGTACAGTTATTTAGTTTCACCTCTGACCGAAAATATTCAAGGGATATCCTTTCTATACACGCCAAACTCCGTTTTTATTTTTATCCATTGTACTTTAAGTAGTTTATCACTTTTACCATTATACTTTTTTCTTCAAAAAAAAAAAAAAACAAAACAAAACAAAAACATTGCACTTTGGAAAATCTACCATTTCAGTTTTTTAAATGGGACACCAAAAAATGGAAATTTTTCCACATGGTTAGGGGACGGAGGGAGTATATTTTTTTCCCGGTTTTGTTTTGAAAGAAAAATATTGTAATGGTAAAAGTGAAACAACCTTGAAAGTACGGATGAAGGATGAATACGTAGAAAAAAAAAGTGTAAATGGTGAAAGTGAAACACCTTTGAAAGTACTGTGAATACTGTGGATGAAAACGGAGTTTCCCTTTTCTGTAGTAAATACAATTGTCAGACTTACTTCTTGGGCTTTGACTTGCGAATTCTTGTATATGATTAGAGCTTCTGATTGAAGATTACTATCTTGACCAACAGCGTCGCAACTCTTTTCTTATTTGTGTCCAACATCCCAAGAACAGAATTATATATCATTTGAATGTCGAATCTGACACAATTTATTGTTATAGGTCAACTATTTTGTTGATTGTCACTACTCAGCATTGGATGACCGTTTATGGGTAGTAGGGGGTACAAATGCTGGCACCTTAGGCTACTTTCCTATAAATTACAAGGGGGCAAAATCAATTTTATCTCCAGAAGCTGTTCTGCACGGTGGTCATACCGGGGTCATTAGGAGCGTGTTACCTTCCTCTAGCACGAGGATAGGGCCCACACATAGCCAGGGAGTTTTTGGGTGGACAGGTGGCGAAGATGGCCGTTTATGTTGTTGGTTGTCTGACGGATCTGGTGATGTGAATCGGTCCTGGATTTCAAGTGCATTGGTTATCAAACCCCCAAAAAGTAGACGGAAAGCAAGGCATCAACCGTACTAGGCCGCGTTGTAGTTTTTGTTGTGTAAGATTATGATTCTTTCCTCCCTCTCCCTTTTTCTGCTTTCTTTTTGGTGTAATATTAACATTTAATTCTGTTTCCTGGCATTGTTTTTGTGTATGATCACCCAAAGTTGTATGCTGTTTTTGGCAATTTATTTATCAGTATTTCTAGAATAGGATGTGGCTGCCTCAAGTCTATCAATGAAGAGTGCGGTTCTTTCTGATTTTGATTTTAGTTTTAGTTTAAGTTTTAATCTGTGAAATTTGGCTGGTTAGTATATTATTCTTTATAAATTACTCCCTCTGTTCCTCTTAAATATGTGTCAATTTTCAAGAAATTATTGTTCCAAAATAACATCTTTTGTTGAAAATAACTTTGTCTCTAAATGTGTTTTACTAATTTATCTCTTATACTTATAAAACATTTACTAAATGTTGTTTGCTATTACTAAAAACTTGTATGAGACGGTCTCACACGTGAGACGGGTCTCCTTCAGAGAGATTAAATGGTTTGCCACCTATGGGTGGGCGGGGCAAGCCCATTTCCTTTCTTGTCAAGATTCGTTTCATGTGTGAGACCGTCTCACACAAGACTTCCTCTTACTTAAATGTATAAAAAGTATGAAATTTTTATTTTAGACATTCATTTAAGGACCAAAGAGAGTACACCATTTAACTTCTTACAAGATATTTATTGCCGGCCGTCGATTGATCTTGTAATGAATTAAGAAAAAAGGACGAAAATGTACGAACATTCACGAAAGAGTATCAATTGTCAAAACTTTACCTCAAATTTTAGGTATGGGTATAATGGCAAAATAGGTAATATTGGGACGCCTAAAAATGAGAATGTGACCAATATAGAGTGTACATATTAAAATAAATAAACACTAAACATGAGCCAAATTTACACGAACATACAGATAAATTACAACAACGGGAGCTATGCAAAAAAAAAAAAAAAAAAAAAAAAAAAAAAGGGAAGAAAATCACCATTGTCTCTAAGCAATTGCATCATCTTCATCTAACCTTTTATGAAGACTTGTTAAGTCAACCAAGTGACGCATTGTCGGTCTGCCGTGTGGACAGTTCCAAGGCGATTTCAGACCAGCCAAATGTTCAATTATCTGCAATCAGTTCAACAAACTTTAGCTCAAATTCATCAAGCCTTTTTTCACGGTGGAAATGAGAACATGGAAAACAAATACAAGCTATTTCTACAAATTAAGTGAAATCATGCGACGTACTACAAGCCTGTTCTCAATTGAGCTTGAGGTCTGTTGGAACCAATAAACATGTGTATGCTTGACTCGACGACACTATTCCATGAAGCTAGCAAGACCAACAAAGAACATACTACCATATGCATAAACTCCCTCCATCTAAAAATACAGTTCCATTTGACAAGTCTTAATTTTTAAAAAATGTAGCTTTTACTTGCTTGTACCTTCTTAAAATTACACTTAAAATGTAGCCTCTTTTAGAAATAAGACTACTTATTTTCAGTCAACGATAAGAAGAAAACGAGACTTTTTTTTTTTTGTTTATGTAGTTCAAAATTACTGGAGCGACTTTTTTTGTTTATATAGTTTAAAATTACGGGAGCCGAGCCGAGCTCCTTTACATATTGACTTATTGAGTATAAATAATGAGCCTTCTCAGTTTGTTTTATGAGAGCTGTATTTAAAAGAAAGAACCTGTCACGAAGGTAGTTTTGTGCCATTTATACTACCCCCTTCTATAAAAAAAGAAAGAAAAAGAAAAAGAGTCGCACCTGTCTTTTTTAGCTTGCCCCTATAATGCACTAATGAAAGACTAATTGGAATTAGTATCTCTGAGAAAATGTCTAAGAGAGTAAGAGGGCAATGCAAAAAGAACAAGAGAGGGTCAATTTAGGGAATGTAAGAATGTTTTTCAAAAGTTTGACCTGTCAAATAACGAGTGAATACCATGAAGAGAAAAAAATTAGTACCTTTTGCATCTCATTTCTTCCTAGTGGATCTCCAACCATAACAGATGTTCTGCAGGCTCGTGATGCTAACATTCCGCGAACTCTTGGAGGGCAGACTGAATTAAGAGCGTCCGTTTTGTAACTTCCTCTGAACAGACTTTCTCCTTCACTATCAGCAAGAATGGAGATGAGTTCCTTCACATCTGTTCACAAGGGGAAAGGTGAGAATTTCTCTTTGTGACACTTCAGTAAGAGGCACGCACATCTTCTCATAAAATAAACCAACATATATTGGCTGAGTATATATAAATAATCTATGAGATCCCCAATTGTAAATGATCATCCATGCACTTATTCCGTTTGAGCTGAAATGCTTAGTGGAAGAAACCAGGTCATCCACTGTGGTTGATAGATCATAGGCATTACTGCCTCCGTCCCAAAATGAATGTTCAAAAAGAAAAAAATCAAATTTACTCTTGATCAAGAGTAAATTTGAATTTTTTGGACATTCATTTGGGACGGAGGGAGTACTAGTTAACAATAATTTTACTTGGATATGAACAAAGTTTTCAAGAAAGGCATGTAATACCTGAAACTCCAAAAGTTATGTTCTTGCTGAAGGGAACTGCTTTTAATCTAAACCTGTGGCCAGGAGGAGCATCCATGTCCTCTTCCAAAGAAAATCCATTCTTCCTGATAATTGATAAGAAGAATGTATAAATTCACTGGTAAGGAAAAGGTGAAGAAAATTTCTTCCGTCAGCAATGCCAAAAGGAAGCGACCCAACACGTTCTCCTCATTCACAACTGAAAAATTAAATGCACTTTGAAAAAGAAAAATGACTAGCTTGATGATGTTGAGGAATAAATGAATGAAATCAATAGTGGCAAGGATGTAAAGCCTTCAAAGTGCTCGTTGGTACAAATGAATCATGATTCCATTCCATGCTATTGTACTACCAAGGAATGAATTTTGGACTAATAATATCATCTTAAATTGCTTCTAATTGCATATCTGCAAACACTGCATGGGTCAAAGAAAACATACCCCCAAAAGGAGAGGGCATTAATCAGACCACACCAATTTAATAGAAAGGAAATCAGAAGGATAACCCAAAAAAAAAAAAAAAGGTTCCAAATTGGGGTAAAGAACTGCATGTTATGGATGCCTTTCATCTTTGCCTACTCTTTTTGCTCGATATGTTTTCAGAATTCAGATGGAATCATGTTTTACCGTTAACTGCAGCTTTAGTGACACTCAGAGCATGCCATGGTTCATACGACAATAAAGTGTAATAAACTTAACGGCTCAAATAAATGAAAACATGTCCAAGATAGGAAACAGAGGTGCAATGGATTATGATGAATGTAGTAGGTTAAAGGGAATGGAAATTTGGAAAATACGAAATCCGTTATCAGCCACATACAGAAACTGAAGGATAAAACAGTGTAAAACTGAAAGGAGCCAAAGGAAGATCATACCTGAGAACATCCATGTGCATAGAAACGATTATTTCTTCTTCAGGAGATAAGTCCATCCTCAATGGCCTTCATTGAATAAAAAAGGACAAGAATCAAAATCATATCCAATCTAGTTACATAAGTAGGAGAAGGTTAAACATGCTGGAAAAGATGTTGAAGACAGGTTTTAGCTCTATAATAGGAGAAGCAGCATAGATATATCCAAGAACATGCGATATACACAAAGCTGACACCGAGAGACTTGTTGGATGTCTCTACATTTAGTGAAATTTCTAATCTCATATGGGGCATAGAAATTGCATTAGTAATGTAACGTTAACTCAATTCATTACACTTGGCATTAAGCATCGTGAGATATAATGGTGATCCTATCAATATATTATATAGACAAACTTACAAAAGTAAAGGCTGTTGGTTCAAGATGGTCGATTGCGACAAACGCTCAAAATTGTATTTCTCGTCCGCAGCATGCTAATCACCAGTAACACAATATAAAACCTTTAGAATACAACACGTTTCAACATGTGAAAAACTAAATATCAAGGTAATCCTGAATACTACATGTTCATATATTTCAATTTATAAGCAAGCTATATCTTCATTGGTACAAAGAAACCTGTTATTGACGAGTTCAATGTTTGAAACTCACAAATTATTTGATATTAGTTGTGGTCAAACAGAAAATACTTTTGATTGATTTTGTAGGACCCTTATAAAATCCGCATAGAAGTGATTTGATTACCTGGTCCACAATAAATAGGTCATGATCCAACTTGCCAATGATAAAACCGAGATTGAATTGGCCAATTACCTAGAGAATGAATGAAAGAAAAATACATTTAATACTTTCTGCAGCCTGCGGTATAACCAAACAAGATGAGATATGTGCCACAAAGCAGAAGAGATACCTTCATCCTGCCAAAGTCATTTTTCTTGAATAACTTTTCCAATTCAATCGTGGCTGCAGCTAGTGCTCTTTCCTTCCCCTCCTCATTTACCAGTTGAGAAAAGTCAAGATTTGCAGCATTGTAGCACCTATGAGAGACAAATCAGTTGGAGCAGTTATAAAATAAACTTTTTGCTGCAGCGGAAGGGGATGGTTTAGATACCTTTTAGTCTTCAATCTTCCACCCATACTATTTCTTGCTTGTAGTCTTGACATCCCCCTATGCCTCCGAGCTTTTAAGTCCTCAAAACTGAAGTGCAAGGTAGAACACATTTTTGAACCAGAAGAAAGCATTGGAGGTGTATCTGAAATCTCTTTGGAGACATTGGTGGCATTATGAGCAGGGGTTCCAATTGCTGAATCATCAAGAACCGTCGGCATCTCCACAACTTCCAGGTCCTGGATTCGAAATATATAACATTGAAACATGAGCAATAATAGTAACTTTAAGTAATTTTAGGCAATGCCTTTTATCTGCTGTTACCTTTTTCACTTCTCATTTAACAAAAATTCTTTTCATCAAATATTTTGTGGAGAACTTGTATAGGGAAGTTTAGAAGTTTTTGTTGCCTTCATGCATTTGGTGTATCTCTTTACACTGTTCTAATGGGAAATTATCACAATACCCAATGAAAAAAAAGGTTGAACTTTAGATGCAAAGAGTAGCCAAGCAAGAAGTAACTGTCAGGTCATGCCATTTATTTAAACACCAACAAAGCCTCAGCCATGAATTAAGCTTTAACAGAAAATTATTTGTTTCTATTATTTCCCTAAGAGCGAACGTACAGAAAAAGAAAACTGCAAACCACATACCTCTTCAAATTCTTCAATGTCCATGTTGGTTTTACATGAATGTGAAAAATCTGATTCGGTAAAGCCTTTCTCCACAATAGAACATTTAGACGCCTCGCGCTGGTTCTCGACGGCCTCACTAGAGTTTCCTTTTTGGTGTAATACTTCACTAGTATCATCACCCATGTTCCGGTACACTGGAGATCTAGAAAATGCATTAACCATTTTGGAATCTTCATCCACTGATTGGTGGAGAGTAGGTACCTTTCTAAGAAGAGGAACTTCAGATAACGTAGTACTAATACGTTCATGCTTCCTCTTATTTAGTGTAACAAAATTCATAAGTGATGACTGTACAATACCACTACTGCGAGGTGAGACAATTTTGTCCTCGATCTTTTTCTGCACATCTATCCTATCGGGTGAACCAGGTCTGTCACTTGCAGCACTATTTTTATTACTTGTAAGCTTCCCACTCTGGCTTTTGAATGAATGATCAGGTTTATTGATTCCATGGACTCTAAGAGCGAAATCCTTATTTGTGGGAGCATATTTAGCGTTATTGATCACATTTAGAGCAGGCGAAGGCAAGCTTTTCCCTTTGGCATATAATTCCTCCCCAGAAGCTTCTTCTTTGGGATCATTACAACCTGGTGATGACTGCTTCAGTGACAATTGTGTACCAATCTCAGGCCTCTGAACTGCATAACTAGCATCATTTGGTGAATAAATCTTCTCTAAAGCTTCTTTTAAGGCCACTATAATTGAGTTTTCATCTGAAAAAAATATTTTCCTTTTATCAGGAGTTACATTGACATCACATGCTCTAGTTGGAACAGTAAAATTCATAATTGCAATTGGATATTGCTTGGAATTTGCGCCTCTGTATAACTCGTTGATTAGCTTTCCAACTTTTGGCATATCAACAGGCCGACCATTTACGAAAAAGTATTGTCTATCACTTAAATATCGTCCACTACCATTTCCAGACTTGGAGAGAAATCCATCAACCTTGCAAGTATCTGATATGCATATACTCACAGGCTCTAAGCAGGTGAAGGTGCTCATGCCAAACACTGTTATTATGTTATCTTTAAGCGAACCACTTCCCTGTGTCTTAAGTACAACAGACTTTGCATTTCTTCCAGTTGTGTTTGAGCAAACAAACCTAACTCCTTTCGCCACAAGAGCATATGCCTAAAAAAAAATAATAAACTTTTGTTACAATCTGTGCTTGCCGGATGTCCTAATACAAAAGCTTGATTCCCACACTTTTGTACAAAATCATTGGGCTAGTGTAATAACAATAGCAAGTACATTCCGGAAGGATTACTTCTTTAAATGCTACCATATTGTCTATGGTCTATACTTGAAGTTGATAGCGATAAGTGAAAGCCTAAACTGAAGAGAATCACAAACCACGCTGTCTAGAAAAACACTAAATTGCAGCATATAACAATAATCTTTCTTATTTCAATAGAATCCAAATAGAACAACTAGGTAAGTTGAATCTTCACTGAAGGAAAATGAACAACTGACTCCCACTAACATCATAATCAAGGAACTAAAGTTCCACATGCAGAAGCTTCTTTTGACATCAAATAAAGTACTGAAAAAGAATTTTCTAAAAAAACTAAACCAAACAAACAGCATATGCAATACTAGATTCTGTGACTATTGTCAGCACACCTTTCATACATGATGTCTCACTGATTTGGAACTCCATTAGAGTCAAACTAAGGAGAACCTGAATGATATGGTACCTTCCATGATAATATGGAGACCTTAACTTCTAATTTGTTTCATAGACAGCATGAAAATGAAAAATATGCAGCAGTAATTAGAATCTACTTGCAGCAGCAACGTCATTAAAGATGAAAGGCTCACATTTAGAAGAGAAATTAGCTTTGCGTACTCTTTCCGGATATTGCGATGAAATTCCTTGCTGCGGACTGGTAAGTTGGAGAACAACTTCTTAACAGTGACAGTGGTACCAATTTGACGTGCTGTCTTCCTATCGGCTGTTAAGACACCCGAATGGTCAAAGGTCAAATGTGTTGCAACTTGCTCGTTTTTGGTTCTCGTTTCAACTGTCAATTCTCCTAAAGCGCAAAGGGAGCTAAGAGCTTCCCCTCTGAAGCCAAAAGTTGTCAATGATTGAAGATCAGGAAAATCTGTTAACTTGGATGTGTGATGCTTAAGTGCAAGAACCTGACAATAATAACCAAAATAGCAACAACACAGAATTCTGTTAGGTACGCAAGTCATCTAAGCTTTTGGAGAGTAGTCCAACAACGTACTCCCTCCGTCCCATTACAAAGGGCACAGCTTGATTTATTTTTTTGGTCAACTGAGTCAATCTTTGACCATAATTTTATGAATATCTAGTTATCTCTTTGCAATTTTTAAAAATTGTTGTTCTCTCACCATTAGAAATACTATCAATTGCGATTTTTAGAATTGCGTAGAGATATTTAGATATTCATAAAATTATGGTCAAAGATTGACTCAGTTGACCAAAAAGTCAAACTGTGCCCTTTGTAATGGGACGGAGGGAGTATGTGATATCAAAAAGAGCTCTTCATGTGTGACCCCAGCTCCATCAAGACACAGCCACCATAACACGAAGGGTTACTTCGATTTCTGGTACAAAGTTTACATCATATAGTCATATGATACACCCTTTTTAAGGGGGAAATGCAATGTTGGATTTTGTTTGACTAAATTTGGGACTTTGACTCTATATGGCACAGAAAGCGCAAAAATTCAATAATGAAACAGTTCAGCAATAAAATCCCGTTGCTAGGCCGGCCACTTCATCTAACAATTCATTTTTTTAAGATAGGGGCAGCAATGTATAGCAGACCCAAACCACACTTCTTAACATATGATCGCACATATACCATTGAAACACAACATCAATTAGGAAGAAAATAAAAGCACAAGCACCAACACTAACGGATAACAAATGAGAGATAGAGAGAGATCAAAATACTTGACCCTGGAACTTGTACAAGCAATTTTGAGTTGATAGCTACTCCGTATCAATAATTAGAATACACTTAACAAACTCAGGAAATGAATTGTATTAATCAAATAAATGTCAAAATCAACACATAAGATCGGACAAATACTAAAGCTAAGATAAATGACAAATTACTGAGAAGATATAAAGCTGATGGATTGATTGATGAACATGTTTTGGACCAAACTGAATGGAGAAGTGACCTCTCAATTAATTCGAACGAAAAATGGAGTCAAACTGAAACTTAAGCATCATGAATAATCACAAACCCCCAGTTGAAATTAAACTACGAGGGGAAAAAAAATGCTTGATATGGGACAGCACATCAAAATCCAAGGAAATATACCTTGAAGTTGTTTGGTGAAATGCCGCAACCATTATCAATGACCTGAAACATTTCTTCGCCTTGTTCCTTCAAGGAAATCTCAATGCAGGTGGCGCCGGCGTCCAAGCTGTTTTCAACCAACTCCTTCACGGCGGACGGAAGGTCTAGGATTACTTGACCAGCGCAAATTTTGTGGACAGCGCCCTTGTTTATAGGTTTAATGGTTGGGGGATTGACAGATGATGAAGCTTCTACGCTTTCCATTGAAATGAAAAAGCTCAAATCGAACGAAATTCGGATTATCAATCAACTTTTTTAAAGCTTGAAATCTGAGAATCTGTCTGAATAAATCGTTTCGTTGTCGAGGGTAGAGTTCGAATTGAGATTTTGAGGGTTTATCTGGTCAAAAACCCTAGTTTGTTGCCGCCAAAAATAAAAAACCCGAGCAAATATAATTTGAGCTAACTCCTCATTCACCCCTTGTGCGAACAATACCCCCAAAAACCTTCTAATTAACGTCGCGCACCTCTCCTCTCCTAAGCACCAAGTTCACACGCTCTATGCCATCACTCTGAGAGTCGTCACTTTTAGGTTGAGAGTCGGCAAAATAAGTATGAGAGAGAGTCATCTGTCAAGAGATAGAAAAACATAGAGAAATAATTCTCATAGTATTTCTGATGGATGTGTTTCTACCAATCCAAATGATATGCTTTTATGACTTATTAGATGCTCAAATTCAGTAGCGGACATAGGACGAAATCTAGCTAGTGGGAATTGAACATGAGACCTCTAAGTCTAAACTACGTAACAAGATGTTTTACCATTACACTACAAGAACATTTATGTATTGGGTACACTGACACCCAGTAGATAAGGCATAGGTCCGCCCTTGCTCAAACTTTGGTGTTTTGATGGTTTTTTGAGCGTTTATAAGTATAGGAAAGGAGCGAAATAATGTATGGATTCATGGGAGTTAAAATGCGAAAAAGAAAGATAAAGAACGGATCAGATAATAAAAATAAAGAGATGTGACCTCTGAGAAATCAAGTCTATTGGATAGTACTCGAAAAGAGCTTTCCAACGATAGTTTACACGTCCAAATCGGAGTTCGTATGGAAAAGTTATGGCCTCATGAAGTTTGCGCGATAAAAGTACAACAACAAAACACAACCAGGCATCCGCATGCTCCAAAACAGGCGCCCACTTGCTATTTGGGCAGAAAATACAGTAGCTAAAAACCCAAGTAAGCTCCCACATGCTATAGGGCAGGCGCCCACTTGCCAAGGACCTTAGGGGAATTATTCAGGAGTTTTTTGGGAATTTCCAAAATATGTTGGGCTTTTATAGAATTTTCGGAACACTTGGGTTAACAAATGAACTTCAAAGTCAGAAGTCGAAGAAATTCACTCTCCGCAAGTAAGATCAGTACTCCAGTTTCATCATATGTCCACTTTTTTTTGTTAGAGGAACCAAAAATCTTCCAACTACAGTACTCTCAGCATTTTCTTAATGCTTACACACGATGGTGCGTAGATCTGATTTGCACCATCATGTCTTCTTCAACATCAATAGCATGGTGAGGTCTTTTGGTTATATTATACGCAATGTAATGGTGAATGAAAACTACACATTTTGTCTTTTTTTTTTTTTTTTAAATATTGCTGGGAGTAGTTATGATTGAATTTTCTTGATAAACCATACTATATCTGCTTGATGTAACCTTTGACCTTCGTTCACTTGTGCAATACTCAGTACTTTTTACTTATTTTTATTTTCTTGGAAACAATATTTTGGTGCAGGATGTGTCAATATCAAGAGATGAATAGAGAGATTCATGGTTGACACTTGGGAGTTGGATAATTAGCTATGCAAGTTCGTTAAACGTGAAAAGTTAAGCTTGCGATTCTGGTGGGTGGATTAAGGATTCCTTCTGTTTCAGAATCCGGCCACTCGTTTACAATCTCATGGTATAAGATGAAACCTTCTCTTCCTTTCCAGACATTTTTTTTACCTCAATTATTGATATTCATGAGATCGTGCTGCTTAAAAATTACTATCTACACCTGGCTGCTGAATTTGAAGGAGTATTCCTTTTGCCTTCGTACTTGATTATCCAGCATGGTTTGGTCACGAGTGGGACAAATCAATGTCCATAATGCTTCTGCTGTAGCAGTCAATGCTTATTATTGGACCAGCTGTTAAGTCTGTCATTTCTATTTTGGTATCCCAAATTAGGATGAGTAAGAGTGCAAGATTTGTCACAAGTCCTTTGCAGCCTTGAAAGTTCTTAAAAGCTACTCCCTCCGTCCTCAAATGAATGTCCGAGAAGCTTTCAAATCCAAGACTAAATTTGAAAAAGTTTTCGGACATTCATTTAGGGACAGGGGTAGTATTAGCTTTTATGAAAATAGAGAGGTTACATAAGCACCATTAGGGTTTTGTTAGTTTTGATCTTTAATTTGTTAGTGTAATTGGTCTTGTTCCATTGTATGACCTCTATAAAAAAAGTTACAGTGTTTGCCTTTTTTTTTTAAAAAAAAAAATTCAAGAACCCTATTTTTCAACACTTAATTATATCTGATTGTGAAGTACTGCTACTTTTTATTGATTATCCTCTGTTTCTTAATGTTTTTTGGCTTAGCATTTGGTGTCATAATTTCTTCTTTTCTTCTGCATAAAAGTTCCTCCTTTAGATAATCATCTCTGGGTAGTATGAGTATGATTAGTGCTGATTTCTAAGTAATCTGACATGAGTTACCACATTTTCTTCATAGGGTGGACGATTCAGTATAGCGATTTGTTCTCATTTAGACTTTGAAAGTCATTGGGAAAAATGTTTAAATTCATTTTTTTTTTCCCGCATACAGAGTCAACAGGGGCAAAGTATTAACTCTAGGAGGACTCTTTCTTTTGCAGATGAGTCTTTGATGTTTCGAGTTCATGATCCTCTCTACATAATATTCAAAACCAGTGAAAGTTGCTTTAATCCTAGGAAAATAATTGTTTCGCATACTAGATTTATCTGATTTTGGTTGGCAGTTTATATTATTTTGGCTATTATTATGTTTGGTTCATGGTTTTAGTGAGCGAAAGGGAAGCACTGTAGAAATGTAGTGAAGATTAGTAAGAAAATTTCACTTAGAAAATGTGGTAGATGATATTGTCGATCAGTATTTTTACTATGAAGATCTTTTTCATGTTGTTAGTGGCATTTTCCTGCAAGCGGGCGTGCGAGATATGCGAATATCTGAGGCCGTGGTGGACCATGCTAGGAAGTGGAACAAGAATTAGGCTTTCTTATCAAAAGATCAAGGGAAAAAGCTGTCTCCTAATTAGTTTATCCTTTGTTTTTTCTTGCACTTGGGATATTATATCTGTAGTTCAAAAATGTTTAAAGTTTCTGTATTATAAGGATCTGACATGTCCTCCAGACCGCACCCCAACTCCCCCCTCCCACCCCCCAAAAAAAAAAAAATAAGAAAAAGAAGTTGTGTGTGTGTGAGTATGTGTAACACTTATTATATCTCTATCACTGAGATGGCAAAAACACCAAGTGATGGCTTACCATCAGAGCCCCTTAATTATCAGGCAAACTACTCAGAAATATTTATAATGCATCCATTTTGTTCTTCATGGTCTAGACAGTTATTACCATCTCAGCTGTGCTATCTCATACTCCCTCCGTCCCAATATAATAGTCCCATTTCCCCATTTTATTTGTCCCAAAAAGTTAGTCCCATTTCCAACATCAAGGCTTCAAAATCACTGGATTTCCAAAATTTATAATGTAATATAACCTTAAAATGGTTGAAAAGTCAAACGGGGGGGGGGGGGGTGTATGTATCTATGTATCTATCTCTTGTATCAGACATAGGTACTGAAACGCTGTTAGAAGAAAGTCAAGAAAATCCTTCATCAGAGTATATATGGTACGCCAAGTTCTCTTTTCTCTTCTGTAATGTACAAATTCTAACATATGCATTACAGTGTGCATCTATGATCTATTTCATTACCATGCAAGTAAAAAAGAAAATAACAGTTTGCGCCATACTTTTGAGTACTGACTACTGCCTATATTTTTTCACGCAGTCTTTTTTCTGTCACATAAGACATCAAAATTTAGTACTACCTATGTTCCAAAATGAATGTCCAATTTTTTTTTTTTTTTTTTTCTCATGTTTACTTGAGATCAAAAGCAAATTTTTCATTTAGGGAAAGAGGAAGTATGATTATATTTTAATCTTGTTTTTAAATCCTTAAAATAAGGGCTTTTAACGAACGATAGAAAGAGCTCATCTGTCTTGGTACCTAAGGACCTAAGGTATGTCTCTCGTGACTTTCTCGCAAGTGAGATTGAGCTCTCAGACAACTTATAACCTAAACATGTAGGAGGCTCGTAGTCGGTTCATTTCAATGGATGGTTTTCTTATTTTTCAGGGGTTTATACTTTATACCACTGAAATTGATTCTCAACAACAGAAAGCTATAGTCACTGGAAACCTGGATGCTCATACTGTTGGGTTTCGATCAAACATGCGCAGCGGAAATTAGCATTTAAAACTTTGAAACCCAAAGCCATGGATCCGTTCATATGATTAAATCAAATACAACATAAGAATAAAGGAATAAACTAACCCTTGATGGCTATCAAATTTTCTCTTGGTCTTTGGTGGAGATTTGAAGACTTGTTCACGATCACAAAGCTTAAACACGAACCTTGAAGATGATGATTTTCACCCTCTAGCGGTATCCACACTTCGAACGAATATCAAATGAGCTTCTTTGATCTTGGTTGCTAGACCAAATTGTGAAACACTTTTTCACAATCAAAAGAACTATATGGAATTTATTTTGTGTATTATTTTGTTCTTCAACCAAGAATGTCTTAGAACAAAATAAACCCTTTCTCAAACTCTTTGAGACTCACAAAATCATTAGCCTAGAGTGCTGGCCGAATTTGGTCTTTTATACACAAGTATGACCTATTCCAAATAGGAAACTTGTGTCAAAATCCGTCCAAAATTCATTTCCTAATCAAATTAGGAATCTGCCACCCGACAGTACTGTGCGGCCGCCCAAAAACCTCTGTGCGGTCGCACAACTATCTGAAACAAAACTGGTACAAAAATGGGCTAAGTGTGCGGCCGCCCAGTCCATACTGTGCGGTCGCCCGCTTTCCCAGAATGTCCAGAATTTCCAAAATTCCAATATAGTCCTTTTAAAGATTCGTTCTATTGTGTGTGACCCTCTAGGATTATACTAAGTTGGCAATGGGTTCAAACATGAAACCATAAGATATGATTAGGTTCTAGCAAACCGTCATACCTACCCAAATAGTATAACTAGATACAAGTTCGCATTCCTTTAGAATATGTCATAATCCTTTTGTCTACGATGTCATTGAACACAAGTCATGGTCAAAGAGTCAACTTGTTTTGTTCAATACTTTCTCGATTCCGAATATGTTGATAATCCAAATGACATTGATCCAATCAATTCATTTGAGTCCGGCCAAACATTTCATCAACATCATTCCTACGAGAGGCCCAAGCTTGACATCTCTCCGAGGAGGGACAAATCCATTTAGCTTATTATTCTTTCCTACGTGAATCCGATTATGCCAATCATACCCTTTATAACTACTCGGTTAAAAGTAGCGTTTGAATATGTCAAACATAATGTTCATCAAGTGGAAGACTATAATAACTTCATGTCTAAGGATTCAAATGACATAACTAATATGAGATATATGTATGACATAGACCATGACATAAATCTCATAGAGCGGGTCATGTCCAGTACCTTGTTCCAAACAAGTACCCATAAATCTAACATGATCATCCCATGATCATTTAGCCTTTATACTAGTGCTTAACAAGTACTAGGGACGGAGATTATTATAAGTAAACATGAACAACAATAATAATCAAAACATCTCTTTATTGATATGAAATAAATGATAACAATTACAACGTTTATTAAACGTGCCTAGGGCACCACTACCAACACATACACTGATCAAGAAGCTGACTAGAACAGGAAATCACCCAGAGCTTTGGCCGGTGATTTCTGACAATGAATGTAAAGGAAGTGAGACAAATAATGATGATGACAAGAAGGATCTAGCTGATGATTTTGCTAAAGATGGTATTAAACCCAGCCAGGATGGTCCTGCCCTGAAAGATACCCCACCTGACACGGATGAGCTAGAGGAGGATGATGTTGAAATTGATAAAGTAGCTCCGGCGAGCGATGGTGGTGGTGGTGGCGGTGGTAGTGGAGGTAAGAAGAAGAAGAAAAGGAAAACAGTAATACACCAAAAATTGGGGAAGGAGAGAGTATATGGTGGCAACGCACCAGCTGGCACTGGATCATCTCTGCCCTCTGACAGTTTGGACCCGCTGGCGCCGGTTAATCTCAGCCCTCCAAATCAGCAGGTATTATACCCATATCCACTCTAAGCTATTATCCAACTTCAGTTTATGGGATTAGTTACAGACTTACAGTACAGTGTTTCTTTTTTAATTGATTTTTTTTTCAATTTATCAATGAATGCGTGAGCTATTACAAGACTGCACTTGAAAGTGCCTTTTGTGGGGATTGAACCCCCAGACCTTTCATACAGAAATGGATACCAGATGCCGCTTGAGTTACACCTCTTCGGCAGTTACAGTATAATGTACCCAAGTACTACCTCTTTTATTATCCTTCAGCAGTTTAAACTTATAATTGCTCGTCGGTCATATAGGCAAGCCCCATCCATCTTGGAGCTTCCCTTTTTGAATTTGTATGGGAAATGTCTCTACATTGCTGCTTCTTCCTATAATTCTTTGTGTTGGCCATGGGTAAGAGAGGAATTGATGAGGGTTTTGTTATCAGCAGATCCATCAACACCCCAACACAATCAGATCTGCTGCTTTCCGGGCTTTCTCTGCAGTTGCACCATAATATCCTGTGAAGTGCGCATCATACCCTCTCCGTCCCAAAATGATAATTCCATTTTCCTTTTTTTGTTTGTCCCATAAAGTTAGTCCTGTTTCTAAAATGAAGGTTTCAAAATCACTGTATTTCCAAAAACTTATAATGTAACTTTTTAAAAATGTTTGAAACGTCAAACGGAACTATCATATTGAGATGGTGAGACCGTGAGAGTATTTATCTAGCTCACGTATTGTCCTCCACTACATGCCATATAAACAATGATAATTCAAGCCTGGATTTAAAGTCTGAATTGGGAATTTTTTGTGCATAATGGTAAGGTTCCTGTTGATTAGTTTGATGGCAGAGTGATGGACTGGAGCCTGGAGGTGAGAGTTTTGTATGTGGGTGTGATTGGTGGAGATTTACAATTGTGTGAAAGATGATCTGCAGTTTCTTCATAGTTTCTGCAAATGGTCTGTTTTAAATAGCTGAAGTTCTTCTGCTAATCTAACCCTCTTTAATCTGATTATTAATTTACTAGCGGCTATTTTTGCGGATTGGTGTTTGATGCATATATTGGCTTTGTCATTGTCCATGTTCGCTTCGCTTTGAAATGCTTGTTTTATTGGCAAATTAAAGTCTTATTCTTCATCTATCGGAGATTATAGTGTCTTATGCATTAGATTAACTATTGTTAGAGCAAAATGATTTTGAGAAGAAAAAGAAGTGCATAGCAGCAGTGAAGATCCGGCCGGGTGTATTGATGGATCCGGTTGGACATGGTGAGGTCCGGCCGGACCAAGGTCAATACCCGACCGGACCAAGCGGTTTCGGGCATTCCGGAGTTTGGCGCTGTTCTGGCTTGCGTAGAAAGTAAATCAAGTCCTTTGGGGATTTGATTTAGGACTCCTTCTATCTTCTGGTTTAGGTCTCTAATGCCCATAAATACTAGCCATAGAATAGTATTTTTCTCTGCGTGATCGAAGACATAGGGAGAGAGAGGGATCAATAATTCTAGA
Source organism: Campanula takesimana (assembly GCA_026119855.1). NCBI lineage: Eukaryota > Viridiplantae > Streptophyta > Magnoliopsida > Asterales > Campanulaceae > Campanula > Campanula takesimana. The sequence continues at coordinate 1,354,754 of JAOWBW010000126.1, forward strand.
TCTAGGGATTTGCATAGCTAGGAACTTTGTGATCAAAGTTCATGCAAACATAGATTAGTGTGATCATCATCTTCTTGTAATTGTTTATCCGCCATAATAATATCTGTTTCCCTTTGCCCGTGGACATAGCCAATAGGTTGTTGGTGAACCACGTAAATTCTGTGTTGTTTATTTGCGTTCATTATTATCTGCTATCTCTTGGGTCTGTTTTACTAACAACTATCATACTTATTTATCACTATCACTGATAAATTTTTTTTGTCTAAAATAATGTCTTATAGTTGAACAGTCAGATTGTATCGTGGGCGGAATCGGGAAAATATGTGTCGTGGGCGGAATTGTTTCGAATCCATTACAGGGTATTTGATGTTATCGATCATATGTCGATCCTTCACCGGAGGACAAGGCCACTACGGAGACCTCTGACAGAAAATTATGGGCGAAATTGGATTCCATAGTTCTTCAATGGATCTATGGAACCATCTCCCCCGATTTACTTCAGACAATTCTTGAGCCAGGATCGACGGCGAAGAAGACATGGGAACGTCTCGAGGGTATTTTCCGAGACAACAAAAATTCCCGTGATGTACAACTTGAGAATCAATTTTCTCAAGTTGTGTTGGATGATTTTCCAGGAGTTTCGGCCTATTGCAAGGAATTGAAGAACCTTGCGGATCAATTGGCCAATGTTGATTCACCGATTTCGAACAATAGGTTGTTTTTACAGGCTATCGCTGGGTTGAATGAAAGTTATGACAGTGTGGCGGCGATTATTCAGCAGAGTGACCCTCTTCCCACTTTTTATGAGGTTCACTCGAAATTAGTAATGGAGGAATCTCGAAAAACAAAGCAAGCAACCATGGCATCGAATGCAGCAAACTCAGCACTTCTTGTTGCCAGTGGTGATAACGTTGAGGGTAACAAGGACCAAACTGGAACCGGTGGCAATCATCAGCGTGGACACCGATCTGTTGGTGGCAGTGCAGGTCGCGGTAATCGCCGTTCAAGTGGGCAAGGTCAGAATAGTAACCAGCGCAACAATGGTGGACAACAACAGGATGGCAGCGGTAGACATCAGTCCGACAGAGGTCGTGGTCGTGGGACTCCAAATCAATCTAATGGTCGTTCTTGGCAACAACAGGCTTCTCCATCTTGGTGGAATTATCAACCTAATTGGCCCCAGCCCCCTCCATGGGAAATTCCCCCATGCCCATACCCAACTAATGGTTGGGCCCGTCCACCATCACAAGGCCAACTAGGTGTTTTGGGCCAACGACCAGCCCAAGTGTATAATGTTGCTGGACCAGGTTTTTCTTCGTCTGCATATGTGCCGACATACATTGACGCCGCCATTCATACTATGTCCTTAAACGTCCCTGATGATAAAAAGTAAATGGATACCAGTGCCACCTCTCATATGACGGGTTCTTCAGGTACGCTCTCGTCTTATTTTAATTTGAATCATCACAATGAATTTATTACTGTCGGCGATGGTACCACTATTCCTATTTGTGGATATGGACAACAAACTCTTTATCCCCCGTTTCCTCCACTTAAATTGTCTAATGTTCTTCATGCCCTTAAATTGATTAAAAATTTGATCTCCGTTCTTCGATTTACAACTGATAATAATGTTAGTGTTGAATTTGATCCTTTTGGGTTTTCTGTGAAGGATATTCAAACGGGGGTTCGTTTAATGAGATGTGATAGCTTCAGGGATCTTTACCCAGTCACCAACAACTCTGGCATCCCGTCCACTCCTACATCTACTTTTTCTGTGTTTTGTTCACATTTATGGCATGATAGATTAGGTCATCCTGGAGCACCTGTTTTTCGCTCTCTTTGCAATAACAATTTAATTCCTTGTAAGGATTCTAATTTAAATGGTATTTGTGTTTCGTGTGTTCTTGGTAAACATGTCTGATTGCCGTTTTATCCATCTACATTTTCCACACTCTTGCCTTTTGATATTATACATAGTGACTTGTGGACCTCTCCGGTTTTAAGTACCTCGGGACATAAATACTATCTCTTATGCCTGGATGACTATTCTAATTGTTTATGGACGTTTCCTGTTGGAAATAAGTCTCAGGTGCCAGATATTTTTCTCTCGTTTAGTAAACATGTATCCACCCAGTTTGAACGTCAAATTAAATGTTTCCAATGTGATAATGGAAGGGAATTTGATAACAACACGTTCAAATCATTTTTTCGAGCTAATGGCATGAGTTTTCGGTTTTCTTGTCCCCACACCTCTTCCCAAAATGGCAAGGCGGAACGGAAAATTCGAACAATTAACAATCTCGTTCGAACACTTCTTGCCCATTCTTCGATGTCGTCTTCTTTTTGGCATCATGCATTAGCCATGGCAACATATCTCCTAAATATTATCCCCATAAACAGCCTTGGTCACGTCTCCCCACCCAAGCCCTCTATCAACGTGACCCATCTTATTCTCACTTACAGGTTTTTGGGTGTTTGTGTTTTCCGTTAATTCCCTCCACTTCTATACACAAACTTCAAACCCGCTCTCATCCGTACGTTTTTTTGGGTTATCCTTTAGACCATAGGGGATATAAATGCTATGATCTTAACACACATCGGGTGATTCTTTCTCGTCATGTCGTATTTGAAGAAAAAATATTTCCATTTGCCTCGGCTAATAATTTACCCAATGCAAGCCGGGACTATTCCATTTTTGACCAGCCTGTTAATCCTCTATTCCAAGGCTTGTGTGATCCTCCTACCCAAGCCCAGTCCACACCTTCTCCGTGTCGGTTCGATATTGCTGGTGCTCCACTGGCCCAGCCAGAAACGACAACACCTGGCACCCCACTAGCCCGGGCATATTTCGGCCTATCCTCTCCAAGCCATGATGCTGGGCCTCGTTCCCCACAAGGTGCCGGCCCAACGGGCCGTATTTCTGATCCATCCCTTGCTCCTTCTCCTGTAGTGTATGCCGCCACTCCCTCTTTCGTCCAATCTTCTCATTCTCGGTCAATGACCACTAGGAGCATGCGTGGGATTGTCAAACCTAGACATCAATTCAACCTTCTTTCCACCACTCCTTCCCCGCTTCCTTCCAACCCAAAAAATGCGTTGTCCGATCCAAATTGGAAAGCCGCTATGGTTGATGAATTTGATGCTCTAATTAAAAATAAGAGGTGGGAGCTTGTACCCCGTCCGTCTAATATTAATGTTATACATTGCATGTGGATTTGTTCTCATAAAAAGCATTCCGACGGATCTTTTGCAAGGTATAAGGCTTGTCTTGTAGGTGATGGCAGGTCTCAAAAGGTTGGTGTGGATTGTTCAGAGACTTTTAGTCGGTTGTTAAGCCGGCAACTGTAACGACCCGAAAACCCGCCTCTATTTTCTTAGAAATAAATATTTAATTATTTATTTATTGCTTATTTATTTAGTTAAATTATTTATTTAATTAAATAATTATGTGTGCATTTTATGTTTCTTAATATTTTTGTCTAGCATTTTAAATTAATCAATTGTGCTAAGGTGAAGATAGGAGATTTAGTTGAAAAGGATTTATGTGTTCAATGTTGTTGTGGAGGGGTTAATTGTGAAACTTTCTTTAATATTTCAACTTCTTCCCCCTCTCTCCCTCACTCTCCTGCATACTCCCTCTTCCCTCACACACACACTAGTTTCTCTCTCTCTCTTTCCATGGAAAAGGTAAGAAATTTCCCTCTCCCTTCTCTCTTCATTCTAGCTATCTTCCCCTCATTATTTCTCATTTTTCATAACATGAAACATGTTTAGATCGTCGATAGGATAGTAGGAAGCTAAGAAATTTCGAGTTCCGTCACCTTTGATAAAATCCGGGTAAGTTACTTTTCCCCCATTTTTATGCTAAAATGTTCATCTTTAGTTTATGTAACGCTTTAGTTCATATATATGCCATTTTGGTTGAGTTTGGAATTTATTTGTATTTTTGTTCATCTTTTGTGATTTTGAAATGTTGGGATCAAATCTTGATTTAGGATTGCTAGATGGTGTTATTTAGGTTCCTTATAGGCTTATATGTTGTTTTGGGTACTTGGGTATGCTAATAGAAGTGTTTGGAATGTTGGGTTTGATTTGGGTAAGGTTTATGTTTGATTTTGGTAAGAACTTGAAGAACCCGGCTGATTTTCCTCTCAGTCCGTCGACCGGGCGCCCGCCCGGGTTTAGCTAGGCGCCCGCCCGCCTGTCCTTTTTCCTTCGGCCAGCCTACTGCCTAAATGAGCGCCCGCCCGCCCCTTGGCGAGCGCCCGCCCGCCCCCTTTTTCTGGAAATCACATTTGTGTTTGTTTAAGACTAGGTTGTATTTTTAGTTTGGGTTTTAGAGGCACATGAATTGAGTTTTCTTGTCTTTAAATGTTAGGATAGAAGTATATATAGTTACTCCTAAGATTTAGAACGAAAGGAGTGAAATTCGGAGCTAAAACAGGGATTTTTCTTAATGTCCGGCCGAACACTTTATAAAAATTGTTCGTTTTACGTTCAATCTTCCGGAGGCCATAACTTCTTCGTCCGGACTCCGTTTTGGACGTATAAACTATAGTTGGAAAGATATTTTCGAGTACTATGAAATGGTTCTATTGGCCGGATGGTTCTAGATAAGAATGGTTGTCTTTTCATTGAGGTTTAAGATCAAGGTGTAGTCTCGGTCTAGGTTCCGTAGTACTATTCTAGATGACTTAGTTGGGCTCCGTGGAACACTTTAGTAGTTGAAATTGGTTCCTTTGTGAACAATGGTGTCATGTAATTTGATCAAGTATTGTTTGGGAATGTTTGGGCACCTTATGATGTGTTCGTGATTGTTCCAATCGAATTGATTTTCGAGTAAGACTTGGTCTAGGTTTTAGGCGATGTCCTATAATACCTAGAGGGTTGTTATTGAACACCAAGGTGTAGGGTTTAGTCCTGTCGTTATCATGTTCTAATAAGTGTAACCTTTTGGATTCGTTTGGGGTGTTTAGAATTGGTTCGTTATGAACGGAGGTAAAGCGTGAATTGGCAATTGGGTACCTACGGTTTGATTAACCTTAAGATGTATTCATTCGGATTTCTTATTTGGAATTCCAGGTGTGATGAGATGGTTGAGTTCATAGTCCTAGTATATCTTTATGAGTAAATGTTTAAGGTCATTTTGGTAATAGTCATGGTACTATTTGTGAGCGACCGTTTGGGTGGTGCTCTTTATGAGTAACTTATGAGTACCATCTTTAGAATGTGTTCGGTATGGTTCCTTATCATGGAATTATTATGTTTTAATGGTCATTGTTGTTGGGCTCCATATGAGCAATCTTATTTATCATTGTTGAGCTCTTTTATGCGAAACTTCTTGTGTTCGTTGTTGTTGAACTCTTCATGAGTAATCGTTTGCATCTTTATGGTGATTGATTGGTGTGGTTCCCTACTTTGGAATCAGTGGTCGTTTATTGTGCTAGTATTTTATTACTTAGCATTTATTTGGAAGTCCAGCTGGTATTTGTGTGTTTCGGGCGATGCGAAAGATTATAATGGCAATGAGCTGAGTCCATTATAATTCTTGACCATTGTTTTGCCCCATTATTACCCTCTTCCAGATTGGCCTTGGATGTGAGATGAGCTAGCTCCTTTGTGAGCATTATAGCTATTGGTTTTGGGCTTTGACTGTGTGTCATCGTCCCCTTGTTGTTATTGGTTCCGGTACCGGGGTTTTCTCTTCAGCTATTATGCTACTATGAAGATGGGTTGAGTGGTTTCCTTCAGCTCTTATGCTGCTACGTTGATTGGATGTCTTCAGCTGTTTATGCCTACACGAAGATTGGTTGATTGGAATTGGTTCAAGCTGCGCAGCAATTGTTATATACTTTGGTTTAAACCTTGGCTCAGTATCCTTTGTAACGTGTTTATTTCAGTCTTATGTGCTGCATGATGAGTTAGTCGTTCTTTCCAACTGGTATGGGACGGTTGGCGATAGGGAGCTTTCTCATTTGTTGTTATATGATTTACTTGCTCAGTTATATAATTGATTTGCATGATATTATGCCATGTAGATGCATTTAGTAACTTACTGAGATTTTATCTCACCCCGTTTCTTGTTTCAAATTGTTTTTCCTTAACCCCCCCCCAGGAAATCAAGTGGTAGCGTTGTGAGGTCCGATGTAGCGGGAATCTTCTGAGCAGGTTGATCGCCTTTGGGATAGTTGCTCTTCGGAGCCTTTATGTATTTTATTGTGGGTTCGTAGTCGTTCAATGTTTTGTATATACTGTGGTCCTTTGGGAATTTATATTATTAACAGTTGTTCTTGCTTCCGCGTTTGTTTCTAGTCTCCGAGTTATAATCTCGTTGAGGTATTGTTTGTTGGTATTAGTTTATAGTAGAATTCACGCGCCCGGTTTGGTATTTAGAAATTTGGAGATGTATATTTTGTAAATTTTATGTTTATGGATTTTTGGAATTTCCGGGGCGTGACAGCAACGATCCGTGCAGTTCTCAGTCTGGCTCTTGCACAGTCTTGGTCTATTCATCAGTTAGATGTCAAGAACGCTTTCCTCCATGGTCAGTTACATGAGACAGTTTACATGCATCAGCCTTCAGGTTTCCGTGATCAGTCTCATCCCGACTATGTTTGCCTATTGAAAAAATCTCTCCATGGCCTGAAGCAAGCTCCTCGGGCATGGTATAAGAGATTTGCAGATTTTGTTGCTACTATGGGATTCATACACAGTCGATCTGATCACTCTCTGTTTGTGTATACTAAGGGTTCTGATATGGCATATTTGCTTCTTTATGTCGATGACATCATTCTTACTACCTCTTCTGACAAGCTTCGGGTTTCTATTATGCGTACATTGGCGTCCGAATTTGCGATGAAGGACCTTGGGGGGTTGAATTATTTCTTGGGTATTTCTGTGACACACTAGCACGGGGGACTCTTTTTGTGTCAACAAAATATGCCGAATATATATTAAATCGGGCAGGCATGCTCGCTTGTAAGCCATCATTGACGCCTGTGGACACCAATGCCAAGCTCAGTGGCTCGGCCGAACCACCATTTGAGGATCCTACTTTTTATCGTAGTCTAGCCGGTGCGTTACAATATCTCACTTTTACTCGGCCCGACATCAGTTATGCAGTCCAACAAATATGTTTGCATATGCATGATCCACGACAGGAGCACATGGCTGCTCTAAAGCGGATTTTGAGGTATATTAGTGGGACAATAAATCTTGGATTGCATCTGTCTAAGTCATCATGTACTTCGCTCACTGCTTATACTGATGCGGATTGGGGTGGGTGCCCGGATACTCGTCGTTCTACCTCGGGTTATTGTTTATTCTTGGCTAATAATTTGATTTCTTGGTCTTCTAAGCGACAACCTACCCTTTCCCGATCGAGTGCCGAAGCTGAGTATAGAGGTGTTGCTAATGCTGTAGCCGAATCCTGTTGGATTCGGAATTTATTGCTCGAGTTACATGTCCCTCTTTCAAAGGCCACTTTGGTGTACTGCGATAATATAAGTGCTATTTTTTTGTCTGGTAATCCAGTACAGCATCAACGAACCAAGCATATAGAGTTGGATATTCTATTTGTTCGTGAGAAAGTGGAAAAGGGGGAAATACGTGTTCTTCATGTTCCGTCCCGATATCAATTAGCTGATATTTTCACTAAAGAGCTTCCGCGCGTACTTTTTAATGATTTTCGGGACAGTCTTAGCATACGGCCTCCTCCCGCTTCGACTGTGGGGGACTGATAGATATGGATGTATTGATTTGTACATATGTGTATATAGTAGTAGAAATAAACTGCTCCCTAGACTTTAGGTATTAGCAGTGTATATATATGTATGGTTTATGCAATAAAGAACTCAAGGAAGTTATTCCTTTATTTCATAGTTGATATATCATTCATAGTTTAGTAGTTCAATTACATGAGGCGGACTAGTCTGATAGTTCAACTATAAGCGCTGACGGATAGTGGGCTAAAAGTGATGGAGCGTGCTTGGGTGTGGTGGTAGTATTGCTAATAAGTAATGTCGCATTTGTATTTGTTAATAAAAGTCAAATGTGACCAAATAAAATGAGACGCAAAAAAGATATGTTCAAGAACAATTTCCCAGATGAATGTCTGAAATTGATTATGTTCAAGAACAATTTCAGACAGACGAAAGAAATAGTAAAATGATATGAGGTGGTCTCCCATGAGAACAAGGGGATCCGTCTCATGCATGAGACGGGTCGCCCCATGACCCATGGGCCGAACCCGCCACGTGGCAACCCACCATTGGCCGGATTTTTTTATTTTTTTTATTTTTTTTTTTGGTTTTTTTTTGAGTTTTTTTTTTTTTTTTTCGGCTTTTCAGTGGTTTAGCAAAAAATAATAGTTACCATCTCTTAAAGTAACATTGTTCATAAGTAAACGTAATACTTGTTTTAAAAAAACAAAAACTCGTTTTTACCCATTTGAAAAGTAATAACTTATGTATATGAATGTAATAGTAAGTTTATACAAATAAATGTAACACTTTGATTGACGAAATTGTAACAGATTTCTATAGATAATGTAATACTTTTACATGTATCATGATAAATTTGACCACATTGTAACTTATTGTTTGAAAACAAATAGATATCTATACATATGTATTACAATTATTTACAAATACTATTACATATAAATAACACGTTTGTTACATTTTAGTTATAATAAGTATTACTTTTGGCAAACGAAGAAAACATAGGAATAACACTATTACTTTAAGAGATGGTAACTATTACTTTAAGAGATGGTAACTATTACTTTTCACAAACCGAAAAAAAACCAAAAAAAAAAAATATAAAAATTTAAAAAAAAGCAAAAAAAAAAAAAAAAAAAAAAAAATTTTTTTTTTTTTTTTTTTGGGGGCCAATGAGGGGCTGCCACGTGGCAGGGTCCCCCATGGGTCCTGGAGCAGGGTTGTGGGTCGGGTAATGGGTAAAAAAAATGACCCGTCTCACCCATGAGACGGGTTGGAGTGTTCTGACACAAGTTTTTGTCAAATGATATTATTGGACAACAAAAAATAGCAAAATATGTGTACTTTTGGTAAGGGGTCGGGAATACTTTCCAAAATAACGTGGGTCTTTTAAAGCCGGCCGGAAACAGAATCCTTTTAAAGCAAGGAATTCAAAAGAATCCTTTACCTATTAGAGAAGAACAATTGGATATTTATTTACAGCATAATAAACCCGTCAGACAATTTTTCCTAGAGCATAGGATGAATTGTAAGCAGCGGATTGCCTTTCATACCAGCAAACTGAGGGAATTCGTACGAATGCTTAGGTGGAGGAAGCAGCATCTTCTTAATAATAATAGGCGGACCAATTATCCCAGAAAACTCAACAAGTTTGTACGAATGCTTAGGTTGAGAAAGGAGCCTCTTCTTCTTAAGCGCAAACTCAAACCAACGCTCATGTTGAAAAAAGCAGCCGAACAAGAGGAGAATCAGAGGAGTAGGTTATTGTTATTCTTCTTCTTCGAAAGCAAGCAAAATAGTAAAGCGATGCTTTTATGATTATAATATACCAATTGACGGGCATAAATATGGAGTTTTATTGTGGTTGCGAGAGGAGGAGGAGGAGGAGGAGGGCAAAGACAAAGGTTTGTTACGCTACGAGGTAACCATCAATTTAATGCATGGATTGAGGACGGGGCTCTTTATTTCGAGAAAATAATTATAATCCTTATTTTTTACTTTTGATCACTCTGCTAATTGCACCAACAATGATATTCATGTTGGCTTGGCTGCTGTTATTGTTGCTCTAGGAATCCCAGATAGTTGCGCAAAAGCCATGCTTGAGAATATTTCACACTATGCATCACATCATTATAACGCTAGTAATCTTACACTATGCGTGGAGATTCAGATTGGGACCTTGCAACCAAAGGGCGAGGATGTGCTCGAGACTAGGTTCCGTTCAGAGGTTGATGGATTTTGCAGATCACTTTATATTGACCAACTATTCACAAATGAGGCACATCACCAACCTGTTAGTTTAAAGGACGCTTCTTGTTCTTGTTTTAACCAAATGTTTAACGATATGTTTCAACAAGAAGACAAACTTGAAGACTGTTGTAGTATTTGTCTGGAAGAGCTACGAAGAGGAGGCAGTTGCTCACGTCTCCCATGCTCTCATCGCTACCATCATGATTGTATCTTCAAGTGGATGTCCCACAATAATTTTTGTCCCTTATGCCGTCATCCCTACCGCCGTTTTAATTTCCACCTGCCTCCCATGAATCATGGGGCAATACCTGTCAGTGCAACCAAAAGACAGTCCTTAGGGTCGTAGTAGTACTATGTACCCAAAAAAAAAAAAAAAGGGTCGTAGTACTTGGTGTAATAGCCGAAAATTTTATTAAGTTATACTCCCTCCGTTTCATTTAAGTTGCAACAAAAAGAAAAAATTGTAGGATTTAAGGATATACTCCCTCCGTCCCAAAATACATGTAGTTTAAGGGGTTGAAATTTTCCCCAAAATGTTTGTAGTTTTGCTTTTATCTAGACATCTTTGACATTGTTTGTCAAATACTCCGAACTACCACCACTACAACCATTTGAGCCAGGAAAAATGTGTTGTTACCACCAGAGCGAGGGGCACGACGTTGAGAAATGCCAAGCTTTAAGGAGCAAAATCCGACATCTCATCGAGTTGGGACACCTGGTCAAGCGAAATGAAGAATGGATGTACGTGGATGACAAAGGCAACCTACTAATCAAAATCTACAGACTCAGCCGCTACTACAACTAACCACCACGGTCTTCTCCTGCAACGGTCTTCTCCTAACAAAAAATAATTAAAAAAAAAAAACGCTCGCTAGGCTGAAAACCCGCAAGGGCGGTTTAGGAAAAACTTAGAGCAACAAAAATATCCCCCCTTCTTTTATCCCCTCTTCTCTCTCCCCTTTCTAATATCAAAATGAACTACGGTGACCTGAGCCCCTTAGCCCTACTTGTAAAAACGGAACGTAGGCAGCCTTCAATGGTGCGGTCTCAAAAATAAATAAAACACCAAATCTTGTTACAAGCAATGTATAAAGCAGAAACTGTGTATAACTGAAAGCAAATCTCTATTTCCGCAAGTCACTACACGTTAACACTTATTTGATGAGTCTAAGCTCGAAAGAACATGCGGCTAAATAACCTACTATGAAATTTAAACAAACTAAAACAAACTAAAAACTAAACTATGTGTCTACAATGACTGTGGTCGGATACTTGCAATCACTCCCTCGAGTCTTCATCCTGCTTCTGCTTCTTCTCCCGTCTAGCCCCACCCTACATGGGCCTTCCCTCTCTCTTACCAGTCACCCATTCATCATGTGGTGCAAGTCGAGCCAATTCGGTCTCCAACTCGAGTCGCAACAACTCCTTCTTTCTCAAACACCTGCACGAAGCATAAGGGACAACCACCTTACGCCTCAACCTCCTTAGAGTCTGTCTCATCCACCCTAAAGTCTTGTGGTACCAGTCCAAGTATTCTCGAGACAGGAGTATGTCACGGGTCCGTTGTATACATGAAACACTAGGCATGAGATCATACGACCAATATCGCTCCAGAAGTGGTACAATCTCAGCACTCATCGGAAGCATGAGGATACTGACTTTAGCCCTTGTATCATCCCACAAAGAGGGAATAATCTGAGGCATCCCATACTCAATACTCAGGCAAACCCGCACTTTTACGTAGTTTTAGTAAAAAAATCAAACACAAAATAAACCGCATACAAAAAATAATAATTGGTGGAGCTATTCTCACAAGTAGACACCATACTTCCCCACAACAATAAATTGGTGAAGAAATATGTAATTTTAACTATATTTGCACGGGTGCAGTGGCGCACCCCACCCCACCCCACCCAAACTAGTTGGTAAACTACAAGGCATATGACCTTAATTTTGCCGTACAAGTGCACCTAATACTTCTCCACAGTGACTTTTCTTCTTTTTTGAACTATGTATGTACAGGGTGCACCTATAATCCAATAGCTAGAGAATGTGTTGTTTTTTTCACGAGCAATGCTAAGGCCACAAAATCTTGCTCACAAATGATGTGGCGATATTTTATCGGTTGCATTGATAATGGACCTGCCACACTCTATTTAAAAACACCAATAAAATTATTACACCTAGGATTTTGTGAGAAAGATTTTGTGACTTTTTTGTGCCGCTAGTATTATTCTTTTTTCATAGTCACATTTTGACCGCCGAAAAATATCTTCTTTCATTCACACATTTTTTACATTTATTTTAAATGTCACATTTTTAAATTAAAAAAATAAAGAAAAGAGTTGTAACCGTTGTACAAACAAAAATAATAACACTCTTTCTGTTTCGAAATACGGGTCGTCGTTTTTTGAACGTTAGCACGAAAGAACTTTGAGCAATAAATTTAGGTTGATTTATTTATCCTAATAAAATTGTAAAACTCGTTATTGATACATCAATAAATAACAAATTTTAAATTTTCATTAGAATAATTATATTAACTTAAAATAATTGCACAAAGTTCCCTCGTACTAACGTACAAAAAAGATGACATTTATTTCATGACAAAAGTAATATATGCAAATTAGGGGTGTAAGTCATTCGGTTCAAACCGCGGTTCATGTTTTTAAAAAGTTTGAATAGTCAAATGTGAAGATCATTTTGGGACGGAGTGAGTATTGGATAAAACCACATGGTTCGGTTTGGTTTGTGGTTTGACCTTCCCAGACCAAACCAAATTGAATCGCGGTTTGAGACCGCGAGACCGAACCACCAAGCCGAACCGCCAGACCAAACCACATTACATAAACTAATCCTAACCTCAGTTTCACATCTTATTTAATATTTTTGTATATTTATTAAAATTTATTATTAGATCATTACATAGACTAATCCTAACTCTCATTTTGTATTTTATTTAATATTAATTTCATCGTTTGTTATCTTCATTGCGATTTGCGATACATAAATTACCAATTTCTCTCCACGGTCTATATTATAAAGTTTTTTTTTCCTTCGGCCTCTCTCTTCGTCTAGTCACTCTCTTCATCCGACTTTCCTCTTCAAGATCCACATCTTTCGCACTTCCTCCGTGATCACGAAAAATTAAAACAAATGTAATAATGAGTTGTGGTTTGAATCGTAGTCTAAACCATGGTATGAACCGCGGTTTGAACCACGTAATTAAACCGCGGTTTGAACCAAACCTTAGTAGTTTGGTTTGGTTTAGTTCGGTTTGAAATTTTTCATGGTTCGGTTCGGTTTGAAATTTTCACAAACCGATGACTAGTGGTTCGGTCCGTAAATACCCCCAAACCGAACCATGTACACCCCTAATGCAAATCCCCCCCCCCCTCAAAAAAAAAATAAAAAAATTATATATATATATAACTCAAATCCTGTCATTAATGAATGAGAACTAAACAGTGAGCAACAACATTCCCAGATCTGTAATATTGTGCACTATGTTGCACCAACATTGTGGTTAGGCCATATCCAATGTGCTTCAATTCAAATGTTGCATTAAATTTTCTTTGTGAAGTAATGAAAATAATGAATGATAATGTGTTGGGGGAATAATCCTTATTATGTTAATTTTAGTGCAAACACTCGAATGGATTTGTTTTTGGTGCAAATTTGCACCAAATGTAGTGCAAAATGCTAGGGACACAAAATAAGGTCACAAAATCTTGCTCACAAAATGGAGTGACGGTTGCATCAAGAATGGACATGCCACACTCTAATTAAAAACACCAATAAAATCATTACACCTAGGATTTTGTGAGCAAGTTTTTTAGACTTTTTTGTCGTTCACTGTAATACGTGTGCCGATTGAATTTTGCGGCTTTTTTTTTTTTTTTTTTTTGACATTTTGTGACTTTTTTTTGTCAAATTGTGAAGTCAAGATTAATTATGATGTACATAGTTTATTTATCTCACTCGTTCATAATCTTAAAGGGGCAAAGAAGTTTGTTAAAACAGTTAGTTCCCTCTTACTTGGAGTCCAAACTTTTTCTAATCAATGTGGTTTAAAAATATTTCTTATTTTGGTGATTGGATTTTTGAGAATATTTTCCTATTTTGGCCCAACAGCAAATTTGGTGCAATTTTGGTCATTATGCAATACCAAGAATGATGCCATTTTGGCCACATATATCTAACTGAATTACAATGGCCAAAAGAACATCTAAAAGTTTGAGTTTCTACAGCTTATCAATATCATCACTTCAATATTTTCAAAAAACAAATAAATATACAAGTAAATAAACATGTAATCAAAGGGTAAGGGAGGTAGCTCAATCGAACATAACGATTATTATATTAATCAAACAGTATATATAGGAAAAAAAGAAAGGGGGGTTAAAAGAGTAAGGGACCTCGCGAAGTTGGAATTTTTTTGGGTTGGGGGATAAACCTGCAGTGGAGTGGAATCACCACAAATACAGGTCACTACGCCTCAGTCAACCGGACTTTTTTTTACAAAAAAAAAAAAAAAAAAAAAAAAAAAAACTATCGGGGGAGGAAGAAAAATAAATATAGATATATATTATAAGTTAAATAGGGGTTGATTACTACTATACAATTGATACATACTCTCTACATGAAGTAACTTAAGGTTTTCTTCTTCCGGGACCCACCTTCTCCGTATAGCTCGTTCCACTGAAGAAGCTCGTTCATGTTTGCCGACTCTGACGATACACTAGCACATACCTGCATGTGTGATAAAAATAAAAATAAAACAATTTTTCATGTACTCCCTCCGTCCCATAATGATCTTCCCAGTTACTTGCCATTTCTCAATTTGGACTTAAAAGTGCATGAACAAAACATGGCTAGTGAAACAAGTGTTCATGTTCTTAAAAAGTTTGAATAGTCAAATGAGAAGATCATTTTGGGGCGGAGGGAGTATGTGTTTTTACTCAAAGAATGGAGATCATATATCATTTGTCATTCAATATATTGTGGAAATACGTCGGTAAAATTTAGAATTATGCATGTTAATGTTGAAAGACGAGTTTACCTGCTCGTGTGCAAATTTAAAGTCATCGATAGTCAATGGACGAACATCTGCACTGCTATGGAGTGCAGGCAATGGTCGATTCTCCGCTAGTGCCAAGGCTTTGTCCTGCACACGTTGCAAAGGATACAATGATATATCAATTATTGGACAACAGGGGGAAAAAAGGTCAAGTAATGCACATTGTTCAATACTCCTCCGTCCCCGAAAGATTGTTGTCCCATTTGACTTTTGTTGGTCAACGCAAGTGAACTTTGACCAAATATTAATGTCAAACTAATCAGCCTCGTGAAATTCTGAAAATTGTAATTGATAAATCATTAAGTTATTTATCAATACTCCCTCCGTTTCGTAATACTTGACGTTTTAACCTTCTTCACTTAGATTAAGAAAAGCAATTATTACATGTAAAAAAGACTCAAACACCCCTATAACAATTCATTTACCTAGGTAATTAAATGCATTTACAAAGGGTGTGTTAATTATTAAATAAGGGTATAATTGGTAAGTAATGGCAAAAGTTCCTAGATAATTGAAAAGTGTCAAATATTTTGGAACAAAATTGAACACCTAAAACGACATGTTTTGCGAAACGGAGGGAGTAACAGTTTTTAGAATTTTATTGGGATGATTCAATTGACATTAATGTTTGGTCAAAGTTCACTTGCATTGGCCCACAAAAGTCAAATGGGACTATCGTTTTGGGACGGAGGGAGTACAATTTATCTCCAAAGGCATTCAGCTGCAGTCACATCACAACTCACAAGACAAAGACTTAATTAAATTAGACTAACCTTCTTTTCTTTTTCCAAAAGTTCTCGTATAGGACAATGGGCAGCGGTCACGCAAAGATTCTGCAAAAAAAAATAAAAGGTGGATGTTAAATAAAAAACTGAGTGTGTAGAATAGAAAAGGAAAAACAAAATAGGACCAAACGGAAAATGTACCTTTAAGTCACTTCCTGAATAACCATCAGTCATACTAGCCACGGCTTCAAGATCAACACTAGGTGCTAATTCTTCTTTGGCCAATATGACTCGTAAAATTTTCTCCCTGTTTGCTGCATCTGGTAGATTTACCATCAATCTGCACCATGAAAAGACATCAACCTTGATAATAACTACTTAAAACATATAACATATGGAGCAATATAGTACTCCCTCCGTCCCAAAATGATAGTCTCTCTTCCCATTTATGTTTGCCCAAAAAGATAGTCCTACGTCTAAATTTGGTGTGCTAAAATGATTATACTTCCAAACTTAACCTTGTGATGAATCTATTTAGTAATGCATAGTTGTTGCAAGAGAGAGTTTAGTGAGAGTAATAATTGGACCTCACTAAGGGTAGTAATGAAAATTAGAAAAGGATGTTAATATGTTTGAATGGTCAAATGGGACTATCATTATGGGACGGAGGGAGAAATCAAAAAAAACTTGTACCTTCGGGGAAGTCTCCTAATTACAGCCTCATCAAGGTCAAAAGGTCTGTTGGTAGCACCAAGTACGAGTACACGTTCTTTATCCTTGGTACGCAGCCCATCCCAGTTCATCATAAACTCGTTCTTCATTTTCCTCATCGCTTCATGCTCTCCAGGATTTTCACGTCTTCCTAACATGCTGTCAACCTAGAAAGTAACAATATTTTGAAATGAGAACATCATTAAAAGATATATATATATATATATATATATATATATATATATATATATATATATATATATATATATATATATATATATGTATGTATATATATGTATATATATATTGATGTAGAACAAAATAGGGAAGGGGTCAAGTTCGTTATCGTACGAACGGACGGGTGAATGATATCGTTCAATCGGACGAAGAAACAACCCAAAACAACAACTAAACTGCTGTCTTGAAAAAGAAAGATAAAATCTGAATTTATTTGCTGAAAACTTGCTGCCCAATACATGATTATTTTGCCCTTATATAGGCTGCAATATGGAGCTGAATACATGAACTTTATGGATAAGAAAAGAAGAGAAAAGGACTAGATAAAGATAAAAAGAAATAGGAAAAGACTAGATGAGGATAAGCTGATGAATCTGAATGTGAATGTGACTGTTTCAGTACTTCTGAATCTGACTTTTGGATTATCAGATCTGATCTGATGTGTGCACTGCATCATTCCCTTCCACTTGCATGACAATCCGACCCGGAATTGTCGTCTGAATAGTAAGGGTAAAGGTCAGCAACATTGAACGTCTTAGAAATCCGCATGTGATCAGGTAAATCTATGACGTAGGCGTTATCATTAACCTTCTTGAGAATTTTGAACGGTCCAATCTTGCGAGAATCAAGCTTGTGTTGTCCTCCACCCCGTTCTTTCCGCAAATAAACCATTAACATATCACCTACCTGAAAAAGCTTCTCACGACGGTGCTGATCAGCTGCTGTCTTGTAGCGCGTGGTCGCCTCCTCGAGTTTCTTTTTTACTTCTGCTATAGTATCAACATGATGATGGGCCAATAAATCTGCAGATTCGCTGTTCTTGAAACCAGTAGGGAGCTTGATAAGGTCAACAGTAGTTGCTGGAGCTCGTCTATAAACAACAGCAAATGGTGACATGCCCGTGGCCCAATGTTGCGCGCTGTTATAAGCAAATTCAGCTTGAGCTAATGCGGCATCCCACTGCTTTTTTTTCTCAACACGTAAACAACGAAGTAGACTGCCCAATGTACGATTAATGACTTCAGTTTGACCATCTGTTTGGGGGTGAGCAGAACTACTGAACTTCAATTGTGTTCCCAAACGCTTCCACAATGTAGTCCAAAATACTGCAAGAAACTTCGGATCACGACCGGAAGTAATTGAGCGAGGGATTCCATGCAATCGAACAATTTCCTCAGAGATAGTGGTCAGGATAGGCCAATCTACAATGGCCTGGATCTTTTGTTTATCAACCTGAACGCTATCCTTGCTGATCACATAGCCCAAGAATAGAACACGATCCACCATGAAAGGACACTTCTTCAAATTAATATATAGCTCGTTATCTTGAAGAACTGTCATGACTTGTCGCAAATGATCCTCATGCTCCTCAACACCTTTGCTATAAATAAGTATATCATCAAAGTAGACGACAACAAATTCATTAAGGAAGGGTTTGAGCACCTGATTCATGAGCAGCATAAACGTGCTAGGTGCGTTTGATAAACCGAAAGGCATCACTAGCCATTCGTATAATCCCTCTTTGATCTTGAATGCCGTTTTCCATTCATCTCCTGGACGGATTCGAATTTGATGGTAACCGCTCGTCAAATATATCTTCGTGAACACAACGGAGCCTGACAACTGATCTAGCATATTATCCAACCGAGGAATGGGAAACCTGTATTGCACAGTTATACGATTGATAGCTCGGCTATCAACACACATACACCACTGGTTATCCTTCTTTGCCAATAAAGCTGGTACCGCACATGGACTCATGCTCTCACGTACATGCCCAATCCGTAGTAAAGCCTCAACATTTTCTTGCAAAATTTTGGCCTCCTCGGGATTTAGACGGTAATGTGTTAAGTTAGGTAGTCTGGCGCCGGGAACAAAGTCAATGTGGTGCTGAATATCTCGCATTGGAGGTAGTCGAGATGGCTCTGTAGTGAGGTAGGGAAACTCGGCTAACAAGTTCTGAACAGCTTCAGGAATCTTTATCTCGCCATAATCAGGTTTAACAACCAAAGCATAAGCACCACCATTTTCTTTCACATCGGCCATAAAAGAACCACGAGAATTAGACAACGAGACAAGAGCCTGCCCTTCCACTTTAGAAGGTAACTTCGGACTACCTATCGGAGCAACAACAATCCTTTTCCCCTTCCACTGAAACATGTGGATATTATCACGTCCTCGATGAATGGCATCAACGTCAAATTGCCACGGCCGTCCTAATAATACCTGACATGCATCCATATCCACAACATCACAGTAGACATTATCAGAATAAAACTTACCCATGGCTAATGGCACTTTACAAATACGAGTCACCTGCAATTTTGGGCCCTTTTGTATCCAACCAATCTGGTACGGTGCTGGGTGTGGTTCTGTTGGGAGCTGTAACTCATCAACCAATTTTTGAGCAATCAAATTTTCGCAGCTACAACTATCAATGATCAAGCTACAAATTGTGTCCCCTACTCGACATTTCGCCTGGAATATACGCCTCCGTTGGCTCAAATCCTCATGTTTGGGTGAGCAAAGAGTGCGCTGAATAACACACACAAATTCACCATTTTCATCACCACATACATCATCAGCATCATATTCTTCCTCCTCAACACCAAGGTCTTTCTGATCTTCTTCGGGAATAGCATCGACCACGTGCACAGGTTTGCGGGTTGGACACTCGTTAGACTTGTGCCCAAGCTGGTTGCACCTGTAACATTTTGGTTGTTGGTATGTGCTGGAACGTGGTTCTCCATGAGTCTTGCGACCAGTTTTAGTCTCTTGTACTGATGAACTAGCAAGTACAGGCGTTGAAGCTGTGCCAGTTTGATATGTGTGCTGAGTCTCGAATGGAGGTTTTCGGGTATATGTAAAGCGAAGGGGTGGCTTAGATAATCGAGCCTCAGCTCGGGCTGCCATCTCTCGTGCATCCGACAAAGACATAATAGTCTGGACACCAATACGGTCCTGAATTTCTGGTTTGAGTCCTCTAACATATCGAGCAACCTGCTGGTCATCATCTTCCCGTATACTACATCGAGCTGTCAATCTTAGACATTCTTCTGTATAGTCTGCTACTGACCGATTGCCTTGATAACAATCAAGCAATTGGCGATAGAGACTTTGAGTATAATCCCGCGGAAGAAATCTTTGCTGCAGTAGTTCCTTCATCAAAGGCCAATCTCGAACTGGAGGTTGGTGAAGCCTATAACGCTCTTCTCGCAGATTTTCCCACCAAGCTTCTGCACCTCCACGCAATTTGTATGCAACAATGGCTACCTTTCTATCTTCACTAACTTCCATGATTTCAAAGAACCTTTCAACTTCGTTAAGCCAATCAAGAAATGATTCGATCTCCAAACTCCCATTAAAAACTGGAATTTCAGCTTTGATTCGATACCCATCATAATCATCTCGTCTAGGGAAATGACCTTGAAATGGTTGAAAAGCAGCAGCAGGGTCACGAGCAGGCTGATGCACAAAACCAGGGGCTGGTTCATGCGCTGCAGCATGTTGACGTGTTGCTGGATTGTCACGTTGTTGTCCGCCAAGTTGAAGAGCAGCCATAAGTTGATGAATCGAAGCACGAGTCTCCTGTAAGCCTTCTTCGAGAGCTGTGAATCGCTGCTCAAAGGCTTCATTACGAGTGGGTTCTTCTGCCATGATGAAAATCTGACAGAACCTGGACCGCAATCTATAGAAAAATTGCGTGAACCAGGCTCTGATACCAACTGATGTAGAACAAAATAGGGAAGGGGTCAAGTTCGTTATCGTACGAACGGACGGGTGAATGATATCGTTCAATCGGACGAAGAAACAACCCAAAACAACAACTAAACTGCTGTCTTGAAAAAGAAAGATAAAATCTGAATTTATTTGCTGAAAACTTGCTGCCCAATACATGATTATTTTGCCCTTATATAGGCTGCAATATGGAGCTGAATACATGAACTTTATGGATAAGAAAAGAAGAGAAAAGGACTAGATAAAGATAAAAAGAAATAGGAAAAGACTAGATGAGGATAAGCTGATGAATCTGAATGTGAATGTGACTGTTTCAGTACTTCTGAATCTGACTTTTGGATTATCAGATCTGATCTGATGTGTGCACTGCATCATATATGTATGTATATATATATATATATATGTATGTATATATATATATATATATATATATATGTATGTATATATATATAGACGTAATGATAAATAAAACTAGATAAATAAAACTAAGAAAATAGATGTACAAAATTTAAGGCTGGATTACCAAGAAAATCCTCTACTTACCTCATCAACAAAAATAACACTTGGAGCAATTTTACTAGCCAGGCTAAAAACTGCTTTCACGTACTTCTCTCCTTCGCCAAACCACTATAAGAAATAGAATAGGCGTTAATTATTTTCTATTACAAGCCTTCATGTAAATGTAATACTTCCTCCATCCCGAAATGATAGTCCCAATTTTTTAGTGATTAGTTTGATTGAACTTTGCCGAAAGCTTTAGGAAAAACTAATTATCCCAATGAAATTATGAAATTTGTTATTGATACACCAATAAAAATACTGCCTAACAATTATTAGAATTTCATTAGGATAATTAATTTTTTTCCCTAAATCTTTTGTCAATATTAAATCAAATTAACAACTAAAAAAGTGGGATTATCATCCTGAGACGGAGGAAGTAGTTTACAAAACACGGGTCAAAGAAATAAGGTACCTTAGAAGTGATACTAGACATTGATATGTTGATGAAGTTGGCACCGGCCTCGGTAGCAACAGCTTTTGCAAGCATTGTTTTGCCGGTACCGGGAGGCCCGAAAAGCAAAATACCCTTGCAAGGCTGTAAAGTGTAATTTCTTTAGCATAAATACAAATTATGGAACTACCTTTATTTCTATTCTATCATTTGAAGGATATATCTTACTAACCTTTGTCAGCTGTCCTTTACAAAACAATTCTGGCCTTTGAAGAGGTAACATCACTAATTCTTTCAATGTATCCTTCACGTTTTCTAGAGCTCCAATGTCATCAAAAGTAACACCAATTTCACTTGGAGGAATAACTTCTGCAAGGAGTCTCTTCTCGAAATCGTTCTCAGTAGCAATGTCCTAAAAACAAATGAAGCATTGCACCGAAATGGTGTTAAGATGATGAACTTGATTCTCAAAAAAAAAAAAAAAAAAAAGGAAGTTGTAGTTTCATTTTCAACCACTGTAATTTAGACCGACTTCCATCTTAACCATTATTGATTATACTTAATATTTTTTCACAAAAAACACTATACTGGGAAATGTTGCCCAAGCCCCAAAAAGTTAACCCCGTTAAAGAATGATGGATGGAAATTTTTACTTATTCACTTCCATCCCCCTAAACTTTCACATGTAGGGTGGAAGTGTGAATTACTAAAGTTTTCCATCCATTATAATCTAACGGGGTTAACTTTTGAGGCTAGGGCGACTATATTCGTGCAACAAAAAAAAATGAATAATGTTAAAACGGAAAACGGGCGAAAGTGCAGTGGTTGAAAATGAAATTATACCTAATAGAGATAATCAAAAAGAACAAAGTTCAAATATTAGCCCAAAAGATGTGCATCATCAAAAAAAATTACCTTGAGTGACTTCTTCGAACTTTTAGTTTCATTTTGGATACCCTGTAGAATGTCAAGCCCGTACCTAATACTGCAGATGTTAACAAAAACATGCGTAAGCAATACAAAATACGTTGTAAGCAACCAAAACAGCAAAATATAAAGCACACTTGTTTACAATCATTTAATTCTAGTCCCTTGCAAAAACTTTCTCGAAATGCGTGCAGTTACCTTTCGCTAGATATCACAAGTTTCCCCTCCTTGACCGAAACCTCAGAGAAGTGCATAAAATGATGACTCAAAGCCCATCCAATAACTTTCTCAACATCTATTGAAACAAGAAAAATGTCATCAGTTAAACTAAATAGTCAACGACTTTGCCATAGAACAGTAATAGCTGGAGAAGGTACGGACTTTCATTTGTCAATGTCTGATCTTTAATGCACAAAGCTTCAAGGTCAGAACACTCCAGGCTGACTCGGTTTAAAACCTGTGAAATCACCAAACTGTTCATACTAAAACCTACAACCTTATTATAATTAGGCTTGAAAAAATAAAAAGTAAAAAAAATGAAGTGCGTGATATGCTCTATATATATCCTCGAGAACTTTGACGCGAACAAACACAAAGCAAGCTGAAGTAATATACTCCCTCCATCCCGGGAAGTTAGTCCCTCTTTTTTCATTGTTAGTTTGAATGAATTTTGAGCAATACTTTAGATTGTGTTTGATTATCATAATGAGAATCTAAAAATTGTTATAGATAATATTCATAATGGTGTATCAAAAACAAGTTTTAGATTTTCATTAGGATAATTAAAATTAACCAAAATTATTGCTCAGGGGTCATTCAAACTAACAACAAAAAAGGCGGACTAACTTTCCACGGAAGGAGTAGAAAAAATAAAAGAAAATGGAAGCCTTATCATCAGTAAGAACAGCAAATACTTACTGCGCGTATGCTGACAACATTGGCCTGTGATTTTAAGGTCTCAATATCACGATCTAACAGCTTTTTCCAGTCTGAAAGTAAGGTTTCATCCTGGGAAAAATACAAAGAATATTTAATTGTTTTCATGGAACAATTTTATACATCATGGCACTATTAACTGCAAAAGTTAGTCACCTGAGGCAATTGAATGGACACTTTGTTTGGGAAAAGGCGGGTGAGTTGCTTTATGGTTTTGGGAGTTTCTTTGCTTCTATCATGCAGCCTACCAAAGTTGTCCTGTATGACAAAATCAGAAATGTCACTTTACATTTCCATTAATTAAGAATTCATATAATCATTGAAAATTCTGGTCTTGAAATTCAAGAGAAAAGGATAGAAGAGTATGTTAAAAAATCAACAATTCGACACGATACTTTGACCAATAATAATACTCCCTCCATCCCAAAAAAAAGTCTCATTTGACAAGTCAAACTTTATGGAAGTAGCTTTACTAGCTTGTTCTAAAATTATCACTTTCCTTTCTCCCAATAGAAGAGATGTGCATTCCTTATTTACTGTCCCATTAAAAAGTAAAAATACCCTTTAAGGAACTTTTTTTGATAGTGTGACTAAACTAACTGTCATTTTCCAGCCTATAATAAATACAAATGTCACCATCTAGATTGAATTCAGGGTAATTTAGAGAACTAATATATTTTCATACCATTTTCCATGTTTATTCAAATTTTAATCATCAATTGGGACGAAGACAGTACAGTACTTTACAAATAGGATTATTTTTTCTGAAAAAAAAAAAAAGGAACGGGTGGACCTTTCTTTTTGCAAGAGGAGTATTATATTGATTCAAAATGAAACTTGAAGCATGCAGGACATCAGACAAAAAAATATGCTACGACTCTTTAAAGAGAATTCCAATTTCCAAGTTCTTGCAGCTCCCCTATCCAAGCATGGTTCGTCTCAACTTCATTACCCCAAAATACTGACTTACGAGATATTTTCATAACAATGTGATGTTTACACTCACCAGTTCTAGGAAAAGATGTGTTAGATTATAATAAAACGGTTAAAACCAAATGAAATTCCAGATCAAATTTCATTAGGAAGTACAATCAGTTCCCTTATCAAAAGACCAGTCTGCATCACCAACTTCACCGTCAAGGGGAATTGTATTATATTTAGAACTGGTTATGCTTCAGCAATGTTAGGATGTACAGTTGGGGACAATCTATTCCTGTAATTTTTCATGTCACTCCACATTACTCCCTCTGTCCCACCTTAATCTACAGTTTTAATGTTGTGCATGGGAATTAAGAAAAAAGTAGAAAAGGTGATGCGTTGTGAGAGTAGATATTGGGTAGGAGAGAGAAACTGGGGTAGGGAATAATAAGTGGGTCGTTGTTGTGAGTATGACAAGCGGGTCCCATTAATTAAAAAGTATTAAGTGCTAAAAAAAATCTACTTTGGGACTTAAGTAGATTAAAGGGGGACACCCAAAATGGCTATTTTTGTAAATTCGGGTGGGACGGAGGGAGTATATGATAAATATTCCCCTTTACGAAAATTTGATGCGGCTAATATTGAAATACGTGATAATCCCAAAAGACATTCCCTCCTTCCCCTCATCCTAATCAGTCCACTCTCTCCTTCTCCCTCCAACATGTCACGACTAGGTGATGACATCCGAGCAAAAGCACAAATACGCGCAAACTCAAAACAACTGTAAATTTTCAATAAGGAGAGAAACTAAGCAAAGTATGGGTGGCATACCGGGAAAGCCAAGTCAAGTAATGCTGTCTGATTCCCTGCGAACTTTGTAAATAGAAGCCCACCAGGATGCGACTGCAAAATTTTGGTTATGAGATTAAATATTATGAACAAGTTAATCTTTAGTTGGATTCGGAGGGTGCTAAAAAAAAAAAACTACAATGGCTACTTACTTTCTCCTTTCGAGAATCCATCTGGGTATGCGAAGCGATGGCAACCACGTTCCGAGGTAAATTTTCAAGCTTGTTCTTAAAGGATGCATAAGCCTCAGGGTTGCCCAACATGGACTTCTCTATATCTTTAACAAACAAAAGTAGTGGGCAATTTTTACTTTCTTTGGCTGCAACCTGTAACATATTGGCATGAGAAGATGAGCTGGCCAGTTTAACACACAACACTATAATCAAAGAGCAAATCGAACCTTTCTTCTTTTGAAAAATTTCCAAATAGTTTATGGTGATTCTCCATTTTTATTTGGTCCGGGAGTTATTTTGATTTTTTTCCTATCAACCCAAAAAAAAAAAAAAAAAACTGCCTTACGTAAAGTTGCCAGAGTCCGATTAACCTCGGGATTTGAAACCACTGCTTATATATATATACGCGGTATTGGCCACTGGAACAGACCACACAAATAGGGGTGATCTATGCATAGTCACTGCCTTATATTAATGTCACAGTTGACTTGTCAACATTTTTAAGGAGTGAGTTACTTGTTTGTATAGTGATGATTGTACTATGGTGAATATGCAATAGAATTGTTTCATTATTTAGAAATGCGACTTATACTTTGGGACAAACTAAAAAAGAAAAGTGAGACATTTAACATGAACGTTAAATGGAGCGGAGAGAGCGAAATTATCAAAATCTACAGAAACTAGAAAAATATATGAAAGTCAAAAGTGGACAAAGGTCTATTTTTTCACCTCAAAAAGCTCATTAATAGCAAGCTTCTCAATATCATCCCCATTTGAGGATTCCAGACGAAGTAAATCAGCTGCAATTGTTTTCAAAATGAACATAAATATATATTAACTACGCTGAATAAGGAAATAACTAAGTACGTCAATACACTTTTGCAAAAGCTACGGACTGATTATACTGAAAATTTACCAGCGCAGAAGAAACCGTGGTCTTCTTCACAAAGACCTCCAAGATCGTTGCCTTCTGGGATTGACTTATCAAATCTAACTCCAATCTTAGAAGAGCCATTCCTTTCAAATGCAAGCAAAACTTTGCCTCTATAACCATATGTTGGCCCCCTGCAACACACATGCACAAGTACAGATGAATTAAAGTAGGACGGCAAGGCACAAATCGACATTATACTATCAGAAGTAATCTTCTTATGAAGTTATATCCTATCATAAAAAAGAGACGGAGAGTGCAGCTCTTTTACAGTAACTTCAGGTAAAAGCAAGAAAACAAAAAGGAGTGTACAGAAAGACTACAGAAGTTCATTGAAGCTAATCATGTTATCAAGTTGTATACAATTAGTGTGAAGGAGTGATATTCTCGTACAGTAACTTCGGACAAGAGCAAGAAAGCAACAACAGAAAAAAAAAAATTAAAAAAAATATGAAAGTGAGGAACAAAACTGTAAAGTGAAGAGTCCTTAGCCAACGAATTCAAATAGCAATCATACACCCAACAGGAATGTAACAAGGCGCGATAGAAATATTTTCGAGACTACCAATCAGATTCTAAAACACAGGATATAATAAGTACAGCAGTACTTTCAGACAGCCCTGAAAATATGAACACCACCAGTATTACAAATTACAGACAACAAAATGACAATTTTCCATTTGGTCAAACAGTTAATAGTAGTGGCACAACGTGCTCACCCATATGGTTGATTGTAAATGCAGAAGAACAAACGTTGTGCAGTAACACTACAAAGAATATCTAATCATTATACATTATACAACAGCTACCTAGGGGTAAAACACACATATGTGTGTTTATGTATATACTCCCTTCGTCATGCTTGGAAATTAGACTTTACTTTTATTTTGGACCTCCCATTTGAAATTAAACAAGCCCATATTGGAAAGTATTTTATAATTTTCATTCAATGGGTCCCACTTGTCATGCTCACAATGAATACCCCGCTTACTATTCCCGACCCCACTAACAACCCCTACTCGCTTTCTATACCCACTTCAATATTATAACACTTTTCCTTAATTCCTGTACCATCCACAAAAGTCTAATTTCAAGAGGGACGGAGAGAGTGTATATACTCCCTCCGTCTCACCCGAAATAGGACGTTTTGCCATTTTGGGTGTCCCACCCGAAATAGGACATTCCAAAATAGAAAGTTTTTATTTTATTTTTATATTAATGGGACTCACTTGTCATACTCACAACAACTTTCATTTATTATTCCCTACCCACTTTCTCTCTCCTTCATACTCACAACACCTACTTTTCCAACCACTTTTTACAATTAAAGATTATTATTCCTTAATCCCTGTGTCGGGACTAAGAATCCTATTTCGGGTGGGACGGAGGGAGTATATATATTTCAAACATATAATCTCCTTCACAATCTTATTGGCAAGTTCCTCATGTATAACCACAACGCTTGTAAACTGAACAGCTCATGAAGGTCATTAAGAATTTAAAGAACAATAATGTCTGAAACTTACCCATTACTCCCTCCATCCCATTATAAATGTCACGGTTGACTTGTCAACATTTTTAAATATTTTGCTTATCTTGTTTGTGCATTGCTTGTACCATAATAAAATTCTAAGACTAATGCCTTATTGGAAATGCGATATTTATTTTGGGACGGACCAAAAAGGGAAGTAGGAATTATAATGGGACGGATGAAGTATTAACTATGCATCAGCCAGAAGTATAAATCAACTACAGAGCAATATTAACAGTCTAAAAATAATCAACAGAATATTATACTGGAATGAAAGATACCTTAGAGTGGCTTGCAGAGTAGATGGATGAGACGAGAAGGAACCCACAAACTTCACTCTATCACCTGCCAACATGACCATTCCATAAAACTATTAAATACAGAAGCGAAAATGCCTAACCGCAGAAATACTAAGATGTGGGAGGCCACGTTTTAATAACCCTGAATTGACTAAGAATACTCCCTCTGTCCCAAATTGATAGCTTTTCAAACAGTTTAAGGTTACATTATAAGTCTTGGAAATTCAAGGATTTTAAGCCTTAATTTTGGAAATGAGACTAACTTTCTGGTACAAAAAAAGCGGAAATGAGGCTATCATTTAGGGACGGAGGGAGTATTTGACAGAAGGTACATATATATACCTTTTTTGAAAGTGTAGCTTTTGGATGTTGCAGTAGATGCTACCTGCTTAGGCTGAGCCTGAGAACTTATGGTAGACCCATCAGTTATATCAGCCTCAACACTTGAAGTTGGTTTCTTTGTATGCAATGCACTAGCTTGCATAGCACGTTTTGCAAACACACTTGCTCTGTCAGGTCTGACACTTTCTTTTACTGGAGCTTCTTGTTCCTTTGCTGTTGGGCCCTAAAAAATGAATGTAAAAAAGATTAGGGTAACAAGAGGTATAGCGGTTATCGGAGTTTCACTTATCAAGAGAAATACTCAATAGGAAAAATAGTACTTCCTCCGCCCCATAAGATGGTCTCATTTTTTTATTTTTTGAAATAATTTGGAAACTTTAACTGATGATTTATGCTAATTTATCCTAATAAATATCTAAAACATTTTTTTGGTAGTATCTCTAATGGTGTACTAGTAGTAACAAGTTTTAGAATTTCATTTAGATAATTGTTTTTTCCTAAATATTCCGTCAAAGTTCAATCAAAATTTCTTACTAAAAAAGTGGGACTATCATTATGGGACGAGGCATCATTCAGCACAAATGTATCATGATCCACATGTTATGAAGGCACGAATAAAATACTCCCTCCGTCAATGGAAGATAGTCCCATTTGACTTTTGATGGTCAACACGTGTGCATCGACCAAACAGTAATGTCAATTTAATCATACCATGATTTATCAATAACAAAATTAGAAATTCATTGGGATGATTAGATTGACATTAATGTTTGGTCAAAGTACGCTTGTGTTGACCATCAAAAGTCAAGTGAGACCACCTTTCCAGAAGGGAGGTAGTAAAATGAAAATTGTAAGCTTACACCAGGAAGTAAAAGAGAATCAATAATAAGCAATCTAGCGCCAAAATGTTTTGCCAACGCCTTAGCTAATGTTTCCTGGTAAATATCTGAGCCTGTATGCAAGTTCAAACGAAACAGAAGGTCAAGGCAGATAAAAGTAAATATATCTAAGCCTCGAAAAGCAGTAGCCAAAATTTTGATTTCACACCTGCAGGACCAGATAATAATATTCTTGGGCAAATGGTAGGCAGGTCTGAGGTGTACTTCGCAAATTTATCGCACTTCAAATGAATAAAGGTTGAAGCAATAAGCACACTCTTTGTAGACTCGCTGCAAGATAAATACAAAATTATAACCTCAAATTCCGAATAGCTTAATT
This sequence comes from Campanula takesimana, assembly GCA_026119855.1. Lineage (NCBI taxonomy): Eukaryota > Viridiplantae > Streptophyta > Magnoliopsida > Asterales > Campanulaceae > Campanula > Campanula takesimana. The sequence continues at coordinate 1,384,295 of JAOWBW010000126.1, forward strand.
GAAAAATCAATAGCAGAGATCCAGCATTGAAATTCCTGGACTTGTTTGAATCAACAGCCAAAAAAAAAGTCCACTAAGAAAGATTTTGGTCGAATATATATACTTAAGCATGAAGAAAATCGACTGCTTTCAAATGACAAGTCCACTATCAAGTATAGGGTGTGTCGCTGCTCTGTTATGGAGTCTATACTTTTTGTTTGCCCAATTTAGCCGAATTTTGTTCAGCAGCCAAGATAAAATTTTCAACCGAAGATAGCATGAGCAGTTAAAAGAAACAGAAGCGTAACCAGATATTTCTGTCATTTTCGCACCTTAAATAGTATGGAAAATCTTCAAATGAAACTTCAATAGCATTGGGATCGATTATTCCTTGTTGTAACCCATCTTTAAATGCTTTCCGTCTTGTTGACAGCAGAAATGGAGGATCAAAACTTTTGAGTAATTCTCGTATTTCCCTTCGCTCGTCAAGTATTTTAGAAATTTTATCGAATTCGGAAGCGGACGATCCTGCAAGCATCCTCAGAAGTGGCCTTAATTCATGAGTTGCCTCAGGGACCTTATCCAGATTCATGCTCTCATTAGCAGTATCTGTATGAACACCAGTTTTTTCACTCAAAGATGCACCTTCGTCCTTCATTTCAGCATCTACGATTCGATCCTCTGAAATTTCACAAGTAGAGGGCAGTATGGGAATTTCAGGTCCCACATCCTCGCCATCACGAGAAGGGGGAGGAAGAAGGGATAACTCTTTTCGAAGATTCGAAAAAGATGCTAATATTGATGCTCCGGCAACTGCAGACGGATCTCTAGATCTTGCTTTAAAACGTAGTCCCTTTATTGGACCACTGTGAGCTTCTAATATGCTTACTGAAGACGGCACGCTAGCAGAGGGCACAGTATCACTGGGAAGTTGCTGAAATATCTGACCGTATGGTCAAGGCAAATCAACTTCTCATAACAATGAGGGTCAAAAAAAATCATAATCCGGTGCCAAAAAAAAAAAAAAGGGAAAAAAAAAAAAAAGGGACTACTCCCTCCATCCCAGTTGAAACTACACATATTACCCTTTTGGGTATCCCATTACAAACTACACACTTTCAAAAATGGAAAGTTTATAATACTTCTTTATTTAATGGGACCCACTTCTCTCACTCACAATTCCCTACCCCACTTTCTCTTTCTTATCCCACTTATCATACTTACAACACCTACTCCATCAACACTTTTCCTAAATTCCCGTGCCCAAGCTAAAGTGTGTAGTTTCAATTGGGACGGAGGGAGTATATATTAACTTCACAAGCCAAAATAAGTAATGTGTGTAGAATCGACAACAATGTTGTGAAGGATACGTAAGCATATCTTCCAGTTGAACTGAAAACCACCTCATCTCCTCCATTGAGAGGTACAGTAGCCTTTTGGGGGTAAGCCTTGCCATTAACTTTCACATCACCTTTTCCACCAGTAATTTCAAGTAAGGTCACCGATGAACCTCCTCGCTGTGAATAATATAAGTGTTAGAAGCATAATATAGAAGAACTTACTAAAGCAATATGATTTACAAATATTTTGACATACTACTCCACACAAAGTAATCAAACAGTTAATATCACTATCAGCCAATTGAGAGAGTACAACTGATAAAGAATACAGTATACCTCTGCGCCTATGTGTCTAAGACTACATAAGGATTTACTGATGAGCGGATCACGAACAAACAAGTCGCACTGACGGCCTTGACCAACCGTGAAAACTGGACGATGCATGGTTACATGAGGACTCTGAAATAGATGATAGTTTAACTCATTAAGCATTGTTGTGTCAAGATAAAAAAGAATCGGAAACAAAATATACCAAAATAATGTTTCCAACATCTTGCAGGATATTTTTTTTATATAAAACGACTAACAGAAGTTACCAGATATTAGAATAGAGGGAGAAAAGCATTCAGACTCATTTAGCATACAAGTGTTCAATAGATAAGCACTATATATTTATTCAAAATTTTATTTCTACTCTTACTCATAGTTGTTAAAGGCGAAAAGCGGGAGGCGGGCGATACGTGCCTGGAAAAGGGCGAAAGGCGAGGCGGGCGAAAGGCGGCAAAAAGGCGAGCAAGGCGGAAATTTAAGACAAAAAATTATTAAATATTATATTTCTACTTATTATGGTATCCTAGCATAATTTCGACCTCAAAAGTGAGAATTATAGGATATTGATGTTTAAAAGAAAACAAAATTAAAAAAGATGCTTGGAATCTAGATTAAAGAAAAAGAAAAAAATTAAGCACGGGGAGGGAGCAAAATAGAAAAAGACAGAAAACTGGAATTAAGTAGAAAAAAGAGAGCGATTATAAATTAAACGAAAGAACTGGGAATAAAGAAGGAAATACAGAAAAATATGAAATCGACGCAGAGAGTTTAGAGTTTGTGTAGTCGAGTTCATTGAAGAGTGTCGTCGTCGTTGGAGGGTTCTTGTCGTAGCTGCGAAGATTGTGGCAAGTATTATTGACTTCTCGCTTCTTATCGTTTGGAAATAAGGGCTAGATTTTACAAAGGGGCACCTCACTTACCTAAATTGACGAGGTTTCCTTAAAAAAAAAAACACGACAAATCCAATTTGCGCGTACCACATTTCTTGCTTTCGCTTCTATTCAAACAGCATATGACGTTGTCCAATAAGGTCGTCGACCAACCGCCTAATTTCACAAAGGCGAAAGGCGGCCAACCCTCTAAGGCGCCAATATGGCGAGGCGGGCGAGGCGGGCGGACGCCTTTAACAACTATGCTCTTACTTATATTTCTATTTATTTCCTCGTTTTATTTTCGCATTTGTTTACTTATTTATTTCCAAGGGGAGATACATGCAAATATGCAAGAGCGAATTTAAAGCATCTCATCCTCAATGCATATCCGTGACAACCGATCAAGCAAGTGCATTTGAAAAATACTCCCTCCGTCCCAAAATGATCTTCACACTTTTTTGGCTGTTACTACGAAGGAACTTTGAGTAATAATTTTAGGTTGATTTAATTGTCCTAATGAAAATCTAAAAACTTGTTCTTGATACTATTGATAATGGTCTATCAATAACAAGTTTTAGATTGTCATTAGAATAATTAAATCAACTTATAATTATTGCTCAAAGTTCCTTCAAAGTAACGGCCAAAAGAGTATGAAGATCATTTTGGGGCGGCGGGAGTAAATAACAAGAAGATCGGACTGGTTCAATGCCCCACCCACCCCCACAAATAGAATAAGCAAGATACAGTACCAGTAGATTAAACTTTAATCCACCTTTTCATATAAATATGCACCCCCGACATATGCAGGTAAAATGACTTGGAATGTTATAAAAACAGAATGAACAGAGCAGAACAATGAAGATAGATTCTTATGGCCATCTTAATTGGAAAAGATAGTCTTCCTTACTCAAGGAATTATTCCCACATATGCGAAGAAGACAATCAGCAGAAGGTAGTATAACGCTCTTGCTTATATATCAAAGAATATGCAACAAGGAGAGAGCGAGGGCAGACCTAAACTAAACATGCATCCCACATTCTTACCAGAAAAGACTTGAGCATAAATTAAGTATCACAAAACAAAATGCTATGGCCATTTAGGTTAGATGGTAGGACTAATGCTCATGTATCGTTTACCAACAAGGGTAGAACGACTAAGCCAGGAGCTCAGGCCTCGTAAGCAGACCCGCTTTGGACAGTTCAGAGTACCTGTTTAGCCTTTTAAACAAAGAACTTTGCTACATGGCTACATATAGGATACAAATGTAAACAAACAAAACCACCAACAATTACCCCCACCCCACCCCCACCCCAAGAAAAAGGATGGAAGCATGGCCTTCCTATTTACAAGAGTGAAATATTCATTTTTGGGCCCCCTCACTAGTTCTATAGGATTGTATATGAATTGGCCACTTAATTTGACATCATTACTCTACTTAGGCAAAGCTCGAGCATACCTAAATTCTAATCAGTCAGGGCACAAATTGGCACCCTAAATGTAAATTATGCGCAAAACTGTTAATCTGTCACTACTGCACTGACAAATGTTCGATCATCCCAAATGTGTTAATGCATGAGCTGTGAACGGAATAAACCGAGCTAGGCCTAATGGGTCGAGCCCAGCTATTGGCCCAGATAGGCCAAAGCCAATAGGCCCAAGTATGAATCTCACTCCTAAGTGACGGCCTCCCCAGTTCGGCCTACAAAGGTCCGACCTTCTATAGCCCGACTCATCATCCGGCACTTGTACGATTATTAACTCTACAAGCAACGCACGTATGGGTGTCCTCGATCTAAACTCTGGACGACCTAAACGCCTCATCTAGTGACGACCTACGTGGCAAAGTTGTTACAACCAACGTGGATTCAGTTACAACAAATTCTCGATATTCACACTTTTATTCCCTCCTAAAATCAAGGTTCTAAAAAACGCAAGGCGCCTGCTAGGCGGCAAAGCCGGGCCTAGCGCCTAAGGGCCTAGTCGGGGCCAAGAAATTAACACATTTTTATATTTCTTTAATAAATTTATATATAACTAAATATAAATATTCAAAAAATTAGGGCTACTTATTTTTATTATTTATTAAAAATTAATAACATTAGTTTAATTAAAAAAAATACAACTAATTGACTAGTACACTAACTCATTAACTCAATGTGCTATAAAAGAAGAAAGTAGAATCAGTTAATGCTTATGTTGGGTTGATGAAATTGACATGCTTTTAAAATAAGACAACCAGAAACAGTTTAGCTCTTTGCAATAATGAGTATGGATGTTATCATAGACTCGTACTTAAAAGTTAAATCTAGCAATAAGGCACAGCCCAACACCCAGTGGCGGATCTAGAACTTTTCCCTAGCAGGTGCACAAATTACACTGAATTTTCAAATTAAGATTATATCCTACGAGATTATAGTACAAAATTTTTAATCATATTACACAATGAAAACACAACTTTTGATGATTGTTTGTATTAAAATATGGAGGACTAGTAAAAATCAAACTAACCATGATGATATATTTTAAAAAGGCACAAGCTGAAGGGGCAAATCATTTAAAATTGAAATGGTAAAATGCAAAAAGCTGAAGGGGCAAATCATTTAAAATTGAAATGGCAAAATGCAAAATATGGGGTTCGAACCCAGCACAAAAATTTGTTACCTTAACCAACTATACTAAGTTATGCATCCTTCTAGTGCATTAATTATATATATTATGATTATAAATAATTTCTTATTCTTTAGAATTCTGCGGGTGCACTTGCACCCGCACCTTACACTGTAAATCCGCCCCTGCCAACACCCCATAACCCTACGTCCCTAACAGGTAACGCCTAACCCCTATTCTCCCTTTTCGTTAGGGCTATCTCCCTCTCAAGGCCCCAAACCCTAACTCGTTTCTCTGCGATGTGTCGTGGTCCCTCTCGTTTCTATTTCTTGTTCCTTTCTCCGATCCAAGAATTTCCTTCTTTCTCTTTTCTTACTTGAAACAAACCGGCCAGAAAATAGCCGGAATATGCAATAGACCGGTTTCCCCTATACATGTCAGCCGGAAAATAGGCAGATCTTGTCACCGCCTAGACCATCGACACGCAGCGAGTTCGCCGCCGACCCCGCCTAATCGCCGCCCTCATTAAAGAAACACCTTTTTTCCAGCGATTTCAAGGTAGGCGCGGCGTTGCCCTTCCGCCAAACGCTTAGGCGCCCCCTAGGCGGCCGCGTTTTAGAACACTGCTCTAGTCATATTACGCATTATTTTCTCTCACATACAAACATTTACTCTCACGCAAGAGACCATCCCGGCAAGTCGTTTGTTCGTCTATTTCAGGTCCATTGAGCTATTGGATTATCTGAACCGTTGGGCTAGGATTGATGCAATCACGTTTTGGCATCATCAAGCTGGCAGTCTATTGGTTATCTACGCACCTTGGTTATCTATCACATGTTAGACTCTCAAGTGAGGGGATTCCTTGTTGGACCATCTGTCTAATAATTTGAACTTTTGGAACTTAACACTGCTCAACCCATCACCAAAACGACAACACACTGAGTCAACGTAACCCTTGAGAACACCCTTATTTATGTGCTTTGCATGCCTTTTGTCCCTCCTTTTGTCCCTCCATGTGCTTGCTATACATAACCTACCAACCCATCCATGCATCCATACATCAAAAACAAAAAGAGCACATTGGGATATCATATCACATTTAGCATTGTCGAGCGTTCTCAATACTTCATCCAAATTCTATTACTTAATCCAGAAACTTATAAATGCAGGACACTATAGGTGCATGCGATCTTGCAAGACTGAGCCAATACTCAAGGTACTGAAAAGTATCTTCGTAGCTTAGCATTGCTATTATTATTATTATCTACTTTGCTGATTTTTCAGTTCATAAAGAGTGCTTTTCATTCTTAGTCATAATCGTTTAATCCTAGTCTGGTTCTAGTATTACTAGGAAAGTAGTTGGCCTATTAGTATTTCAATACAGCTTCAAAGATATCTCTTGCAAAGCATTCTTAGAAAAACTATTTGGGGCTCTTCTAAATACATTTCTTCCTCTTCCCTAGTACCACTCAATGTAAAAGCTTATGATAGTGATCACCCTCACCGAATGCACATCATTTGAATTCATTGCCGGGAGGTGTCCACTTTCTAGAACATCTCTTCCATTTCAATAATCTTTGTTCTAAAAGTCACTTGCCTAGGTGCTAGGCGGCCATAAAACGCCGCGATTAACTTCAAATCCGCCTAGAAATTTGTTCAATAAAAAAATCGCCCCCTAGTCGCCCTAACTCCTAAGAGCCGACTAGCGAGCTCGACGCTTCCTACCGCCGAGGTCTGACTTGTAGTTTTGGTTTTTTTAAAAAATGGTCCTACAACATCGACATTTCTTATTAGTAAAAAAAAATCATTAAATATTTGTTATGCTGCCTTGTTGTGTAGTGTTGGAGCTGGAGATGTGGAAGCTTAGCAAAACAAAGATCAGTTATTTATTATGTTCATGAAGTTGTTATATATCCTCTCGTTAAATAATACTCCCTCCGTCCCAGAAAGATAGTCCCCCTTTTTTCGTTGTTACTATGAAGGAACTTTGAGCAGTTATAAATGCTACTTATAATTATGTTAATATGAATCTAAAAATTGATATTAATAGTATTTATAATGGTGTATCAAGAACAATTTCAAACATTTCATTAGAATAATTAAAAGTAACCTTAATTATTACTCAAAGTTCCTTCGTAAAACCCATGAAAATAGGAGGACTATAATTCTGGGACAAAGGGAGTACTTTTTCTACCCTATGATTTGCATGTTCTCGTGACATTTTCAACTCAATTTCACCAGAATGTTATAATTCATGCCTAAAGTCTAGGCCGCACCTAGGCACTCTAGGAGCTAGGCCCGGCTCCGGCACCTAGCGGCCGCCTAGCGATTTTTAGAACCTTGTCAATAATAAGAGACCTTTGACTTTGCAGTTTGCACCAAACTAAGATATATCTGCTAACCTCTACCTAATAAAATCAACCTACTAATAATCATAAATAAATTATATTTTAACTGGCTAACACGGTAAATCACCTGCCAACCTGAAGGCATAAGAGGCATCCTGCAGAATAGAGCATATCAAGTCTTTTAATTTTCTCTTTTAACGAGTCATTAAGGCATGCTCCCTTGGTCCTACTAAAAGATGCACTCTATACCCAAAAGAGTGCCCCACTAAAAAATGCACTTCCTCAAAATGGAAACTCTAAAATATTTATTTTTAAATGGGACCCACTTACATACTCACAACAACTATCTACTTACTATTCCTTACCCAACCTTCTCTCTCCTACTTGCATTTCATACTCGCAACACTTACACTACTTACACTATTCGTAATCACCGTGCATCTTTTAGTGGGACAGAAGGAGAATACGCTGCTCAAATTATTTGAATAGTGTCTCAAGTGAAGGCGTTGAAATGGAGTTAGCAAACAATGTGCCTAACTAACTGAACGCCAACAATCCCACCAATACTTCATTAATCCACCTTATTAAGCATGTTGCGTAATACCTAGTCCAACAAGGTACTTGGAAAGTAAGGGGAGACGAGCTAAGAGCTACTAAAATGTCATAGAAGTATATCCTCGGATGGTGTGTGACTCGGTGAGCTGGTAATCGAGTTAACATTACTAAAATTACTACTTTACCAGACCAGTGATGAACCGTTCGCCTATTGGGATACATTCAATAACAAGTTGACAGCTTTAGCCTTAAAACGCAGTGATTCTTGCTAATTAATTGACTAAATCAGTTCAAATATCTCGAGAACTCATTGCAGGTCACTGTAGTTAAAGGAACGGATAGTCTGGTTCTATAAAAACATGATTTTTTTACCAACCTCAGAACACTGGGAAAGAAGCTTCCCCCAAGCAGCCCCTAGGTTAGATTTCAACATACGTTTCTTATTCCGATTCAACACCGCCCCGTTCGACTTGGCCGGCTTTTCCACATCAATTGCAGAATCACCTGTACCCAGTAAAAAGATTGACAAAAAGTCAACAAAAAAAGCATAATTCAAGAATGTTAGGCTACACGCAAAGGACAGTAAAGATCCTACCAAGATTCATGGGTGAGACCAAAGGCTCGCCGTCATCCTGAACATCCGGAGTCGTCTTCCCGGCAGGCTCCGCCGCATCAGATGCGGGTATTTTATCACCATCATCACTAGCCAGATCAGATGATCGAGCTTCCTGCTCTTCAGATTCGTTCACGGTACCGAGGGTTTCCGCCGGCGGCACGAATTGGGTGTCGTTAGTCGACGATGATGCCTCCGCCGCCTGTCAAAACACCAAACAAACATCAAAATTCCGAGAACAACCCCCCCCCCCCCCCAAAAAAAAAAAAAAAAAAAATTGAAAACGCAGAAGGGACAGCTGTGAAAAGGGTGAGACCTTTGATCTTTTTCCGTTGGGAAGAGAAGGTGAAGATGGGGAAGAGAGCGGGCGTTTCGAGGAAGATGAACTGCGCCTGGTCTCAACCATGGTTGGAACTAGGTATTCAATTTAGAAACTGATTTTTTTGATTTTTCACGGTCGATCCAAAGTGAGCTGGGGAGAATTACAAAGAGATTGAGGAGAGGGAGAGAGAGAGAGAGAAAGATGTAAATCGAAACAGGGGAAAGGGGTTGAATGATTGTGGAGGGGAGGTCAGAGAAAGATCAAGTTACCAAAAGTTTCTGATTTCTTTTTTTATGAATTTACTTCTAACTTTTTGTAATAAAATTTTGGTTTTTATTACCCGAAGGCCCCTCAAAGTTAATTAAGTTTTTAAAAAGGACATTGTTATTGCTATACAACCCCACATCCATTTTATGGCACGATGTAAACCCTGAACTACCCTTATCACTCAACATAAAGACGCATGGTATTTGTCTCTCATTCTAACAAAACACTCCCTCGCTATCGCTACAAAATCCTCATCTACAACCCTTCACCTCCACATCCTTCTTCGTTCCATTTTGCCGGCGCCTCTCTCACACCACCGTAACTCCACCCCCAAGTGATGAATCAACTCCATAGCTATATGTAGATCTATGGGACATAATAGGACTACAATGAGTGAATAAAGGTGAATTGGCACTAGGGACACGCTCGTCCTTCTCTGATCTGCTTTGGTGCGGACAACAACATTCGGCCAAGCCTTCGTCCACAAAGACAAGGCCCTCTCTTACTCTTGTACTACAAAAAGTAAGCTAAATTTAATTTTACTCGATCTTTTAAATAATATTCTAATCAAATAATAGAATAAAATAAAATTAAATATTATCATGCATATAAAATATATAAAAGTAAATTTCTATAACAATCAATGGAAAATTAATTAATTTCTCTCCCTAACAATTACTTTTTACCCTACTAAACTAATTATATCATACTAACTATATTAAATAAATGATTCCATTTGTCTCAAAATATATATTTAAACTTACTTTAGGAACATTTGAAAAAAAAAACATAAATTTAATGGCTACGATTTATATATACTTATAATTCACTTTAAACTCTATTTTGTAAGTATATAATGAATAATGAATATAAATTTGGTAAAAAGTATTTAGGGATAAAGCTTTTTAAAAAACACTCATTTTGTGAGACGAATTATTTTTTTACTTTTTTTTAAAAGACCAATAAAATTTAACTTTAACTTATAGCCATTATGAATATTTAAAAGAATTATTTGGAAAGGCCAATGAAATAAAAAATTAACTTAATCTTATCAGTGCGGTTAGCAAAAGTAGCATAAATCTTATTAGCGTGGTTAGCAAAAGTAGCATAAAAAATGAACTTAAAAAAAAAAAAAAAAAAAAAATAAGTAAATAAAATGGTTAAATTAGATACGAAGTAAGGCTGGAAATAGTTCGGCTCAAACCGCGGTTCGGAACCGAGCCGAGCCAAACCGTGCGGTTTAGCTCGGTTTTTAAACTTATGCGGTTCAGCTCGGTTTCGAAAATTGATAAACCACACGGTTCGGCTCGGCTCACGGTCTAACCCTTCAAGTCGAACCGAGCCCAACCGAGCCGAACCGTTTTGAGCTGAACCACGAGCCGAACCGTGGAGCTAAACCGTTGAGTTGAACCATGGAATATTACGCGAAATATAGTGACCGTCTGTCGGTTTCTAATCATGGGTATATAATCCCAAACCCTAGCGCCGCTTAACATTTTACCTTCTCCTTTTTGGAGCTTCCTCAGCCTCTTCAGCCAAGGACGATTTCTGGTGACATTACGGTCAATATCCGTAAGCTTTTTCGTTTTTTTAGTTTCTTCTATTTCTCTAACACTGTTTATTTATTATTTTTAGTGATCTAACATCTTTGTTTTACCTGTTTTCCTTCATCTTTGCCCGTGATTCTTAAAGGCTTCCGACTCTAGCTCCGGCGGCGTCTCTGTCTACGGCTACGTTCTTTCTCCTGCTGAAACAACTCTTCTTAACCTAGTAAGTTTTTCTATTTCGTCAAGTCTGTTAGTCTAGTTAAAAAAAAACCAAGCAGCACACGTCTCTCTCACCCTGCCGCACTCTCTCTTCCCTCCATTGCAGTCACTGTAATTGTAATCCTATTTAGTTGCTTTTAGTTTCAATCTTGCTTAATGGGCATATGTCAATCGTGATTTGTTTTTTTGAAATTATTGGATAGTCAATTTGGATAATTTGAACTGTTCAGTTGAATGTATGGTGTAAGAGTTGTGGTTCAAACCGCGGTTTAAGCCACGGTTTAAACCGCGAAATCAGACCGTGGTTCAAACTGAGCCGAGCCGAATCGTGATGGTTTAGCTCAGCTCGGCTTGGACTTTTGTGGTTCAGCTCGGTTTGAGATTTCTCCAAACCGATGTATAGCGGTTTGGCTCCTAAATTACCCCAAACCGAACTAAGCCGAACCATTTACACCCCTAATAAGAAGGGCAATTGTGTAAAACGGTCATCAAACTGGGTAAGAGAACGAAAGTGGGGTAGGAAACAATGGCGGATTTCAATTAGAGCAGGTGCAGTGGTGCACAAAATAATGTTGTTAATGAGACTCGAACTCATGACCACTAGGCCAATAACTTAGCGCTATCCCACTTAGGGGTGTAAATGGTTCGTTTGGGGGTATTTACGGACCGAACCACTAGTCATCGGTTTGTGAAAATTCCAAACCAAACCGAACCATGAAAAATTTCAAACCGAACCGAATCAAACCACTATGGTTTAGTTCGGTTTGGTTCAAACCGCGGTTCAAACCATAGTTTAGACTACGGTTTAAACCACGATTCAAACCGCAACTCATTATTATATTTGTTTTAATTTTTCATGATCACTGAGGAAGTGCGAAAGATGTGGATCTTGAAGAGGAAAGTCGGATGAAGAGAAAGAATAGACGAAGAGAGAGGTCGAAAGAAAAAAAAAAAAAACACTTTATAATATAGATCGTAGAGAGAAATTGGTAATATATGTATCGCAAATCGCAATAAATATAACAAACGATGAAATTAATATTAAATAAAATACAAAATGGGAGTTAGGACTAGTCTATGTAATGATCTAATAATAAATTTTAATAAATATACAAAAATATTAAATAAGATGTGAAACTGGGTTTATGCAATGTGGTTTGGTATGGCGGTTCGGCTTGGTGGTTCGGTCTCGCGGTCTCAAACCGTGGTTCGGTTTGGTTTGGCCTGGGAAGGTCAAACCACAAACCAAACTGAACCATGTGGTTTGCCAATATTTGAGACTGAACCGAACCATTGGTGTTTGAAAACCAAACCAAACCGCATGGTTTGGTTCGGTCTCAAACAGCGGTTTAAACCGAACCACTTACACCCCTAATCCCACTAAGCTAAAATTGTTTATTATTCACTAGTGCACTTCCATTGTCAATATTAAAAAAAATTGTGTTTAAAAAAAAAAAAAAAAAAAAAAAAAAACTAGTGCAAGGATTTCACCTGGTGCACTTGTACCCGCACCTATAGGCATAGGTCCGCCTCTGATAGGGGATTATTAGTGGATAATTTTAATGAATACGACATGTTGGTCCATTAAATTAAACAGTATTAAAATATTTTCTTTTATAGGTTTCGAAGCTTAAATTGGGATACTTTTGTAGGAAATTTTTAAAGTTTAAAATGAGACTGGGTGAGTAGGGAATAATAAGTGGATAGATGCTGTGAGTGGGTATAAGAGATCAAATTAAATATTTTAGATGAGTGATCATTAGTATGAGACGCCTATAATGAAAATAAGTAACCATTAATTTCAGAGTAGTTCATTAGGGACAAATAAATTACTATTCCATCTGTCCCTAAACAAATGTTCAAAACAAATCCAATTTACTTTTGATTAAAAGTAAGAATAATACTAGGGGCACAAAAAAAATCACAAAATATTGCTCACAAAATCTTAGGTGTACTGATTTAATTGATGTTTTTAATTAGAGTGTGGCGGGTCCATTATCGATGCAACCAATAAAATATCGCCACCTCATGTTGTGAGCAAGATTTTTGAGTAAACTGCTTTTCCGCCCCTCGTACTATGGCCCCAACATCAATTTGACACTCGAACTATTGAAACGCTAAATGTATGATGCGTACTATTGTTTTATATACAAAATTAACCAACATTTTATTCAGTCGTCAACTTTTTCTAACACACGTTATTTTTTCTAACGAGCATTAATTTATTTTAACGGATGTTAATAATTTATGTTAACAACATTAACTTTTGTTATCTCCATCATCTTCCCAAACCCAACATCCACCCCACCCTTCGCATCCCAACACCGCCCCCATCGCCACCGCCACAAACCATCACAACCAGTCACCACTCCACCCAACCAACTCCACCATTGATGGATTAGAGGCATCCCCAACACCAATCGACCCCCCTCCGTGCAAATTAGGATTTGAGATCCCATTTACACCTTTCACACCAAAAAAGCTGTACCAATACCCTTCCTAGCCATGACCGCACCTACCCTAAACCTAGGCGCCGTCCAAGAGCAAGAAAACCTGGGAAAATTCCGGTCAAAAGGCCAAAAATCGAATCCCGTCACTTTCCCGATCTGGTCCATAAAAAATCAATTTCCCGATTCATTAACCGTTGGATCGCCTTCAAATTCATGGAGAAGGTTCACGACACCTAGGCTCACATACTGACCGTTGGGATCTGAAAAATATTTAACGGAGAGGGAGATATGGTCGTCGGAAAAAGACTGACGAAAAATCCCCTATTTCAGATCCCTTTAATTGGATCTTATCAAAAGCACTCCAAGACTATCCCCAAAACATTCTTCAATTATCAGTTGCATGCATTCCAGGGTCGCCGGGGTTAGGGGAGTGGTGGTGTCGCCGGAGGTGGGGAGGGGTTGCCGGAAGTGGGGAAGGTAAAGAGAGAAAGTATGTGTGCGCGTTGTGAGGGAGGGGAGGGTGGGTTTTGTTTGGGTCTTAGGGGTAGTTCTGTCATCTAGGTCAATTAAAATTGTGTTAAATTATTAACATTCGTTAAAATAAATTAATGCTCGTTAGAAAAAATAACGTGTGTTAGAAAAAGTTAACGACTGAATAAAATATTGGTTAATTTTGTATATAAAACAATAGTACGCATCATACATTTAGTGTTTCAATAGTACGAGTGTTAAATTGATGTTGGGGTCATAGTACGAGGGGCAAAAAAACAGTTTACTCCAAGATTTTGTGAGCGTATTTTGTGTCCCTAGCATTGCTCTAAAAGTAAATCTAAAACTTATTTGGATATTCATTTAGTACACATCGGGTAGTATGTTCCAAACCTTTATTCTTAAAAGGGCTAGAAATCCCAAAAAACTTAAGCCCATAAAATGAAATGGGCTAAAAGATGGTTAACCATAATGTTCAGTCCAATACATTTGGGCTTCAGAAGCAGAATCCATACGCCCACTTATAGCGAATCAATTTTATTTTTTAAAAATACTCCATCCGGCCCAACACAAACAAGACTAGAGGAGTGAGAACAATAATTAAGAGAAAAGTAGTATATACTGTATGTGGTAGAAAATAAAGAGAGATAATGAGTGGGTAAACAGTAGTGTTGGTTGAATAAATCGAGTGGTGGAAAATAAGAGAGAGAATGAGTGGGGTTAAATGATGGGGTTGGTTGAATATAAATATATTAAAATACTTTTATTTTAGGCAGTCTCAATTGTTTTGGGGATGACCTAAAAAGGAAAGAAGTCTTACTTGTACTGGGACGAAGGGAGTATTAAATAAATATATACTCTCTCGGTCCCATTTTAAATTTCAAAAATTTTCATTTTGGGTGTCCCATTTTAAACTTCAAAACCTAAAAATGAAAGTGTTTTATACTTTTTTATTTGGGCCCCACATGTCATACTCACAACACTTACCTCCCCACCCTACACTCATATTTTTTTGAAGTTTAAATTGGGACGGAGGGAGTATACTCTTTTCATTTGAATTTAAAGTTTTTATTTTCCTTTTTAATTTTAATTTGTCACATAGTTTAAGGATCTTAGTTTACTTTATTTCATAAGTAAAAAATATAAACAGTATTTTGGACATTCTTATCTTCAAAAGTTCATAAAATTACAAAAAAAAAAAAAAAAAAAAACAATTATTTACCTGACTTACTTTTCATTTGCTTGTTTTATGAATAGTATTTTAGGCAATTATAGTCTCAATTTAGTGTTATAGATGACTCATTTTTGCCTTAGTTCTTTAATAAACCTTCTAAGTCAAACTAAAAACTTTAAACGATACGGAAAGAGTAGTACTTCTTTATTATATTATTATTGGGTTTCACTTATTATATTCACAATAACTATCTACTTACTATACTCTACCTTATTTTCTCACTCTCACCCACTTCCGCACTTATTTTTCTATTTTCCTTAATTTTTATTTTAAAAAGTAAATGTGTACTTTGTTTATTGGACGAGAGATTACATTCCATCAATATCGTCTTTGTCAGTTTGGGGAGATTTGATAAGTAAATATTAACCATTCATTGCAGATGAGGAAGAAGAGGGAGTAAATAAAAACACGTAATTGAAAAAATACTGAATGCCAAACAAGGCATAACAGAACAAAAAAGCTTACCCAATTCTCACTTCTCAGGTTATCACCAAGCACATCCAAACAAAATAACAGAGTGAGTTTTGATTGGTGTCATGGTGTAACATTACCGGACCCGGAACCGCTCTACCGAGTTAGCTTCACCTCTACACCCAACGGATCCGATCAAGGCCACATACACACATTTATCATCTGTGCGGCTCGGATGATTTCAATTTTTTGTGGGTCACACCGAGCTCGGCTCCATCTCATCCGTTGGGTGTAGCTAAAATGAGGTGGCTCCAATCTCCACCATTGGGTGGAGCTAACTTGTGGGTGGAGCGGTTCGAAATCCGACATTACCAATGTAGAAAGATGTCTTATTTTATTTTCCATTTTACAATTTTACGTCTTTAAGTAATTTATTAGTTTTGTAAGAAGTTATTAATATACTTATAGTAATATAAGTATTTAACGGTTAATATCCGTCAAGAATGTTTGTAAAAAAATAAAAATACCCGTAGAGGACTTGCCTATATTACACAGTTTCACCCGAATGCGAATAGCTGTTGTGAGTGGGTAAGAGAAAGAAAATTGAACATTTTTTGGTGAATAGCGATTAATATTGAACGCATAAAAAAAAGTAGCAATTAGTTTGAGACGGATATAGTATAAATGTAAAGTATGATAGGTAATGTGAAGATTCTTTGTCATATTAAGAAATGGACACTTAATTAGACTGAGACAGATTGAAAAAGAGATGTGGACGCTTAGTTTGAAACGGAAGGAGTATGTTTTTTATTTCACCCTACCGCACTTGTTATAGTCACATATTTAAATAGTGTGTCTTACTCCTAAATCATCATGCTCACAACTATTTTTTTACTCACATACTTTTGAATTCATATCTCTCCTTAATGCTCGTGTAAAAAAAAGAAGGGAAATGCTAAGGGCACAAAAGAAGTTCACAAAATAATGGATACAAAATGAGGTGGCGATATTTTATTTGTTACATCGATAGTGGACCCGACACACTCTAATTAAAAATACCAATAAGATTTTGACACATCATTTTGTAGACACAATTTTGTAACTTTATATTTTCCCCAAAAAATAAAAATATGATGCAAATACTCTCCCCTACCCCATCTATAAGAAAAAAGAAAACAAAAACACATACTCCCTCTGTTTCAAGTAAGTTGCAACATTTTGACTTTTAATGGTCAATGAAAACAAAATTTGACCAAACATTTGTGTCAATTTAATGATCACAATAAAATTTTAAAATTGTTATTGATAAATCACTTAATAATTTATCAATTACAAATTTTAGAATTTCACTTGAATGATTAGATCGTCACAAATGGTTGGTCAAAGTTCATTTTTGTTGACCATAAAAAATCAAAATGTTGCAATTTACTTGAAACGGAGGGAGTATTAATAAGTAATAATGTAGTTAAACTTACCCCCTCCGGTCCAAAATAACTGTCTCTTTTGGCATTTGCACAACTCTTAAGAAATGCAATTATTATCATGATTTAATTACAAAAGTTTCAATTTTACCCCTATTAAGTGTGCCACTAGCACTCATAAAACATAGACACTGGTACCTTCATAAGTTAGTGTTATTGTTAAAAAGTGTCAGACACATACACTGACACTTTTTTAGCACTGGCACTTCTTAAAACTAACACTGGCAGTTACGATAACTTCCAGTTTATTACAAAAATGCCACCGCGTGCGTTGAAACAACTTCCAGTTTATTACAAAAATGCCACCGCCTCATTTAAAAAACGCGTTTTACCCTAAGATTAGGGTAAAACGCATTTTTTACTAGTTTTTCACAATTATAATTATTACTCAACATTCACAAAAAAATAAAATTGAAATGATTTATTTTAAAAAGTTAGAGAAAAATTAAACTAGCTTTATTGGGTAAGCAAATTGTCAAAGAAGGGGGGTAACATCGTAATTGTGCCGTTCCACGGAAAAGTCCCAACCCAATTATAATTATTAAGTAATTAATTAAATCTAAGATTAGGGTAAGCATTTTTTACTAGTTTTTCACAAGAGCTTTGGACCCTAGACCCCCTGAACCAGATTATAAACCCATAAAAACCCAAGTTGAGATGAAAATTCCATATAAACCCAGAGATAGTTAAAGGACAAAAATACCCTCACTACCCAAGCCCACATCCCAGCCCACTACTGTCTCAAATCCGGTCAAACTCTTATATGTAACGTATAAGACCAATTCTACTCTTATAATTTGAATATAAAAGTATTTTTTTTTCACTTTTTTAAACTTTTAATAAAAAATAAATAATAATTTTTGGTCAAATCCGGTCAAACTCTTATGAGTGACGTATAAGATCAGTTCCACTCTTATAATTAGAGTATAAGAGTCATTTTTTCACTTTTTTCAACTTTTAATAAAAAAATAAATAATATTTTTTGGTCAAATCCGGTCAAACTCTTATAAGTGACGTATAAGACCAATTCTACTCTTATAATTGGAGTATAAGAGTCAATTTTTTCACTTTTTTCAACTTTTAATAAAAAAATAAATAATATTTTTTGGTCAAATCCGGTCAAACTCTTATGAGTGACGTATAAGACCAGTTCCCTCTTATAATTAGAGTATAAGAGTCATTTTTTTTCACTTTTTTCAACTTTTAATAAAAAAATAAATAATATTTTTTGGTCAAATCCGGTCAAAATCTTATAACTTACGTATAAGATCAGTTCTACTCTTATAATTAGAGTATAAGAGTCAATTTTTTTCACATTTTTCAACTTTTAATTAAAAAATAAATAAATAATATTTTTTGGTCAAATCCGATCAAACTCTTATAAGTGACGTATAAGACCAATTCTACTCTTATAATTAGAGTATAAGAATCATTTTTTTTCCACTTTTTTCAACTTTTAATAAAATAAATAAATAATATTTTTTGGTCAAATCCGGTCAAACTCTTATAAGTGACGTATAAAACCAATTCTACTCTTATAATTAGAGTATAAGAGTCAAAAAAATTTTTCACTTTTTTCAACTTTTAATAAAAAAAATAAATAATATTTTTTGGTCAAATCCGATCAAACTCTTATAAGTGACGTATAAGACCAATTCCACTCTTATAATTAGAGCATAAGAGTCAATTTTTTCACTTTTTTTTAACTTTTAATAAAAAAAAAATAATATATTTTTTGGTCAAATCCGGTCAAACTCTCATAACTGGCGTATAAGACAAGTCCAACTCTTATAATTAGAGTATAAGAGTCAATTTTTTCACTTTTTTCAACTTTTAATAAAAAAATAAATAATATTTTTTGGTCAATTCCGGTCAAACTCTCATAACTGACGTATAAGAGAAGTTCTAATCTTATAATTAGATTATATAATTAAAAAAATAAATAATATTTTTTTGTCAAATCCGGTCAAACTCTTATAACTTACGTATAAGATCAGTTCTACTCTTATAATTAGAGTATAAGAGTCAATTTTTTCACTTTTTTCAACTTTTAATTAAAAAAATGAACAATATTTTTTGGTCAAATCCGGTCAAACTCTTATAACTCACATATAAGACCTGCTATACTCTTATAATTTAATATATATATATATATATATATATATATATATATATATATATATTGGTCAATCCGATCAAACTCTTATAACTGACGTATAAGTCCTGCCCTACTCTTATAATTAGATTATAAGAGTTAATTTTTTCACTTTTTCCAACTTTTAATTAAAAAAATAAATAATAAGTATTTGTACAAAAGCTCTTATACTATAGAACATTAATGAATAAACAAATCAACCTAATAGCAGTGCATTCAAATTAAAATGATTTGGGCCATTATAATATAGTTTCTCCTTTTATGCATCACATTTTAGTGATTAGGGTCAAGCAGCATCTACTTTAACATATTCCGGCTGCCGCTGAGTAACATTTGAATTAAGATAAAACCAATCAAACAAGCATTTATACTATAACTATAAATCCAAATTGTACATTCAAATTCAAGAACACATTTTCGTAAATTTAAAATTAAATTTTCAATCAAATAAATAAACAAACAATCCATCCCTATGTTCAAGAAGTCTGCAAGTTTGCCGGAGTCGATTCAGATCTGGAATGAGAGGCCGGAGAAGAGCATAGGTTCTTCGGACTTTAGATCTGGACTTAGAACAGGTCGTCGGAGAAGATTATAGGTTCGTTGGAGAACCTGAACAGTCGCTGGAAGAAGGGCCCAAGGAATCGAGTTCTAGATCTCGACAGATCCGGTGGAGATGAAGGCTCAGGCGTCGTAGATCTAGACAGCCAGCACGAGATCGTCAAGATCTGACGAATCGAGTTCCATCTCCCTGAAATCGACACTAAACTTGAAGATTCTGTAATGGCGCCTTACATTTCCAGTGTGGATTCACCGGATGCTGCGGTGGAGGATGAATGTCACGGCGACGACGGTGGTAGTTCCGGTGAACCGGAGAGTTTTCACGATAGTGCTGCTATAAGAGTCCAGAAGGACCGCTGGAGAGAGCGGAGCTCGGAGTGGTGAGTGAGGGGAAGAACCGTCGCCGGAGAAATTGATGGGGGATCGCCGGAGATGGATGGGGAAAGAGAGAGTGGGGGGGGGCTGTTTGTGTAGAGATAGAGAGAGAGAGAGTGAAGAGTTCAAAAAATGAGGAGAGGGAGAGGGAGAGGAAGAAGGGGGGTTTTATTTGAGGAAAGGGTAAAATTGGCATTTAGAAATTAGCTTTGACTGAGTCAATGAGAGGTTGGGTTTTGATGGAATTTTGATCTGGGCTTAGGGTGTAGGTGGGCTTAAGCATATGGGTTGGGTTTTTATAACTTTTTGATCTGGGAATAGGGTTCTTGTGGAATTATGCCTTTTCACAATTATAATTATTAAGTAATTAATTAAAGGTCTTTTTTGTGAAATGGTATTAAATACAGTTAATTTAATGAATTTTACATTAAAATTGAGAAAATTCGCTTATATTTAATGTCATATTTTTTTTTACTTATAATTATGGTTTGAGGAAATATTTTGAGCCGAAAGGAGTATCATTTATTAAGAAATGTTATGAAATGGGTGTGCATTAATTCAAAAGATTTTTTTAAAGCAACTATAAGTAAACTATAATAAATTCACAAAAGCTAGTAGGTAGGTCCTCACAAATGTTTGATCAAAATTATAATACGAGAAAAATATAATTACAATAAATTAACTTATTATGAGAAAATGAGCATCATATTGTTTTGCATACTTATATGTATAAGTCAATTTTAACAGAAATATTTACTCAATAAGTTTGTAGAAATTAGAAATGATTACATGATTATAGAAATTAACTATTCCGTCTGTTCTTCTGAAATGATTTCTAATTTCTTAATATTCGTTTGAATGAATTTTAAATAATAATTATAAATTAGTTAAGTTATTCTAATAAACATCTAATATTTATTATTAATAATATTATTAATTAAAAATTTCAGTTTTTGTTAATCATAATTGTTACTCAACATTCACTAAAAATAAAAATAGAAATTATTTATTTTAAAAAGTTAGAGAAAAATTAAACTAAAGTGTGAAAGAAGGGGGTAACATCGTAATTGTGCCGTTCCACGAAAAATTCTCAACCCAACACCGAAAAGGCTCCGTCCGTCCGTGCCATTTCTGGACTCTCTTCTCGCTCTTCATTTTTGTCCCCGTCCTAAACCTTATCACCTGCTTCTCCTTGCTATTGCCTCCTCATTTTTCTCTCCTCACCAGAGAGAAATCCCTAATTCTTCACAATTTCTCTTCAGATAAACCCTAATTCATCAATAACTGGAGCTCGGAACAATCAAATGGACTTAAAGGAGGCGAATTCATCACCTGTATCAGGTTCTTCTTCTTCTTATGTCAAAACGAATTCGTTTTCTTTTGATACTGAATTGCAAAACGGTTTGGATTCCGGTACCATAGTAATTGATAAAGTTAGAGGGGTTGATAGTATTGTTAGTGGTAGGTTAAGTAATGCTTCTGAGGATTTGGGTTTTGTTAGTGGTGATGAGGAGTTTGAGACGGCGTCTGAGCAGCCTGTTTTGGGGGTTGAGGATGGAACCGTAGGGAAAGGAGTTGAAGTGGTGGATAGGGATACGGGTGAGTTTTTCTTGGATTCGTCGGAGTTTCCAGAGCTGAGCAAGGTTTTGCCGGTTTCTGGTGGTGGTCCGGTGGTTGTTGGTGATGTTGAAAAAGGGTCTAAAGGTGGGGTGTCGAGGGGTGGTCAGGTGGGTTTTGATGATGTTGAAAAAGGGTCTAAAGATGGGATTTTTAAGGGGGATAAGGAGTCTGGTGGTGAGGAAGGAGTTGGGTCAGTTGTTGATGTTGTGAAGTCTAGTGAGATTGGAGATGAGGCGTTTGATGAAAAGCCTGAGCCGGAGAAGGAAGAAGAGGGAGTAAAGGCGGTTGAAACATCGACTATAGAAGGTAGCTCAATTCCAGAGGAGAAAGAGGTGGAGGATGTTAAGTTGAAGGAGACTGATAAAAGTCCTCTTACTCTACCAGAGATTATAGAGGGTAGTGCTGGAGTGAACTCGAATGGGGCTTACAAAGTTGATTCCAGTGTGAAGTTGACTGCGGAAGGTGATTCTGTTGTAGAAGACATAAAAGTTGAAACACCGGTGCCAGGAGTAGCTGTTGTTGGGAATTTGGAAGAGAATGAGGAGGCTGATGTAAGTGAAGCATTGGAAAATGGGTCTGAAGAAATTAGCCATATTGCTGAACCAGCTGTTTCGGAGGTGGTTGATGGAAATGGTGTTAAGCTCACTACTGAAGGAGACTCCGTGGTGGAAGCCATAGATGTTGATATGCCTGTACCTGGAGTAGCAATAATTGGGAAGACGGAGGATGAGGGTGATGCTGATGTTAGTGACATTTCAGTTAGTAGGCCTGATCAGACCACCCAGATTGTGGACGAGACTGTGGATAAGGAGGTAGTTGGTGCTACTGATGGTGGTTTTAGTACCAGAAGTTTAGATCATGTTGATCTAGAAGCTACCCCAGATGAGCTTTTAGATATAGAAGCTGTTGCTACTGCCTATGGGAAGGAACATACGAAGGAAGACACAAGTGAATTGGCATCTGTAGAACGAAGTGAAACTTCAGAGATGGTGACGGAGAAAAATATCCGAGCTGCAGAAGCTGAGAAGAGAGTCGAGTTCAAGGAGAAAGAAACTGGAGGTGAAGCTATGTCTAATGGCAACGTGGTTGGTTCAGAGGGAGATAGAGTTCAGGCAGTGGACTCTGTTGCCAAAGACGTGCCTATTGATGATCCATCAGATGAGGCAAAATATGTTGCAAGCGATAATGTTTCTGCAAGTGCCAAGGATGAACTTTTAGAAAGTGGGCTTTCAGACAAATATGTTGTAGAGGAAAGTGCTGAAACTGAAGATAATGATGACGCTGATGAAGAAGGTTCTGTTAAAGGCTCAGATCCAGATGGGGAGACCGATGAAATGATCTTTGGAAGCTCCGAAGCTGCTAAAAAGTTCATTGAAGATTTGGAACGAGGGTCGATTGGTGACTCTCTGTCTGGTGGAGAGAGCTCTCAGGACCGTTCTCATAGAATTGATGGTCAAATTGTCACAGACTCGGATGAAGAAGCAGATACAGACGAAGAAGGAGGTGAAAAGGAGATGTTTGATTTGGCAGCTCTTATTAAAGCAGCTACCGGGGGTGGGCCCGGAGGTGATAATATTACTATCACCTCTCAAGATGGATCTAGGCTTTTTTCTGTTGAGCGTCCAGCTGGTTTGGGATCCTCTCTTCAGTCGCTTAGACCGGCTGCTGCCCGACCAGCCCGGTCCAGCCTCTTTACTCCCACTGCTGTTTCTAATGGTGGAGAATCTGAAAGCAACTTGAGTGAAGAAGAGAAGAAGAAACTGGAGAAGTTACAGTCACTCAGGGTAAAATTCTTGAGGATTGTGCAGCGTTTGGGCCTTTCTCCCGATGAATCTGTAGCAGCTCAGGTTCTGTATAGGCTTGCACTTGTTGCTGGGAGACAAACCGGTGATCTGTTTAATCTTGATGCTGCCAAGAAGAAAGCTTTGGAGCTTGAAGCAGAGGGAAAAGAGGACTTGGACTTTTCTGTGAGCATCATGGTTGTCGGGAAATCTGGAGTGGGCAAGAGTGCGACCGTGAATTCTATTTTTGGGGAAGAGAAGGCTACTATCGATGCATTTCAGCCCGGGACTAAACAAGTTAAGGAGATTAGTGGCATGGTAGATGGTGTAAATGTTCGGGTAATTGATACCCCTGGACTCAAGTCTTCTGTATTTGACCAGGGTTTCAACCGAAGTGTCTTGTCAACTGCAAAGAAGTTGACAAAGAAAAATCCTGCTGATATTGTCCTGTATGTGGATCGTCTTGATGCCCGGACCAGAGATCTTAATGATCTGCCTTTGTTGAGAACTGTCACTACTTCTCTTGGTCCATCGATTTGGCGAAGTGCCATAGTCACTCTCACACATGCTGCTTCTGCTCCTCCAGAGGGACCCTCCGGCTCTCCTTTGAGTTATGAAGTGTTTGTTACCCAAAGATCCCATGTTGTTCAGCAGTCTATTGGTCAAGCAGTTGGTGATTTGCGGATGATGAGTCCTAGTTTGATGAATCCTGTTTCTCTTGTTGAGAACCACCCTTCATGTCGTAAGAACAGAGAAGGCCAAAAAGTGCTTCCTAATGGCCAAAGCTGGAGACCCCAATTACTTCTGCTTTGCTACTCCATGAAGATCTTATCAGAAGCAAATTCTCTCTCGAAACCTCAAGATCCATTTGACCATCGCAAGCTCTTTGGTTTCCGCACCCGTTCACCTCCCCTACCATACATGCTGTCCTCGATGCTGCAGTCTCGTGCACACCCGAAACTCCCATCTGAACAGGGTGCTGATAACGATTCAGATATTGATTTGGATGATTTTTCTGATTCTGAGTTTGATGAAGATGCAGAGGAGTATGATCAGCTTCCTCCGTTCAAACCGCTCAAGAAATCTCAACTTGCTAATCTTAGCAAAGAGCAAAAGGAAGCGTATTTCGAGGAGTATGACTACAGGGTTAAGTTGTTGCAGAAAAAACAGTGGAAAGAAGAGTTGAAAAGGATGAAAGAGATGAAGAAGAGAGGCAAGAATTATGTGAATCCCGACAGTTACATGGACGATGAAACTGATAATGCTCCATCTCCAGTTGCTGTTCCTCTACCAGACATGGTTCTGCCACCTTCCTTCGACAGTGATAATCCAGCATATAGATTCCGATTCTTGGAGCCCACTTCACAGTTTCTGGCAAGGCCAGTGCTTGACACACATGGGTGGGATCATGATGTTGGCTATGACGGGGTCAACCTCGAACAAAATCTCGCCATTGCCAATCGTTATCCAGCTGTCATCTCTTCTCAAATCACGAAAGACAAGAAAGACTTCAGCTTCACTATGGATTCCTCGATCTCTGCTAAACACGGGGAGAAAGGATCGAGTATGGCTGGGTTTGATATTCACCCAATAGGAAAACAGCTTGCTTACATTGTTAGAGGTGAAACCAAGTTCAAGAATCTAAAGAAAAACAAGACGGCTGCCGGGATGTCCGTAACATTCTTGGGGGAAAATATAGTAACAGGATTCAAAGTCGAGGATCAGATTGCTTTCGGAAAACAATATTCTATGGTGGGAAGTGCAGGAACCGTCCGATTTCAAAGTGATTCAGCATATGGAGCAAATATTGAGCTTCAGCGCAGGGAATTGGATTATCCAATTGGGCAGGTCCAATCCACATTTGGATTATCGATTATAAAATGGCGAGGGGATTTGGCATTGGGGTTCAACAGTCTTGCTCAGTTCTCTGCTGGTCGTGGTTCAAAGGTGGCTGTTCGTGCTGGCATCAACAATAAGATGAGTGGGCAGATTACAGTCAGGACAAGCAGTTCAGAACATCTTTCCCTTGCACTTGCAGCTGTTATACCGACTGTCCTTTCCATTTACAGGAAACTGGTTCCAGAAGGTGGAGATAAGTACTCTGGCTACTAGGTATTGTTTCATTTCAGTATTTTGCAGATTAGAGCTTCAATTTATTTCCGTCACGTTTTGTCGAATAATATGGTTAGTTTTTATTCAAGTGTATTGTTAATTTTGTGCTCTGATTTGTGACTAAATGGGTCGAATCATGAGGTAATACAGTAATTTATTTGTTTTGGATGTCTGCCAGTTCTATAATCTACTTCGAGAATCACTCTTACATGCTACTGGGTAGAGCTTTTTTGAATTTCATCATGTCATCAATGAGTTGGATCAGAACATTTTGATGCTCCTTTACCGTTTCATACCAAAATGTTTTTTTTTTTTTTTTTTTTTTGCTTTGCACCCACCTCTCCTTTACCTGCCATCTCTGTTGAGTTTTAGCTAGCTGGGTTGACAATAACCAGTCTTCCTTTTTCTGAATGCACCTGTAGCTCCGGCCTGACATGTAGATAGAATATTCAGTTGTGTATTCTACCTTACTTTTCTATGATACTAAAACCAAGCTTCTAAAAAGCGTTAGGCGCCGCAGCAGGGCCTAGGCGGGGTCTAAACAGGACTTAGGCGGGGCCGAGAATTCAGAAATAATTATAATATCTTAGGCGGGACTTAGGCGTTTGGTATAGCGTTAGTCAGTATATTC
This sequence comes from Campanula takesimana, assembly GCA_026119855.1. Lineage (NCBI taxonomy): Eukaryota > Viridiplantae > Streptophyta > Magnoliopsida > Asterales > Campanulaceae > Campanula > Campanula takesimana. The sequence continues at coordinate 1,410,592 of JAOWBW010000126.1, forward strand.
CTCCCCACCCCCCCCCCTCCCCTCCCTCCCAAAAAAAAAAAAAAAAAAAAAAACATTCAAGATTTTAAGCTCACTTCTTAGTATAAACTGCAAAAGAAGGAAACAAAGGGAAGTTTACAGGCTTGTAACAAAATTGCTGCCCCTTCTGAAATTGCAGTTGCATTCCCTACCTTGGATAAGGGATCAAAATGCAAGTCCATACGAAATGAACATTGCAATAACATGAACTTTATGGGGTTCAAATTATGATAAGTATTACTCCCACTGTCCCAAATGAATGTCGAAAATTGCTCTTGAATCAGTCAGCAATTTCGATCAATTTCGGATATTCATTTTGGGACAGAGGTAGAGGTAGTACTCAATTAGAGAACTTTGTATTTGTTGCAAACAAATCTAATACTTGACCTTTCATTTTTCAAATTTTATCTATTTTTTTTTCTTTAAATTACATCTTCTTTTGGTGATTACACACGAGAACTCATGTTCGTGAGCCGATTAGCGAACAGCTTAACCTTTGTAAGAGCCTCAGGTTTACACCGTTTCAAATAATTTACGTAATTGACTTCTTCACCCATACTTCTCTCTAGTTTAAAATAACTTTTTTTTTTTTTTACATTTGCACAATTCTTAAAAAAATACAATTATTATCATGATTTAAAGACAAAAAGTGTCTACTATACTCCTATTAAGTGTGCATATTTACTGTATTAATGTTTCACTAAGACAATTAATACAACAAAACAAGTTTCAATGCAAGAGTAAGAAGAAGAGTAAGAAGAACATTCAACTCAAAAGAAGCACTTATTTTAAATCAAATTTTTGGCTAAAACATCAACATTTTTGGACTTAAAGAAGTATTAAGAAATACAATTTTACATGTAAAAAGGAATTAAATACGACATTAATTGTCTATTCCCAAGAAAACACTCCCTCCCATTAAAATAGGAGATGCGTAAATAGATGTAGTTTTGAAAGCTAAAATTTAGTTCAAAAAACTTTTTTTTTTCTGTAAAAAAAAAAACTTGAAGTCTTTAAATTTTAATTTTATCTCATTTTAAAATTGGTGAAGTAATGTGTGACAAAAACAAGCCGTTAAAAGTATATCTTTTCTTACTTTATATATTGTATTAATAATAAGGGGCAACTCCCATTTAGTCCCTCATTAGAATCTAAACGTAACCTAGTCCAAGGTATTTTCAATATTACCACCTAGTCCAAGGGATATTAAAAGGGCATGAATGCCCTTACTAAATGACTGGAAATTACATGATTACCCCTCCCTCCTCAACCTTTCACCTTCTCACCGGTCAACAACTTTGACCGACCGGCCACCACCTCCGGCCGACCACCACCTCCGGCACCTTTTTCCGACCACTTTTCCGGCAATATTTTCCGGCGACCATTTCCGGCCACCGTCTCACCATTTTCCGGCGTTCACCTCCGGCCACAAATTTCCGACCACCGTTTTCCGGCGGTCACCTCCGGCCGCCGTTTGCCGACAGACACCTCCGGCGACCATTTTCCGGCGACCACCTCCGGCGACCATTTCCGGCGGCCACCTCCGGCCACCATTTTCCGGCCACTTTCCCGGCGACATTTTCCGTCGACCATTTCCGGCCACCGTCTCCGTCGACCATTTTCCGGCGGCCACCTCCGGCCACAATTTTCCGACCACCGTTTCCCTCCGGCCACCGTTTTCCGACGGCCACCTCCAGCCACCATTTTCCGGCTACCGTTTTCCGGCGACCAAACAACTGTGAACTAATTAGTATGTTCACAGTTGTCAACAAAACTACTAAAAACACGATCGAATCCGGCGACCAAACAACTGTGAACTAATCAGTAAGTTCACAGTTGTAAGTTTACAATTGTAAGTTCGCAAATGTAAGTTCGCAATTGTAAGTTCGCAATTGTTTCAATAACAAGTTCGCACTTGTTCCAAAAACAAGTTCGTAATTGTAAGTTCGCACTTGTTCCAAGAACAAGTTCGCACTTGTTCAAACAAGTTCACAGTTGTAAATTCGCAATTGTAAGTTCGCACTTGTAAGTTCGCAGTTGTAAGTTCGCAATTGTTCCAATAACAAGTTCGCACTTGTTCCAAAAACAAGTTCACAATTGTAAGTTCGCACTTGTTACAAGAACAAGTTCACACTTGTTCCAAGAACAAGTTCACAGATGTTCTAACAACAAGTTCACAGTTGTTCCCGGAACAAATTCCAAGAACAAGTTCCTCTTTTTTTTCAAAAACCAGTTCAATTTTCTTTCTTCACTACTCTTAAGGGTAGCTATTTTTCTTTCTTCACACAAAGTGTTAATCTTTGTAGCTTCTATTTTGGTTAGCAAAGCATTTATTTCAGTATCGATCATCTAACACAAACTAACAAAAATACAAGCAAGCTCCACCTCATTCAAATACGGCATTATTACAAGAACAGCTCAAATATAGAAAGAAAAAAACCAAATGTATTCGAGTATATAGTTCAAGTTAACCATTATAGAAACCCAAATGCAGTTAATACACAAATTTGATAATCCCCAATAAAGGTCAAACAAAGTCAACACAAACACAAATTAACTCGAACCAAGCAGGCAAGTCAATGACAAGAATATCACAAAAAAGTCTTCACAGACAGAAATGCTCTGGATCTAGATCTGTAACTGACGGAGGTAGGGTCGCCGGATCTGGATAGATCTTACCGGATTGAGTTGCTCGGAGATGAAGAAGACAACCGGAGATTGGGACGGTAATGGTGATCAGAGGGGTCGCCGGGGGAAGGGAGGTCGCCGGAGGATGGGGATCGGAAACTGAGAAGGTTGCCGGAAATTCGCTAAAGCCCATAGTAAATCCGCCCGAAGACAGAAAATCTTCGCCGGGTTGAGAAGCCGGAACAGGGAGTGTTATGTCGGGGTTGACTGGATCTGTTGGGTCGTCGTCGGAAGAGAGCATCGCCCTAGGAGGTGGCCGGTGACGGAGAAGAGGTAGATCTGCAGGATAGCCGGAGGTGAGGAGGGGAGGGGTCGCCGGATCTGTAGATTCACCGGGGTTAGGGTACAGGCGCCGGCTGTGAGAAAGGAAGGGGTTGGGGAGGGAGACGACGCCGGATTTGGAGAGGGAGAGAGATCGCCACGGGTAGGTGACGGGGAAAACATGGTCGCCGGAAGAATGGAGATGGAGATGGCCGGAGGTGAGAAGAGGGCCGGGGAAGGTTATCGGATGAGAGCAGGATGCTAGGGAGGGAGGGGTGGTCGCCAGAGAGGGAAGGGGTGGTCGCCGGAGAAGGAAGGGAGGGTCGCCGGAGAAGGAAGGGAGTGTCGCCGGGGAAGGTTAGAGAGAGAGAGTGTGTGCGTGCGTGTGACTGCGTGAAGGAGGAGGGGGTAGGGTTTTATTTATAGCAGGGTAGTTTCGGGATTTAATAATTTTAATGGACTAGGTGGTAAATAAGAATATTAGGTTGGACTAGATGGTAGATGAAAATGTTAGGTTGGACTAGGTGGTAGTTAGGCTTAGGATGAGGGACCCTATGGTAATTTTCTCTAATAATAATTACATTTTTCATTATATGTGAAATTCTTAAAAACACAAAGGAATATTCTCTTCGTCTTAAAATGAATTTCATATCGTCCTAAAATATTTCATTTTAGGATGAGTGACTAAATTTTGATTCATTTAAAAGTAATCTCTCATTCTCAAAATGATAGTAATTCCCCTTCAATATTCAACAAAAGCATGTACTTCGTGTATTAACTGTAAAAATTAAATTAGTTCATAGCCATAGACCATTAGTGCTTGCGAGAGATTTATAAAAAACTCATAGCCATAGACCATTAGTGCTTGTGATGTTACAACACTCATTCCAGCTTCACATGTGGCAAATGGAGTATACATTTAGGCTCCGTTTGTTTTGGGGAAAATATTTTACGGTGTTTGGTAATTTCACGACTTTCAAAAGGTAAAATCAATACTCCATCCCAAAACACATTGCATAATTTTTTGAATACCAACTCCAAATTTAATCATTTTAAAGAGCAAAAAATGATAGAAGGCAGCCATGATATGATATATTCATGGATACATAAGTCTAGTGCATACTCATTCATGGAGATATGCATATGGATACAAAAGATGTATGCATAATTAGAAGAATTGCCATTGTCCAGGGTTATGTAAACAATTAAAATCAGATTTTTTTTTTTTTTTTTTTTTTTTGAAACCCAACAAAAGATGAATACAAAATCAAAAATTGAAACCCAACACAAAAATTCTAAAACAAAACCGAAAAAAATCACATATAACAATTTGATTATTATAGATCTGCAAAAATCAAAATCGAACGAAGTCATTTGTTGGGTATGCTTACTTCTTAACCCTCCTACTTGTTAGAATTGATTGATACCATCACCTATTAATATTTTATGGACTTTAGGACCCTATGTAAGAAGTTTTATAACTTCAATTTTTAGCTTAGTCCATTTTATAGTATAGGCTTAGAATATAGGACTTGGAGCGAAAAGGAATGAAGATCCAAGTGTCAGTGGTCACTGCGCAGGACTACTCTGCGCAGGACACCACTGCGCAGGTATATCCTGCGCAGCATTCTTCCTCAGTTCAATACATTCAGATCACCTAACTTGGAAAACGCTTTGAAGATGTACGCTTTTAAAAGTGCTAAAGTGTGCAGAAACGACAAAGCAACCACACTCAGCAGATCCAACGGTAGAGATGCGCTCAGATGAAGCAATTCAAATAAAGACAGCTGTCAACCTTCTAGAAGAAGCTTTTGAATTTGGTCTTCATGCTCAGTCTCCAACGGCTCTATATCACCTGCTCACCAATCATATTGTGCCAGGTCATCACCCTTGATCAGAGCTCCAACAGCTATAAAGGACATCTGCTCACCAATCAAATTATGCCAGCTCAGCGTCTTTGCTCAGAGCTCCAACGGCTAGTTTTAAGCTCTCTGCTATAAATAGCCAGCTCATCTTCATTTCCAAGTTGCTAGAGTTTGTGCTTTCTAATATCCTTGAAGTTCTGAAGATTGCTGCTTACTATTCACATATTCAAGATCAACCTTCATACCTTCAAACTCCTGCCCAGATCCTAAGCCTAAAATCACCAGAATTCTTCGTGCTCTTCATCTCATAGATTCATAGAGCCCAGAATTTCTGAACACACACACACCTCTTGAAGCTTCGATAATTTAGATCTTACTTCTTGAGATACACCGGTTTAGTCTAGGATTTGCTCTTCATAGATTATAGATCTTTGAGATAGTTTGTGTTTCATTGTTGTATCTTGTAACTCTCTCATATAATAAGATCTCCATTAGAAAATCCAAGACTAACCATCTTGGTAGAGGACGTAGATCTTTCATTGATCGAACCTCTCCAAATAGCTTGTTCATTATTCTCCCTGTTTATTTCCTTCTTAATCATTTCTGAATAACTTCTTTGATCTTTTCAGATTGCAATTATTGCTGCTGTGCTTGTTATTGCCTATTGCCTTAGAACATTTTATCCAACTTTTTAAGCCAAAACTTAGCGCGTGCGTTTTTATCCTTGCGCAGCTTTTTCCTGCGCAGGTGCTGCTTAAACTTTCGCTGTGCATTTCACACTCTCACTGCGCGCTATACTTAGCTTATTTGAGAACTGTGCGCATAAGCCATTGATTTGCAAAAGGGTTTGAAAAGAATTTTAAAACGCTATTCACCCCCCCTAGCATTTTTCATACCCTTGTTGCCCATTTGGGACCAACATCATTAAATTGATTTTTTTTCAAAACCTAGAAAAATCTTTTTGATTTGAGTAGATCAATTTGATTATGATCTAATAGAACCCTAAATTAACATAGAAGAGGGGAAGATAAGAAGAAATCAGGAGAAAAATTGAGAGAAAATCCATGTTTACGTGTGAAGGCCGAAGAGAGAGAGACGAGCGAGCCAGCAAGATGGGTTTGGAAAATGATTTCCCGAGGTCGTAGTCGGGAAGTCATTTTCCGGAGGAAAATGATATATTTTCCGTTGACTAGAAGTTGTTTTCCTTTGACTATATTTTTATTGTACTTGCCAAACATTGGAAAATATGGAAAACATTTTCTGGAAGTCATTTTCCCCCAAACAAACGGAGCCTCAGTGAAAGTCTTTTGACCATGAGGTTACCAAAAGTTATATATTTATATGACGTGTGAAAATATTGTAAAGCTCAATTTTTTTAAAGCTCAGGTTTTACGTGTCATGTTCTGTGTTGCCTAGCATGAAGAACAATTCGAGAGTTTCTATAGTTTTGACACTTTCAGTTGGCATTTTTAACTTGATAAAAACCAGTTACTCCATCCGGTCCAAAATAACTGTCTTTTTTGATATTTGCACAATTCTTAAGAAATGCATTGATTATCATGATTTAGTGACAAAAGTGCCAAATATACCCCTATTAAGTAAGCATCTTTCCTAGATTAATGTCTCACATCTTTCCTAGATTAATGTCTCATACTATGACAATTAATAAACCATAACAAGTTTCAATGCAAGGGTAAGAAGGACATTTAGCTCAAAAGTGACAATTATTTTGGACCAACATTTTATTCCAAAAGCGACATTTATTTTGGACAGGAGGGAGTATAATAGTTATCTTGAAAACAATCTTGACCCTCTTTTCAAAAAAAAATTGGCTTCGCCGCTCATGAGACTGTCGTCAAAGTTTTATCATTGGTGCTGCCAACACTTGAAAAAACACTCGTGAGCTTTTACTCACAAATCCAAAGTCATTGACAATTTTAATGACGAACTGAACTTCTAATAAAATTTGAAATTTGAGCAGCAAATTGTTTTAAATTTTGAATTTAGAAGGTATTGCAACCCCAAAAATAAAGCGTCTAACCACTCCAATAAACAGCATCTACAACAGAAAATATAATAAAACCCCAAAATTTTGTAATGATCCTAACAAACAGACATTCATACCGAATACTTATAAAATTAACACCGCCTGCCTCAACGCACACACAAAATACGAAGTACGACGTCGTAACAAGAATATCTCAATAAGACGTCACAAGAGCATCTCCATTGGTGGAAACAGACGGCCCATTATCTGCTCCTTCAAACACCTTAGCAATCCTCTCAACCGGCACCAGCGGCAGGTAATACGACACCGTGTAACCCCTCTCAGCCGTGTAGGACACAACTTGGTTATACTTCTCCGACCAGTACGCCGCCGTGGGAACAACAATGTCAGCCACTAGAGGAAACAATGGTAGTCCGTTGAGAGACCTCCAAGCCGACACCGCGTACTGCTCCGCTACCGGCTCGTACTTTCCGTACATCTCCTTCGCCGCCGGCTCGTACTGAGTGTACACCGACTTGGCTAAATTTGTAGCCGTCTCCACCACGCCGTCTCGCTGAACGTCCGACGCCACAGTCCGAGCCACTTCCGGAGCCTTGTGAGCCACCAGCAACGCGTGACTTGAGGCTTGCTTTATCAGCGATGGCACGTGACGGTCCACCTCGTTCAGCGTATCATCTACCTGTACATCACGTGAACAGAAAATTTAACGCAAAAATAACACAAGCGTAAAATAGCAACGAACTGCAGTAAAGGCTAACATACGCCTCCGATGATCGGAAAATATAGGAAACCGAACCTTCCGATCGACAAACTTGAGGAGCTCGAAAGGAACGTCTTGAAACTTTTCGTACACCGGACCGATGACGGTTTTCACCGTACCTTCAACGGTTTGAACGCCGGGCTTCAACGGACCGGAGTTCTCCTTGGCGTATTCATAAACAGTTGAGAGACAAACGACGACATAGATCGCAGAAATCTGAACAAAATCCAGATACTTAAGCTCCTTCACTTCCTCTTGAACCTGCAATTAAATTGACAAAAAAAAACAACGATTTCGAATTTCCGATCAAATTGTAATCATATATACTGAATCAATCATAGTAACGATATAAATAAATTGCTCGATGAATTCATGGAAGCTTACTGTAGTATTGGTTGATTGATTGGGTTCTGATTCCGCCATTTTTTTTTTTTACAGTAACAAAAGGTTGGAGAATTTAGAAGATGAAGAAATGAAAGTATGTGACAATGACGAATCGAAGCGTTGTAACCAAACCCCTTCTTATAGGCGGTCTTCGATCACTGCGGAGACGTCGATAAGAAAAAAAAAAAAAAGTAGAGTATTAGGGTTTATTGTTTACTTTATGTGAAAATTACATAAAAGGCCCTTTGAAAGATTACCCCCTTCAGTTATTTCAATGGAGAAAAATAAACCCTAAATTATTGGTACTTGAATTTAAGGGTTCTTTCAAATGCCAAAAAAATATTGGAAACCGTCAGTATATTGAGAGTTAACTATTTGCGTGTGTTTTTTTAAATGTTTATTTAAATTAATTCATAATACTATTAAGTGCTCGTCTTGTGCACATCTGGTCTTCATTCTTCGAGAATGAGAAAGATACGTTTTAAAAACGGAGATTTTTTAAGACCGGGATTCTTTTCCGACGATACTATTTTGGCTTGCCAGAATTGACTAAGATTTTTAAAAAGCTCCCCTCAAAAACTCTCAATTGAAAAGCTTAAATCACTTTATAATGATTATAAATTTCATTCATTCATAGTAGTTTTGGATTGGGGTGCGTATCAAATATCAACCACTAAGGACTTTAGGGTCATGATCTTCTAGTTTCTTTGAACGATTTTACTGTTAACATTTTACATTGTGTATTTGTGTATATAGGAGGTAGTCAATAGTTCTTGCGATCTTAATGATGAGAAAATAAAGTTTGGGGAGAACTTTAGAAACGTGAAATAAATCAGGGGGTTTCCATTAATTTTCCGTACTCTAGAACTAAAAATCAAACGTCACCACTCCCTTGTTTCCACAATTTACGGCGAACCTGAAACCCCAAACCCTAAACCTTGAATTTTATAAAAACAATTTATTTTTTTATAATTTATGGAGGACTAGTTTCCCCACAAAATTTCTCATGTATGGCACGTGATGGTGGATGGTTTGATACTTTGATTAAAGACGTCATATTTTTACTTGGGGGCTAAGAATTCATAAATGAGAATATATTTTAGAAGAGAAAATTTTGGGGGAAACTAGTTTCTCCATAAGTTATAAAAAAATTATGTTTTTGTTTTTATAGGGTTTAATGTTTAGGGTTTAGGGTTTAAGATTTAGGGTATAGGGTTTTAGATTTGGGGTTTAAGGGTTAAAACATGACTTTTTATAACTTATGGAGAAACTAGTTTCCTCCAAAACACACTCATTCTAGAATGTCATATACCGTTAACATATTTAAATAATATTAATTAACGTCAATGTTAAAAATTGTGAGCAGTTGGATCACGTATGGCACAAAGAGTGACATACAAAGAGGTACAGAAGATCTAGACTCCGCCATATACACTTGAATCAAAACACAATACTCAATACTCGCGATAGTTGTGGCGATTTTCATTATTATTATTATTATTATTTTGAAATAAATCACAATATTCAATTAACAGTGTTTAAAATTTCACGTATTCTTTTGTGTCTTTAAAGTTTACTCTATAACGCGTTAATCTGACTAAATGCACCATAATATTTATGCTGATCCAATTATATGTACCAGTAGGGCAAATAGCATATTAGTGCCCCCAAATTTCATGTGAGTTGCAATTTAGGTCCTAATGTATCAATTTTGACAATTTGATGCCTAATGTTCACATTTTGTGACGAAATGAGTCTATTTTGGATGATAATGGATGGTAGCTAACATAATTAACGGAAAAACTAACGAGCTTATTTGAAACTTGTATTTCTCACCCATAAAGTTCAATAATTATTTATGTTGTCCCCATTTTGTTAAAAAATTTACAAGTCCTAAATTATATATATATGTATATACGGAGTATATATTATTTTAATAAAAGAATGTATATCTTAATTAACCTAAAAAAAACATAATAAATATCAAAGTAAAATATTGTTTATCATCTAAAATAATAAGTTTTTTGTATAGTAGTGAAAATTATAAAAATAAAAATTCCTTACAGTAAAGTCATTAATAATTCTAATTCTTTAAGTAAAGGGAAAAATTATGTTAAAAAAAAAAGTAAAGGGCTAAATTTAGATATTAGTCCATAGATAATAGCCTTAAAAAACTTCTTTTAACCTGAATTTGTTTGAAAAGGGAAAATAAAAAATCAAACCTAAACTTCTACCTTTTTCGTCTCCTTCCCCCCACCTCACACACTCACTCACCCACCTGTCACCTTCACAACTCTTCTTCTCCCATGCTTTCTTTTACTCTCACAACGCCAACTTGTCTTTTTGGGTAAGAAATCCAATTTTTAAAAAAGCTCGTTAAATTTTTTGTTAATTTTGTTTGCTTCCATCCATAACCATCTAAAAAAGACCCATTTCACCACAAAAATTGAACATTAGGCACCAAATTGCCAAAATTGAAATATTAAGACCTAAATTATTAACTCGTATGAAACTTTGGGGTATTAATGTACTATTTGCCCGTACCAGTACCACAAACATCATAAGTAGCACATGTTACTTGCACGCAGTGCTATAAAGCCTTGTATTTGAGTTTAGCAACGCATGTCGCGTGTTTAGTGTTACTCCCTCCCGGACAAAGGTCTTAGTTTAGTTTGACTTTACACAGAGATTAAGAAAAAGTAAAATGTTTGTGAGTATGAAAAGTAAAGTAAGTGAAGGTAAGAGAGGAAAGTGGGTAGAATTTTTTTGTTGTGAGAATGACAAGTGGGTCACATTGTTCATTTTAGGTAATAAAGCAACTAAAAACTTTAGTCTGGAACAAATCAAAAAGAAAAATAATAACCTTAGTCAGTGTAGTCAGGGACAGAGGGAGTATAAAGTATCATGTTAGAGCTCAATAGCACACATTATATTTATGGGCATATAACGTGATAGAGCAATATTAAGAATATAAACAATAACAAAATTTTGATTATAAATCGATTGACAGCTATTAATTAGATGTATAGTTAATGAATATTGTAGCCTATAAACACAAAATCCAGTGAAATACTTCAAATTAGTTTATAGTCAAAATTGAGTTGGTTTTGGGGGAAACTAGTTCCTCCATAAATTATAAAAAGTCCATTTTTTAACCCTTTAACCCTAAGCCTTAAACCCTAAAGGGCCTAAACCTTAAACCTTAAACCCTAAACTTTAACCCCTATAAAAACATGACTTTTTATAACTTATGGAGAAACTAGTTTCCCCCAAAATTTTCTCGTCAAAATTTTATGAGTCTTTTATGAGACAATAGAATTACCGATCTGAATAAAATTCAGACTCAAACTTAAGTATATCTCCATAAAATTCATATTCAGGCATTGTATGGATATATAATTGAGTTAGTCTCATGTGAAACGTGTTTTTTTAGTCGTTAGGAAAAACGTGTTTTTCAAAATCATCTGGCGGTCCTCAACACACCCACTGGACCTTCGTAACACATCAACCGGTCGTCCTAAACATTGCCACTGGCTATCTATTAACACTTCTGTTACTTAAAAAAAAATAGAAAAAAACTTATGGTTATCACTTTCAAAGTTTCTGGCTATCAATCTCATATTCAGAAGACTTTATATTGATATCCAGAAGGCTTTGTACTGATATCCAGGACCCTTCTAACTATCACATTCAAAGGTTCTGGTTATCAAACTCATATCCAGAAGCCTTTATATTGATATCCAGAACCGTTGAGAAGTTCTGATTATTTACATAAATGACCCTTCTGGCTATCAATTTCAAAGAATCTGGCTATCAATCTCATATCCAGAAGGTTTTATAATTATATCTAGAACCGTTGAGAATTTTCGATTATTTACAAAAATGTCACCGCGATTTTTTTTTAACACGTTTTTCCTGAGAGTTAGGAATGTTTTTCCCAAGATTTTGCGTATATAATTTCTTTGTGCTCCACCCTCTTTGAGAATTTATGATAATACTTCCTCTATCTTAATATAAAGAATAAAATTTGTTTTAACTAGAAGCAAATTTGAATATTTATGTTAAAATAGAAGTGACAGAATTAATAAAAAATACTCCCTCCATCTCACCTCACTTGACACCCAAGAGGTGGGCACAATAACTAAGGAAAAAGAATAAAATAAGGAAAATGTGTGGTAGAAAATGAAGAGAGAGAATAAGTGAGATAAATAGCAGTGTTGATTGAATAAATTGAGTGATAGAAAATGAAGAGAGAGAATGAGTGGTGGGGTAGAGTGAATATAAAATTATAAAAGATAGTCTATTTTGGGAAGTGTCAAGTGAGCTGGGACGGACCAAAATAGAAATAAGTGTCAAGTTAGGTGGGACATAGGGAGTATTTTTTTACGCAATAGTGAATAAAAAAATTATTATTATATTCCCGATGTCTTAGAAAGATAGTCTTATTTTGACTTTTTATGGTCAACAAATATGAACTTTGACCAATCATTGGTGACTATATAATCATTCTAGTGAAATTTAAAATTTGTAATTGATAAATCATTAAATAATTCATCAATAACAATCTTTAGAATTTCATTGTGATTATTAAATTGACAATAATGTTTTATCAAAATTTATTTTTATTAACCATAATAAGTCATAAGACTATCTTTTCAGGACCGATGGAGTATTTCACTAGGTAGATAAAATAATTATTTGTTGCAAGTCTATCCATCTTAACGAAAATACTACTCCCCCTGTCCCTAAACGAGTGTCCATTTTCAAGAAATCATTTTCTTAAAATGAGTGTTTTTTTTTAAACATAACTTTGTCCCTATATGATTTTTTTTACCAATTTCTTTATACGTGCAAAACTAAATGTTTGAAAAGGAGATTACACGATTATATGTGAATCTTTGATAGCAAATTGTACATAAAGTTAAGATTTTCAGTATCCCTTAAAATAAAATTTAGACACTATTTAGGACCTTAGTAATATTTTGATAGCAAAGTGCGGGTGAGAGGACACGAAGACGAATGGGAGTGGGAAATGCATCGGAAGTATGCGGGTGAGAGGATATGTGTACACCGCCAGCCTGCCCTGCACTGCACTGCATGGAGATATTTAGTGGGCATGGCACGCTGATCGAGATTGATTAAATCTAGTGACGTCAATTAGGTGAGGATTGATTCCCCCATTCTTTTTTTTTTTTTTTTTTTTTTTACAGGCCGGTGTGTTCAGTTCAGTGTCTTATTCTTGTCTTCTAGATAGGTACGGCCATCTCTTTCTGCCGGGCCCCACTGTTTGATGCATAAGTTACCATATGCCGGAGAGTCGCCGCGCCGGTCCAGTTAAAATTAACAAATGATTTAGGCAAGTGTTAGGATGTATGCTAGCGATTTGGGTTCAAGGGAAGCAAATCATCATGTTCTAAAAATTGTTAAGGGAAAGCTAGTAATTTTGCCCGTGCTCCGCATAGTAATGGATCGGGAGTACATAAAAGAATGGGATGACAAAGATTATTTATTTTATTTTATTTTTAAATATTTTTTTATTTCATTAAAGATAGATAAATTGCCTTTAGGCTACATCAAATGGTCATGACGGCTACAACTAGGCCTAGGATGACAAAGATTAGTAAACTACTTTTCTTAGATATTGAGTTCGAAAAGAAAATGAGATACACCTAACAAATGACAATTTTTTACCCATGTCTTTGAGAAATTATTTATTTGAATTTCAGTATAAAAAATTGGGGTTGACTTGCAAGCCAATAACGTTGAAGTATGAGGAGAGTGAACAATCAAAAATCTTTTCGATAAAGTTTAAGCCGTTCATCAAAAATTAATGAGATCATTCATTTATGTGTAGAGATTAGTTAATACTCCCCCCGTCCCACTCGAATTATGACAAATTTCCATTTTGGGTGTCCCATTCGAATTAGGACAACCAAAAAATGGAAGTGTTTTATTTAATGGGACTCACATTCACACTCACAACAACTTTCCACTCATTATTCTCTACCCCACTTTCACTCTCCTACTTCACTTTTCATACTCACAACACTTACTCTACAAACACTTTTTCTTTAATCCCCGTGCCCAACCTAAAAAATCCTAATTCGGGTGGGACGGATGGAGTATACCATATTTGGTTTATTTTTAGATGAACGTAAACTTTAGTAGTTCATTCGTTGTAGATATTGTATACATTCGATGTAAATTTCATGATCTTTAACATGTTCTCATCCTTTGAAATTTTATGACCTATAATTGTAACTGAAGTGGTAATTGCTTAAGTCATACCCCCTCCGTCCCAGAGTAAGAGTCTTACTTTCCATTTTGGTACGTCCCAGAGTAAGAGTCCTATTCCTAAAATGGCAAAGAATATTTACTATTCAGCCCACTCATTATCTCTCTTATTTTACTTTTATACTCACAACACCAATCAATTCACTATTCTCTCCCACCCATTCTCTCTCCTACTTTACTTTTACATTCACAACATTTTTACATCACTTCCAATATTTATTAATAAGCGTGCAAATGAGGGGTAAGACTCTTACTCCGGGACAAAGGGAGTAATAGTTTGATTTTGTTAATTTAGTGTTATATGGATTATCAATATGACTATCGGAAACCTTCAAAATTTAATAATATATTAAAATTAATTATTAACAAATAAATGATTGCTCACAATAAATTTCGTATTAACTTTTGACATTTCAATTTTCTATTCTAGATTTTATATTATGAGTATTGCATCTATAGAAGATGACTATAAGTAGAAATAGTTTTTTATAGTATTTTAAAATAATAAATTAAAGATAATAGTATCCTATATATTTAATAATAAAATTAGCTAATACTATTAGATAAGAATGAGAAAAATAAATAGCCTCTTAGTTGTAGGGGCAATGCTGACATCGCTTCATGAGACGTAAGATTTGGTTAATTAATATTATAAATAATAATAGTTAATATATATAATAACTATTATAATTAACTAATAATATTAATAATACAAGTTAACTTATATAATAACTATTATGGTTAACTAATGTTACTCATAGTATTAGTTAACTTATATATATACTAACTATAATAGTTAACTAATACTATTAACGGTAATAGTTAACTTTTATAGTAACTATCATTGTTAACTAATACTATTAACGATAATAGTTAACTTATATAGTAACTATCATTGTTAACTAATACTACTAATAGTAATAGTTAACTTATATAGTAACTATTATGGTTAACAAATACTACTAATAGTAATAGTTAACTTATATAGTAACTATGATGGATAACTAATACTATTAATAGTAATAGTTAACCTATATAATAACTAATATCTTTAACTAATATTATTAGCTAATAAGAAAAATATCAAAAGTCACTTAAAGTTTAAGGTGGTGATGACATGGCTACACTAAAAGCAACCTTTAGCAAAAAAATGACCACATGGCGAATCCACATCCCTCCGCTTCAGCTTTTAATATATATAGATTTTAAAATCAATTGGTGTTAAAATTTTGCTAAGTGCATGCTAGGCGGTGGAGCCGGACTTAGCTTTTAAGGGTCTTAAAGTCGAAAGTTTCACTTTAAAATCAATTGGTGCCGAGGGAGTAGCCCAAGATCTTTATATTTTCGATCTCAAACACGTCACGTCACGTGCAGAGGGCATTGTCAAGGCTTACAACGTGGACTTATTAATCGGGTGGCGTGAAGCAACATCGTGACCCGTTGAACGGGCGTGGTCTGATATCATTTTAAAGTTTGAGTTTCCACCTTAAAACTAATTGGTGCCAAGGGGAGTGACCCATGATCTTTATATGTTAAGGCAATGTTCGTCGATTCTCGATGTGAGATAATGTCTCTAAGAAGGAGCTTAGGTAGAGCCTAAGGATGACCTAGACGGGGTTAAAAATTTAGACACATTTATAAATAAATTTGATAATTTCATCGTGTTTTACAAATACATTGAAATAAAATATATTACATAAATAAGTACAAAAAAATGAAATTCATTTTGAACAAAAAAAATATTATATCAAGTTTGTTTGTGGCACTAGATAATTAACTAAAATCTAACCACCCACAAATAAAATTAACAAAATCAATACAGATATTCTACAATTACAAAAATCGATACAATTTTTCTATACAAAAGAATGAACAACCAATTTTACCCTAACTATCTGGAGCAGTTAAATTGCAAGCTGGGAAGTGTAAGAACTAAGAAGAAAATTGGGAGGGTTAGATATGGACAAGAGGACGGGGTGGAGTGGAGAGTTGAAAGCTTCTCGAGAAAGCATGATGCGCGTGTGTGAGAGGTTCAGCGCTTGAAAAGAAAGAAGATCACTTTTACATAGCTTATACTTATCCCACGTCACTTACATATTAGAGTGTCGTGAGAAGTAGCAAGGATAAAAGAATTGGAGGAAGACTAGTTTCACATAGCTTATATTTATTACACATCACTTACATACTAGAGTGTTGAGAGAAAAAGCAAGTATAAAATAAATGGTCTTGACATTGAGAGTTACACAAAGCCACGCGACACCTAAGCAGCGTATAGACAACGCTTAAAGCACTTATTCAGCTGCCTAATTGATAGCCCTTAATTGGCCGATTAGTAGAAAGGTGTGGCGTTTGTTTCCTTAGTAGAAAGGTGTGGCGTTTGTTTCCTGCCTAGCAAATCATCACGAAGTTTAGTTCCCTTTTCCCATTTAATTTAAAAAATTTGTAAATAACATATTCCTGTAAGGACATGGCTTGCAACACAAGTCATTTAGACTTCCATTCATAAAGTTATGATTATAATATTAAATTATAAAGTATAGTTAATAATAAAATGTGTAGAATTCCTGGATATATATTACCTAATTGTGATGGGCAAAAGGGTAATTTATTATCATAAAGCTTGAAAGGGTGTGGTCCCTAAATGAAATGTCACCAAGTCTACTATATAAAGGGCATTCCATCAACCCTTAAGACTACTTGATTATTCATTAGTACTCTCTCCATAAATCTTCATTAAGTGTTAAAGAAGTAAAGAGGAAAGACATTTATCATTTAGAAGAGCATTCTCCCTACATCTTCTTCTTATTCATTTCTCCCTACATCATCCATGGATTCAACAGGTATTGTTCTTAAACGCTTCCGCTTCATCTCTTCCTCAATCCTATTCTAAAGTGAGTGTGGCATTCAGGGATTAAAATTGTTCCAACAATTGGTATCAGAGCCCCGCTCATCTTTGGTTTAAGTTTGAGTTCTTTTTAGGAAAGTTTGTGCTTTCATTTTGATTCATTTTTCCTGTTGAATCATAAAGTTTTGATGTTGATTAAGGGACTCTAATTCGTTCATAGAGCACTGATAATCATCATCTAAATGTAAGAAAATGGTTTGAAAGGTTTTGTTGCATAAATAAAAGGATTCAAGTTTGACTATCCCTAATAACATAATTATGTGTTATGCATAATTGTGTGGATCTACATACTTAATTCTATTTTAAAAGGACAAGATTATCCCTATATATCATGGTCTATGTTGTCAAGAACATACCATGTGGATCTACTTGTCATTTCATGTTTTGGGAAATTATTAAACAAAATTCAGAAAGTGCAGAAATTTGGAGTGCTCGGCCGAGCAGTTCATATGACTCGGCCGAGCACATGAATCGGTGCTATGCATGTTGTAAAGGCATATGTTTCTGAAAGTGGTGCTCGGCCGAGCACCATATAAGCCTCGGCCGAGCACTTCTTGCCTAATAAAGCCAAAACCATTCTGTCTTTAGTGCTTGGCCGAGCACTTTATATGCTCGGCCGAGCAGACACTATTCACAGATTTTGGATTTTTTTTAAGTTTTGCACTATTTGTTTTCCCTTTTGGAATAAAACCATAAATTATTTCAAACCTTAAAATTTGCTGATTAATTATATGCTTTGACAATTTTATTCATTGTTTAAATAATATTGTCGCCTAAGTGATTTACGTTATTTAAACCCTTAAATTGTAAAGTGTTGGATGTTTAAGTTAATATGTGGATGACTTGAATTTTCCAAAGAAGATCTTGACATTTGACTAAACTTAGGCATTCATGTGGTAACAAATAAAATGAACATTAGGATATTTTCTTAGGTACTTATGTCGACCGAAAGGAAGATTAAGTATTTATTAAAATAGAAGTTCAAATTGCTTGTTACCTAAGGCAATCATTTATGAGTCAGCTCGCAATCCAAAGATTAGTTTTGATGTCATGTTGATTGTCTTATTGATGGATTTCGTTGATATAATTAATCATTTTTCATTTTGTAGTTTCTTATTCATGTTTTTGTTTTCATTCTTTTTTGTTCTAAAAAACCCAACAGATTTACTTATTGCTTCATCCGTGATTACTGCTATGAGTACTTTACCGATGCTTAACGGGACTAATTTTAAAACTTGGAAAAATAAATTGATAATGATCTTAGGCTATATGGACATAGATCACGCATTAAGGGAACCGTTTCCTCTTCCTCTTTCTGATATAAGCACTCAAGAAGATTGCTTAAATAATGAGAAGTGGAAACGCTCCAACCGCGTGAGCCTAATGATCATGAATATAGTTGTCCCGGAGACCATTTTGGACGGTGTCTCCAAGGACGTTGATGCTAAAACATACCTTGATATGATTGAGGGATGTTTGGCATCTACCTCTTCTCACGGGACAAAGAGAAGAGGGAAGGACATTGCGGTTGCAAGTAAAAAGAAGCGTAAGGGATCATCCAATGATCATAAAAAAAATAAATGCTTCTTTTGCAAGGACCTTACACACATGAAGTTCGACTGCCCTAAGTATCACGCTTGGCGTGCTAAGAAAGGTATGTCATTTGGTCTTGTTTGTATTGTATTAAGGCTAAATTTTGTTTCAATCCCTACATATACATGGTGGTTGATTTTTGTACAACAACTCACATAAGTATGTTTGTGTATGATTGCCTGAGTTACCGAAGAATCAGTAAAGATGAGAGATTCATCTATATGGGAGCTGGGAATCCGGTTAAAGTTTTAGGCATAAGGACTTTTTTTTTCCAGTTATTCTTAAGTACTAAGTATTGTTTGTATAAATAATACATTTGTTGTACCGTCATTTGAACGGAATTTAATATATATATATATATATATATATATATATATATATCACAATATTGAATAAAGAAGGTTATTTTGTTCATTTTGTGATCTTTATTTTTTAAATTCCAAGGTTGTTGGTACTAGTACTTTGTCAAGTATTCTTTATTTACTTGACATTATTCAAACAATAAATGTGTCCCTTAAATAATGAAACCAAAACTAAAAAGCAAAAGTTATCGAGTAAAGTTTATATTTTATTAAAGCATAGGCATTTGGGTCATATTTCCAAGAGAAAAATTGATAAGCCTATGTTAAAGGAAAATCTTAAACAAACTTGATAATTTGGAAAATACTTTTGCATTAAATGCCTTAAAGTAAATTTACAAACATTATAGTATTCTCGAGAGCATCAAGTGTCTCAATGAACTAATGCATTCGGATATTTGTAGGCCATTAATTATTCCTTCATGGAAAAGGTCAACAATAGTTATTATGTTCAAAATGACTAACTCTTAGTTTGAATACATTTATTTGCTTCATAAAATATTGAGTTTGGACGTTGTAAAAGTCTTATAAAGACAAAGTTGGAAATCAACTTTGAAGACTATTAAGAACATTAGGGTCATTCATGATGGTGTATACATCTTTGGAATGATTGTTAAAAGGAACAACGTCTAGGTCCTTTTTACTCGCTATTTTGAAAGAGTGTGGGATTATCACTCTCTACATTGAGCCGGGTACGCCTAGCATGAATATTGTAATAGAGACATATTGAGATCCTTAAGGATATGGTAATAAGTATGTTTTATACTTCTCTTACCTCACTCATTATGGGCGATACGTTAAAACCGCAACATTTATTCTCATTAAAGCTCCCTCTAAGGCTACTAATATAAACCCTTAATGATTTAAGGACGCGTTCCTTATTCGTTCTTAAATCATATTCATTTATGGGGTTGTCTAGCATAAGGATAGACTTTATAAGTCTACTAAGGGCAAGTTAGACATAAGATTATTAGTAGTTATTCATGGGGTAAGCCGAGAGAACTAGGGGATATATAAATTTTACAACTCGAAAGTTAGAACGTTTTGAAAAACGAGAATTGCTAGGTTCTTTTAAGGATGTTGAATTTAGTGGGAGAATTTAGAGTAATATTTTGAATTTGAAAAGGAAGAGGAATTCATTTGTATGGAATCCATTTATATACCACTTCCCATAGTTCCAATTGGATATCAAGTTTTGAACTTGACATTCAAGAAGAACATATAATTCAAAATAAATATGATTTCCCTATAAGGAAATTCAACAACCTCAAAATTAGTAAGAACCGGTGCCCTTATAGAGATCAAATAGAGTAAGAAGGAATGCAATTCCAGATATTCATTAAGTGTATCTTGTCGAGAATAAAGGACACTTAGGTATAGTGGGAGATAATCTATTTATCTTCCATAAAACCATCAATAGTCCTAATTCTCATAAGAAGATTAATGCCATTAATAAAGAGTTACAATCTTTTGAAAGATAACAACGTTTGGGATCTTATTTCATTACATAAGGATGTGAAACCTATAAATGGGTCTCTAAGACCTAAAAGGATTCACAAAGTAATGTTGAAAGATATAAAGCCCATCCAGTTGCTAAAGATTTTAACTCATAAGAAAGGTATTGATTATAAAGAAAGAAACACTTTTCCGGTATCTTCTAAAATCTCCTTAGGATCATTATGGCACTAGTAGCACCTTTGATCTTAAGCTTCATTAATAGCACCTTTGATCTTAAGCTTCATTAAATGGATGTTAGAGAAAACCTTTCTTAATGGAGACATTATGGAAACTATCTATATGGAGAAATTCATTTATGAACTTAAGTAAAACTTCTCATTAATGGTATTTAGAATTTAACCAAGTTATTCTTTCATTTGTTTTGAAATGAATCTTGGTAAATATTAAGTATACCATAAGTTCAGTGAGAGTAAATTTATAATTTTGGTCTTATATGTGGATGATATTTTGCTTGCTAGTAATGATATGAACCTTATTAAGGAAACTAAGAAATTTCTTATTTGAAATGAAAGATCTTGGTAAGGCATCTTTGTATTAAGAATCCAAATTCACCGTGATCGCTCACGATATGTTTTAGGATTATCACAAAAGGCCATATGGAAAGGTATTACAAAAGGTTTAGCATGCAAAACTGTAAACCACATGACACCCCTAATTTTAAAGGAGACATTCTTAGTCTCAAACAGTGTCCTAAAGGAAAATTTTGAATCCAAGTATATGGAAAATTCCCTCTTTGCATCAGCAGTATGAAGCTTAATGTATACGTAAATCTTACATTTAACGTTGGGATGCTTTGTCAATACCAAAGCAATCCGGAAAGAACATTAAGTAGCAGCCAAAAGAATGATAGAAGTATTTACAAAACACTAAAGAACTACATGCCTATGTTTTGAAGTCGGATCATCTTGAGATCATTAGGTATTCCGACATTAGTTAAATATATGGCTACATATGTTTTAATGGACTGTGATTTGTCAAAACAAGTGTCGAGGGACCAATTAAGAAATGACTATCAGGTAGCAGTTCTGTACTCTAACAAGAGTTTATGGATTTAGACATTAATTATCTTGTTATAAAGAAAAGAGTACAACATGAACGAAAGGGATACAACTTATAGAAACAAACTCTATTTAGAGGATCCATTTATGAAAGAGTTATCATCTTCAGTGTTTCACGAGCTTGTTGCTCATATGGGTGTAACAACTTTTGATAACATTTAGTATAGTGGGAGTTTTTGTTGTTCTTTCATTAATTGTTCTATTAATTAAAGTTTTGATCTCATTTGGTTAAGTTGGACTAGTTGGAAGAATATGTATATATTCATTATGATTCCATGCTACACATCTATACTTTTGATCTATGTCATTTAGTTGGATTTGTATACGTGATTATTGTGGGTTTAGTTGCGAATCAATTACAACGACTGCCCCTTTAGTCCTATACTTGTATGGCTAATGGACGAGATTGTTATAAATGACAATAAAGTGCGCACATAAGGGTTGTCATTTATGTTATGATCATAAATTAAAGGAAGGACTTTGTTTTGCAACCCAAGTGGGAGATTGTAAGGACATGGCTTGCAACACAAGTCATTTAGACTTCCATTCATAAAGTTATGATTATAATATTAAATTATAAAGTATAGTTAATAATAAAATGTGTAGAATTCCTGGATATATATTACCTAATTGTGATGGGCAAAAGGGTAATTTATTATCATAAAGCTTGAAAGGGTGTGGTCCCTAAATGAAATGTCACCAAGTCTACTATATAAAGGGCATTCCATCAACCCTTAAGACTACTTGATTATTCATTAGTACTCTCTCCATAAATCTTCATTAAGTGTTAAAGAAGTAAAGAGGAAAGACATTTATCATTTAGAAGAGCATTCTCCCTACATCTTCTTCTTATTCATTTCTCCCTACATCATCCATGGATTCAACAGGTATTGTTCTTAAACGCTTCCGCTTCATCTCTTCCTCAATCCTATTCTAAAGTGAGTGTGGCATTCAGGGATTAAAATTGTTCCAACAATTCCATCCATTTGTCTCATAATAAAAGTTAGTTGTTTATTTTGGTCGTCTCGTAAAAATCCATAATTGCTCATTTGTTTTCATTTGCTAGTGTTACTACATGCACGACCTGTCACTTCTACTCATTAAAAAAATAAGTTAAATGAAAAAGCATAATTGAAGAATATATCACAAAAGATAAATATTTTCACATATTAAGGAAAATAATTTTTACACGTTGTGGAAAACTTCTTTAGAAACAACATTGTCATAATAACATCAGACTAACTACAAAAATTGTTGTGACATATTAATATCTTAAGGTCAGCTGGATTTCTAATGTGAGACTAATAATAGGATAAATGATCAGTAACATAAAACGATAAAAAATGACTCTAAAAATCTAAAAACAAACTATTTAAACGTTCTGCAACCCTAATGATTTAAACCTTAATTAAGCGAAAAACTCCAAAAATTGACAAAAATAATTTAGAAACCCGTCAGAGGCACTAAATAACTTTTTGGGAGTTTTAAACCCCGCCTCAAGGGGCTACGCCTTATGACTTCTATTCGTCTCGGTCTGACGTTCGATTTGATATGCGGTGCGTTCCGTGGTTCATCCGGAGTCAATAGTTACGACCGTTTCCGCACACGCACTCAAATGCCATTTTTGGTAAACAACATTTTAGTGTGTTTCCTTTTATAGTATACGTTTTTGTTTTATATTACTATATACTCCCTCCGTCCCACCTCACTTGACACCCATGAGGTGAGCACAATAATTAAGTAGAATGAATAAAATAAGGAAAATGTGTGGTAGAAAATGATGAGAGAGAATGAGTGGGGTAAATAGTAGTGTTGGTTGAATAAATTGAGTGGTGGAAAATGAAGAGAGAGAATGAGTGGTGGGGTAGAGTGAATATAAAATTATAAAAAGTATGCTATTTTGGGAAGTGTCAAGTGAGCTGGGACAGCCCAAAATAGAAATAAGTGTCAAGTGAGCTGAGACGGATGGAGTATATATATATATATTTGGAATGACTCTGACTTTTGACTTAAAATAAACATTATTCGAAGTGTTTGTTTAAACTTATAAGTCAAAATCCTATATGCAGAGTACAAATCCCAATAGATATCTCTCACATGGAGAGACAAATACATCTTAACTAATCATTCACCTCTACAAGAATCTGATTATGCGCAATCACAACATTTATAAATACACGGTTAAATATAGCGTTTGATTACGTCAAATATAATGTCCATCAGGTAGGAGAAGATGATGAACTCAGGTCTAAGGGTTCAAATATATAATTATTACGAGATTTAATTATGATATTTGACCATGACATAAATCTCATAACATATCTGTCCAGTACCTTGTTCTCTATTATAGTATATTATTCTTATTAAAATGTTTCACTGTTGCAAAAAATAAATAATAGCCTTTAAACACATCACTGGAGATTTATAACAAAGTTTTGTACCAACTTAAAGTAATTTTACTTAATATAGATATCGTGACTACCCCAAAATTAAAAGCATAGTACTTTAGTCACTAAACTAAGTAAACTTTACGACTAAGTAGAAGCACTTGAATTTTTTTTTTTTATTTTTTTTTTTTAGAAGTTGTAACAAATCATTCATTTCTATTATAGGTTTCTATGGAGTTTCACCACTATTGGAACTTATTACAGCGAATGATACTTGCTCTACATGCTGCTCTAGTGATCGTACATAGACGTCTCACACCATCTGGTAGTCTTCTTGCCATATAGAGCATAGTAACACAAATTCTCCACTTTACTCTCAAATTGGGTTGTCTCTGTTTTATTTGAAATCATATTCAACCAAAGGACTAAGCTCAAGATTCATATTCATATTTAACTGTTTTTTTTTATAACATTTAAATTAGGATTTACGCCCAGACGATACTAAATTTGAACATGACTGGGTGGAAAAAAAAGGGGGGGGGGGGGAGTGGGCAGTCCAACGGGCATCTATTTTGTCGGCGTCTGTACTCCAACATTCTGATAGGATTTCAATTTCGATTTTGATATGGATCTTGATCTTGATCTTGTTGCTCATTTCAATGATTTGGGGATTTGCTTCACTTCACAACGTGGAACATTTCGCCGGAAACTCGCCAGATTATGGAGAGAGGAATGGAAGAAGGATTTGGGAGAAAAAAAACAGCGAGTTAGGGAGAATCCGTGAAGGGAGTAGGGGAATGGCGGGGTGCAACAAGCATGGGTCGAAGGGCTGCAGGGAAAGGTACGACATTGCATATTTGCACGGAAAGGTACGACATTGCAAACTCCCTCCGTCCCACCTGAATTAGGATTTTTGGGTTTGGCACGAGGATTAAGGAAAAAATGTTAAGTGGAGTAGGTGTTGTGAGTATGAAAAGTAAAGTAGGAGAGAGAAAGTGGGGTAGAGAATAATGAGTGGAAAGTTGTTGTGAGTGTGAATGTGGGTCCCATTAAATAAAACACTTTCATTTTTGGGTTGTCCTAATTCGATTGGGACACCCAAAATGAAAATTTGTCCTAATTCGAGTGGGACGGAGGGAGTATTTGGTTGCAAATTGGGTTGGGGCTCGCCGAAGAGAGTGGGCAAAAAGAAAGGGAGTCAGGGTTGGATGATTGATTTGTGAAAGGGGCTTGGGGAGAAAGGAGATGAGTTTGGTTTTTTATTTTAATAAATTTATGGATAAAAATACCCCTCAAGTATGTCATGTGAGTGACACATGACATAATTTTCGTTAGGTATTTAACATGTCATCTAAAATTATACACGATTGCAACAGAATTACATATTCAATAACCAAATTGTAACAAACACAAATTCGATAACAAATTAAATTATCGTCACAAACTCAAATAACGAAATTGCAATTTGTTTAAAGAAAATAGTTTCTCCAAAAACCTACTTATATGGGAATGGCAAAGTTGTAGTTATAACCAAACTCTGGGGGCGGGAAACGATAATAGCCACTCATAAAAAGAAATTCTCCAATCCGCACAATTCATTCCTGAGAACACATCGGACAGGCCAGTTGAAACAGAGGGCGAAATCTGATTTCCAGAGAAAATGGTGAGCGATTTTCCTGCATTATCTTGTTTCTTTTTTTTTATTTCTTTTGATCGATCTACGTTTTTTGCAATTTTCGCGCCCGATTGTTTACAATAATTGTTTCAATTAGTGCGGAGTTCCGAATTTTCTAGTACTTCTTTTTAGGGTTTCATTTGAACTGGTTTCGATTTTATTCAAATTCTTATGTTGCTCATCTAGCCGTTGTTTGTTACCCCATCCATCCCAAATTGATTTTCTCAATTGACTATTCAATATTTTTAAGAATATGAATCTTGCTTCACTCGCTATGTTTTGTTTATGCACTTAAAAGCCCAAAATTGTAGAAATGAGAAGATTTTTTTTAGATAATGAGAAATGACAAACGGGAAGATCATTCTGGGATGGAGGGAGTATTTTATAATTTAATGTGCAAACTGATCATTGTGGCTCATCTTGATTTTGAAATGGTTGAAGAAGAAATGATGTTTTCTGCATTGCAATTGCCTTGACAAGTATAGTTGATTTTTCATCATTATGTTTCATCAGTTATTACCAAAGTGCAAATGGGTTTTCAAAAAGAAAACTGACATGGATGGAAATGTGCATACTTATAAAGCTAGACTTGTAGCGAAAGGCTATAGGCAGATTCATGGTATTGACTATGATGAAACCTTTTCGCCCGTAGCAATGATCAAGTCTATAAGAATTTTCTTGCCATAGCCGCATATTTTGACTATGAGATATGGCAAATGGATGTCAAAACAGCGTTCCTTAACGGGAACTTACTTGAGGATGTGTATATGACACAACCTGAAGGTTTTGTAAATCCAGAAAATTCTAACAAAGTATGCAAGTTGCAAAGATCCATTTATGGATTGAAGCAAGCCTCTAGGAGTTGGAATCTCCGATTTGATGAATCTATATGGCGATTAAATTTGCACAATGCTCAACACCCAAATTTTGTTTCCAACTCAATCCCTAACAACCCAAGTCGGGTAAAATGGCCTAAATATCCAATACCATTCGTAAACAATATGAATACTGAAGAAAGCGTACATTAGATCAATTTAGGGTCGCGTACAAACGACGTTGGTGCGGTTAGTGAATGAACAAAAAGACAATTTAAAAAAAAAAATTGATTTAAAGAGTCAAACGAATTGACTTACAGATCTGAGCCACTTAACAAGAATGGAGGTTCTGCGTTATTTCTTTGTATTTCAAGACGAAGCTCAAGTATTGTTGTTCTACTTCTATCTGCGGAGGAATGATTCAGCCGTTTGCGTTTTTTGTTTTTTTGACCTCCTCTTTTCAGTCAACAGCATGGCGATTTTTGAGTAGAAGCGTAATTTGCTGCCGTTTGATATTCTTTCGCGTGATTTCCAATCTATGATTTCGAAGTTGCCGTTTTTCCCTTCAAACTCGCCTAATTTTGAGTTGCCGCCTCTCTGTGTTTCATCTGATTTACACCTCTTAATTTATTGGGCATAGGTCTACAAAGGGTGAAATTGTAAAATATGGGGCCCCTTAAATTTTTGGTCCCTGGGCTATGGGGCTGGTTGCAGATGCCCATAGCCGGGCTTGCTGGAGTGGGACTTAATGACGATACTGTCATTATTAAGGAGCATGTTATATTTGATAATTTGGTTCTCAATTTTTTGAGTTGATTTTTCTGTAAGTTTTATTCATGTTGCTTTGCTTTTTCAGTTGAGTTGTGCTTTTCTTCGTCACTCTCTTTTACTGTGTCGATAGCCAACATTGTTAATCTGTGCATGTTACTGTGTTTCTTCCTTTTTCTATTTATTTATTTAGAATTTATCATGATTGTAACAAACTTATGCCCAAACAGTTTCGCTTGTTTGTATACGGGGTGATTTAGGTGCTGTTTTTTTTTTTTTTTTTAATATAGTATATATTTTTTGTTTTGGTGATGATAATACTATGTTTTCTCACCTCTCATTGAAGAGTGCATGCGCAGCTTCGTGATAGCTGTCTCTAAATTATGTTACAACTAAGATTTTGTTGTTGTATACTCCATCTAAATGTTTTACTTTCCATTTTTGTTTGTCCCAAAATAAATGTCGTCTTACTAAAAATAGGTATGAAGTTTGGTGATCTTCCTATATTACCCATTCGAATAGGCACAAGCATTGCAATGCCATAGGAGGTGCCACTCTACCCATATGAATAGATTGGGTCAATCAAGGAAACATAACTAAAAGTTTAAAAACATTGACTTGTCAGCTATGACATGTATACCGGGACAGAGGGAGTAATACTTTGTATGGATTCCTTAGCATCAAATCTTTAGAAGGAATATACTAATGATTGTCCCAAAATGGTGAAAATGAGGTTCAACGGTCTAGTTACGTTGCCTTGTCTCTCTCTCTCTCTTTTTAATTGGTTACTAATGATAGATAAATTGCCCTTAGGCTACATCAAATGGCCTATAAATAGGCTAGCACATGTCCTTAACAAGATTCTAACCGCTACCTCCACTATGGAAGCTAATACCGGCTACACAAGGAAGTAAATTTATAAGTGGATATACATATCCGTTCCACTTATAAATTTACTTCCTTGTGAGCCGGTACTAGCTTCCATAGTGGAGGTAGCAAATTCAAATCCTGTTAAGGATATGTGTTAGCCTGTCTATATGTCCTGTAATTACACGTTCAAGTATTCAAGGCACTGATTATAGTCGCAACACAGCAGCTGCTTTTATTTTCCCGAAGCACTTGAAAGATCTCGAATCAGATGTGATCTCAATTTTAGTTGTAGGGCTTGAAATATAGAAAGACTGCACAATGTGACACCTCATAACCATGATTTTACTGCCAAAGCATTAGGCTAAGCCGCTAAAGGGTTTCAAAAGTTCGCAATATGAAATGGATAGTGGTTTCTACGTCTGAGTCAGAATTCTTCATTTTACCATGAGTTCGACCTCAAATATAGATATTGATCGTGAATTCTATTCTTGATTTAAAGCTCTACATTTTTGTGGATCATGGGTTGGACCTTGAATTGCTGATTGGATGTACACTGATTGTATGGTACCAATAATTTGACTACTTTTACTTGCAGGACGCACAAGATTCAGGGGAGGGAAAGCAAAGCACCGCTGACATGACAGAGTTTGTAAGTTTCTTGATCCAGCTGTGAGCCTGTAATACTAGAATTTCGAGCTTAAGTAATTCTGGGCTTATACTCATTCTCTATTTGTACTTTAGCATAATGTTCATGAATTCTCATACAAGTCTTTGTAAATTAGTAGTTGCTTTGTACTCCCTCTTTCCCAAAATAATCTTCCCATTTGACTATTCAAACTTTTTAAGAATATGAACACTTTCTTTACTAGCCATGTTTTGTTTATGCACTTTTAAGCCCAAATTGTTGAAATGGGAAGAACTTTTTTGGGACAATGAGAAATGGTAAATGGGAAAATCATTTCTGGACGGAGGCAGTATCTACTGTTTCGTCATGGAAATTGTAAAAACACAAATACTGGATGTAAATTGGTAGATCAGTTTCTCTGTTACTAGGGGAGTTTGTTTCCTAAGTTGTAATGATTCGGTGTCTAACATCTCACTAATGAGTCAGTCTCATGAAAAACTTGTTTTACTTTAAGAGATTTTATTTACATTAAGAGACGAAAACATGTTTTACACTAAAGTGAGTGTAAAACAAGTTTTTCTCGAGATTTTCACCTCACTAATAAGTGGTGTTTTCTTACTTTTTCCAGGTACAAACTCTTCTCCAGCAGATGGTGAGTAATAAACTGTGAAGTTTTTCTATGTTTTGTAGAAGTAGAATGGTTACTGATTGGTGTTGTCTTCTGCAGCAAGCCAGGTTCCAAACCATGTCTGAATCTATTGTTTCGAAGAATATCCTTTTCCTACATATTTACTTTGTGACAACCTTTAAATTGAGACAAAAGAGTATTTCTCAATGGATGGATGAAAGGGTGCTTGAGATTGAAATATAATTCTTGAAACACGATGTGTCAGGAACCTGATTTGAAATTTTGAACTGGGCCTTTTGAATGTTATGTGAAAAAATGTTCTGAAACTTGGATTTTATGATTTGATAAAGAACTCTTACTCCCTCCATCCCATAATTAATATCCAAACTATTTCAAAGTTTCTCTTAATCAAGAGCAAATTTGAAAATTATTTGGACATTAATTATGGGTCGGAGGTATTGCTTTTCATTGCAACAAGAGTAGGTTCCTTGACTGCATTTTACTCGATGAAATGGGAGGACGGATAAGTGAGTTGGAGCAGAGCATCAATGACCTCAGGACGGAAATGGGAGCTGAAGGGTCTCCATCTCCTTTGCCAGCATCTAAGAAGCCTGACGATGCCAAGCCAGAGGAAGGTTCTAATTAGTACCCCTTTGAAATTGAGTTCTTTACAACACTAATATGATTGATCACTGCATATTTCTTTTTCTTGCATATTGGCTCCAGAAATTTGAGTATTATTTCACCATCCATGGTTTTATTTTTTTATCTTCTTGCTGGTTCTTTTGGTCTTTACTGATTTAGGCATTTGAGTATGAACCTGCATACTTGTGCCTACTTATTGGCAGTAAGTGATACTCCCTCTGTCGTTGAAAGTTTGTCCATTTGACTTTTCATAGTCAACACAAATGAACTTTGACCAAACATTTGATGTTGATTTAATCATCCTAGTGAAATTTTAAAAATTGTGATAGATAAATCATTAAGTAATTTATCAATAACAATTTTTACAATTTCATTGTGATCGTTAAATTGACACCAATTGATCGAAGTTAATGTGAGTTGACTATAAAAAGTCAAATGATACAAACTTTTCGGGATACAGGAAAGTATACTGTTTGTAACTGGTTATTTTGCCATGGTGCTGCCATTAGTATGTGTGAATATTTTACTACCTTCCTTTTCCCTAAAGATAGTCACACTTAATTTTGATAGTCAAAATGAGTAAACTTTGGCAAACTATTAATTTGAATCTAATCATTTAAGGGAAACTCTAAATATTTTTATTAATTCGAGAAATGATTTATCAATACCAACTTTTAAAATTTTATTGGGGTGCTCAGATTGACAAAAATGTTTGGTTAAAATTTACTTGTATTACTCATTGAAATCAGATAAATTTATCTTTTCTGGACGGAGGAAGTAGTAGGCATATATTTTTATCTTCTTATATTTTTATCTTCTTGCTGGTTCTTTTGGTCTTTACTGATAATAATTAAAAATTAGGGGCAACTACCATATAGTCTCTCATCCTAATGCAAACTACTACAAAGGACAAGGAATTTCAGGTTTTACCACCTAGTCCATAGTTTGTTAGGACACTCATGCCCTTACTAAATGACACGAAATTACATGAATGCCCCTCTCCACATCATTTCACTTTCTCTCCACAGCCACCATAACCATTTTTGGCCACCAATCCCCACCACCTCCGGCAACCACCTCCGGTGACCATTTTCCGGCAACTGTTTTCCGGTGACTTTTTCCCGGCGATGGTTTTTTTGGTGACCAAAATCAAAGTAAAGCATTTTTTTAATATCCCAACAACAATTGAAGTACCTTTTTATGAAATATTGTTCAACGTTAGTTCAAATAGACTATGAAATCAAAGTAGAACATTTTTTTTTTTTTTTTATATCTCAAGAACAATTGAAGTACTTTTTTATGAAATATTGTTCAAAGTTAGTTCAAGTAGACTATGAAAATCAAAGTAAATCTTTTTTTTAATATCTCAAGAGCGATTGAAATACTTTTTTACACATTTTTTCAAGAACAAATTCAAAGTTCCTAAGAATAATTTATATTTTCAATTTTTTTTTTAAAAAAATACAGTTTTTTAAAAGAATAAGTTCACAGTTATTTCAAAAACAAGTTCACAATTGTTCTCATAACAAGTTCCAAAAACAAGTTCACTGTTTTTTTCCAAGAACAAGTTCACAATTTTGTTCCAAGATCAAGTTCGCAGTTGTTCCTTGAACAAGTTCACAGTTGGTCCAAAAACAAGTTGACAGTTGTTCCAAAAACAAGTTTTTAAGAACAATGCACATTTTTCGAAAAAAATAAAAAAAATACAGTTTTTTTAAAGAACAAGTTCACAATTATTTCAAAAACATGTTCACAATTGTTCCCAGAACAAGTTCACTGTTTTTTTTCAAGAACAAGTTCACAATTTTGTTCCAAGATCAAGTTCGCAGTTGTTCCTTGAACAAGTTCACAGTAGGTTGTCCAAAACAAGTTTACAGTTGTTCCAAAAACAAGCTTCTAAGAATTCACATTTTTCAAAAAAAAAATTATACTTTTTTTTAAAGAACAAGTTCACAGTTATTTCAAAAATAAAAACAAGTTCACAATTGTTTCAAAAACAAGTTCCAAGAACAAGTTCACTGTCTTTTTTTTCAAGAACAAGATCACAATTTTGTTCCAAGATTAAGTTCGCAGTTGTTCCTTGAACAAGTTCACAGTTGGTCCAAAACAAGTTTACAGTTGTTCCAAAAACAAGTTCCTAAGAACAATTCACATTTAAAAAAATAAAATAAAAAAAATTACACTTTTTTTAAAGAACAAGTTCACAATTATTTCAAAAAACAAGTTCACAATTGTTCCCAAAACAAGTTCCAAGAACAAGTTCACAGTTTTTTTCTTTCGAGAACAAGTTCACATTTTGTTCCAAGATCAAGTTCGCAGATGTTCCTAGAACAAGTTCACAATTGATCCAAAACACAAGTTTACAATTGTTCTAATATACAACTGAAAAATTCACAGTTGTTATAATATACAACTGAAAAATTCCCTGATTGCTAGCACTTGTTCCAACAATAACTGTGAACTTAGCAAACCAAATCAATCCATCAACAACAAAACCTCATTTACATTCAAAGCCAACACCAAAAACAATTGACAACTTTTTGATTTACCAATCCATTAGAACACACAAACAAAAACCAAAAAGTTTTATAGGCATTTACATTCGGAAAGGAAAATGTTTACAATTTCTTTACCTATAAAATGCTCCATCTTCGATGATGCTTCTATGCCGGCGACCACAAGCTCTAGTCGGATATCCAGATCTGGCACATCTTGGAGGTGAAGAGAGAGAAATAGCCAGAGTGTAGAGAGAGAAAGAATGTTTGTTCCTAGGGGGATGCCGGAGATGGTAAAGGGAGAGGAAAGACGGAGGTCTGGGGTTGAGTGGAGCTATCGTGCGAACGATTTACAGAGTGGGAAAGGAGGACGGGGCCGCCGGAGAGGGAAGGGATGGATCGCCGGAGAGGGAGGGGAGGGGAGGGGAGTCGGATGTGACAGATCGAGAGAAGAAGGGAGCTAGGGTTAGGGCTTAGACAGATCAAAGGTGGAGCGGGAGGCGGAGATGGCCGGAGGAGGGGGTTAAGGGGTCGCCGGAGGAGGTGGTGGGGGATCGCCGGAAGTGGGTAGGATCGATAGAGAGAGATTGTAGTGAGAGAAAGTAGAGAGAGAATGTCTCTCCGTGTTTGTGCGCCGAATGTGATGGGAGGGGAGGGGTTTTTGTTTTAATAAAGGGTAATTTCGGGATTTGAAATATTATTGGACCTGCTGGTAATTTATTTTGGTTTGCGGACTAGGTGGTATATGAAAATATAGCCTTGTACTAGGTGGTAATTTTAATTAGGATGAGGGATTAGGTGGTAATTTTCTCTAAAAATTATTAGCCGTATCAATTTGAATTCGAATAAAGTAAACATAGGAAACCATGTTTTTATATTTCTACTATTCCCTTCACCCAATTTTTGGTAATGGTAGGGCATGTGACCATTCTCTGGGTGCCCTCACTACCTGCCGGCTACCGCCAAAATAATTCAATCAATCTACACACAAAAGAAGTAAAGAATCCAAGCTACTTTCTTTAATGGATTTTCCACAAATAAAAAAAGATTTAGGTTTGATTAATTAAAATCATCACCCTATACTTTACTAAACCACCTCTAGCAGCATTTTTTTTTTTTTTTTTTTAAGGCCTGACCTTTTCCGACAAATTTCTTCCCACCAAATAAAATCACAAACATTAATCATATACTCTATCCATTCCAAATGAATGTCCGTTTTCAAAACTTTTGCATCAACGTAAATATTTTAAAAGTGAAAAACAAAAATATTTATGAGTGATCACACATACTTATATAAAAAAGTAGAGATTTTGAGAATATTTTTTAAAGAAAATTTAAACATTTATTTTTTATTTAAAAGAGAGAATACATGATGCAATATTTTTTTAATTTTTTTTTTAGAATCTTGTAAAGTAGAAGCAATTATAAAGGTTTGATTCTTCTTGATCTCTCGGCCAGCTTACATCTACGTTTCTTTCTTTTAAAACAAATGCTTTGAGGGATCCAATTCAACTCTCTAACC
This sequence comes from Campanula takesimana, assembly GCA_026119855.1. NCBI lineage: Eukaryota > Viridiplantae > Streptophyta > Magnoliopsida > Asterales > Campanulaceae > Campanula > Campanula takesimana. The sequence continues at coordinate 1,444,733 of JAOWBW010000126.1, forward strand.
CTCTCCCCAGAATAATATTTTATAATTGTCTATCAATTTTAAACAATTGGTACACAGACAAGCCTGCTACTATCTCCTATTGATCAACTCTATTTTTTCTCAAAAATGTACTTACTCCAAGTTAAAATAAATATTCATTTCTCCCTTGATTTATAAATCATTTTGAGATGAAATTAGAAGCTTACCTGATCTATCAAAATTTATTCTTCATTATAATCTTGATATTTAAAAATTTCCTTTTCTTCTTAACGCGCAGTCCATGAATTGGGGAATAACATCTTTTCCAGAAGACCTAGAAAGAATTTTTTGACCCTTAACCCGAAATCGGGCAATTGATATGGAGGATACTCATCCATAAGTTCTTCCAACTCAATCTCAATAATGTTTTTACTATATCTCCCAAGTTTGGACTTCATTAAACAAACTTGAACACAAACTAATCAAAATATCCACAAAATGTTTTTATGAAAGTGAATATTCCACAAATTAGAAGCCCAAAACATACAAATGCAGCCAAAACCCAAATGTATTAGTTAACACCAACAAAATCAATCTAATTCCACATAATATTACAACAATATAACGGAATTTAGAAATGACATGATTATTTCACAATTCAGCACTGAATAAGAGGTTCATGTATGACCGAATCAGACTTTGAAGTATTCTGAGCGTTTGTTCTTTTTTCTTGGTTCAGACCTAATTTCCTCTTAATTGCCACTTATTATTCAGATTTAAAATTGCCACTTATTTGGTTCAGACCTACCTCTTGTTGTGCATACTGAGACAAAATTACCCTCACTATATATCATTATTTCCAATACTACCCCTCTCCCTTTATACTCACTGCCGTTCCTCTTTCCGCTCATCTCTCTAGGTCGACACAAATCAAATGCTTGATGTAGATAAAATTTGTCCAAGCAGCAAAGAAATCACGCCGTTTGAAGAGAGGGTTAAAGGGAGGGGAATGGTGGTTCGGGAATGGGTGGATCAAAGAGAGATTCTGGGACACGACGCCGTAAAGGGGTTTCTGAGTCACTGCGGTTGGAATTCGGTGTTGGAGAGTATATGTGCGGCGGTGCCGATACTGGCGTGGCCGATGATGGCGGAGCAGCTCCTGAATGCGAGGATGGTGATGGAGGAATTGAAGATCGGAATTCGGGTAAAGACTGTTTGCGGCGGCGTTAGAGGGTTTGTGAAATCGGAAGGGTTAGAGAAGACGGTGTGGGAATTAATAGAAGGGGAAACTGGGAAGGAATTGAGGAAGAAAGTGAAGGAGACAGGTGTGGCCGCCATTAAAGCTGTGGAAGAAGGTGGGTCGTCTTGGTGTGATTTAAAAAATAAAATTGTTATTATGTCTAAATATTCAATATTACACTTATCATTTACCTTCAATGTTACCCTCACTATATATCATTATTTCAAATGTTTTTTTATTTTTTAAATTAGTGATTTAAAAAATAAAATTGTTATTATTTCTAAATATTCAATATTACACTTATCATTTACCTTCATTACTTATTAATAACAAACAATTAATTATAGAATATTTTAAAGGTTAAAATGGTAAACAAAAGCATTTCAGAAAATGAATTTAGATGAAAAAACAAACAACTTGAATAGTTCAGTATTCAGACGCGGCCTCTTATTCATTCAGTCAATTTCAGATATGAAATCAGATTTCAGCACTTAACACCTAAAAAACAAAGAGTTTATTGCCAATTTGACATGCGTACTATCAAAATCTTGACGATTTGCCCTCGTACTAAAGCAACTCACATTATGACCTGCGTACTATGGTTTTAATAAAAAAGTGGCCAAGGATAACGATGACCCATTAGAAATCTAACGGGCTGTCAGCATATGTTAACAATTTAACAGATTTGCAATAAAAAAATTCAAATGTGACCCTAATAATGATATTAATGTTGTAATGGTCCAAAATTTATTTATATTTATAATTTTTTTTTGAATTTTTTTATATTAATAAATTGGTATACTCACTTTGTCCCAAAACTATTTTGATCCTTATAATATTTTATCTAACCAAATAGTCCCTTGACCCTTTTTAATGAGATAAGTACACCCTCCCCTCCCCTCCTCTCTCCTTCACTCTGCACCAGATAATTTCTCTCTCTCTCTCTCTACTTTCTCTCTCTAATCCTCACCGGTGACCGGCGAAACCTCCGGCGACACCTCCGGTGACCATTTACCTTCTTATCTCCGGCGACCCTCCCGTCCCCTACCTTCGGAGACCATCCCCTTCCTACCTCCGGTGGACCTACTTCTTCTCCGGCGAAGTCTTCCTACCTCCGACTCCTCACTGTCAACCTCTCTCTTCTTCTTCCTCTCCTTCCTCTCCATCTCCGATTACCTTCCCCTTTCCCTCCTATCCGGCCGGCAACCAAAGCCGCCCCAATTTCTTCAATCGCGATCTGGAATCCGGCGAGTTCAAGAACCGAACACCAACCAAATTCGCTCAAGTCCACCTATGTCTCCTCGTGTGTCCGTATTATCGCTGCTTTTATCACTTCGTCTTCATCGCCGCCTCTCTCCCTTCCACCTCCAGATCTGGTTTTTTTTTATTCATCAATTCTGGGTACTGTTTGTATTTGATGATTTATGGGTTTGAATGGGGGTTTGCTTTTGATTAATTGTATTATTGTTGTGATTTTAATCTCAGATCTGGGATTTGAAAAGGATGTTTATGGTGGCTGGTGTTTGGAAATGGTGGGCTGGTGGGTGGTGGTTTTAGATGGTGGTGGTGGTGGTGGGTGACGGTTTTGCAGGAGGCGGCCATTGATGGAGGACGACTTGGGACGACTGGGTTGGGGGAAAATCACCGGAGAAGAAGGCCGGCTGTGGGCTGCCGGAATGGATTTTTGCAGGCGGCGGTGGCGACTTTGACGGTGATAGCGGTCACGGTGGTGGTGGGTGGTGGCGATGGTGGTTGATCTGTATAATGGTGGAGGTGGACATTTACACCATTAATATCACTATCCTAATTATTTTAAAATAAAAGAAATAAAAATAAAAATATTATTTTGGACTTTACAACATTAATATCATTATCAGGGTTACATTTGATTTTTTTTATTGTAAATCCGTTAAATTTTTAACATATGTTGACATCCCGTTAGATTTCTAATGGCTCAGCGTTATCTCTGGTCACTTTTTTATTAAAACCATAGTACGCAGGTCATAGTGTGAGTTTCTTTAGTACGAGGGCAAATCGTCAAGATTTTGATAGTACGCAGGTCAAATTGGCAATAAACTCAAAAAAACAAACGCCACGTTATATTATTTTGAAAGTATAGAAACCAGATGTCCAACTAACTCATTAATTAACACCATTAACAATCATATCATTATATTACAAGCCAATCAAATTAGAGAGAGAGAGAGAGAGAGAGAGAGAGAGAGAGAGAGAGAGAGAGGAGAGTGAAAATCAACGTTGACAACGAGTAATGGTGCTACAACCGCGCTCGTAAGGATTAGCCTGACCGCCGGACTCACAGTTATAGTACGACTCACCTCTCTGCGAGCACGGCACCGTGTTCCCTTGCAACGAGCCGTAGCTTATGTAATTCGACGTCGCCAGTATTCTCCGGTTGCTCTCCGTGTCCATCTCGAATTCTCCGCCGCCCATACACTCCCCAATTGATCCCATGCAGGTCGCCGGCGCTTTGGTTGACGTCATCCGGCCGAACTGGTCGTCGATTCCGCTGCTGGCGTCGACGGCGGACGGAGAGATTGTGAAGGCGAAGACGAAGGTGAAGCAGATGGCGGAGATTGCTATGGAGTTGAGGAGAGAGGAATTCGCCATCGAGGTTAGTTTTCTTCTCTGTTTGAGTAAAAGACTTTTTCGCTCTGTTTTGAGCGGGCTGCAGGCCATTTTAAGTAGTTTTAGTATTTACAAAATGGGGTTGGTCTTTGTGATATTCACGAAATTGCCACTGCTATTACCAACTTTATTTTTTCTTTTTTAGTATGTTTAATTGGAAGGTTCATATTAATGGTATTTGGCATGGAAAATATAAATATGGTGTGACAACTTACCAAATTTGAAATTGGTGAGGTATAAAAAGTACTCCCTCCGTCTCCTTCCCATTTTAAGAGTCAAATTTTTCTTAAAAGACGTTCTATTTTAAAAGTCAAAATCTTAAAATAAAAAGTGGGTCCTACATGTTATAGACAACTTATCCACTAACTCTTTTCTACCCCACTTTCTCTCTCCTACCCAACTATCAACACTCATAACACATCACCTTTTCCTTAATTCTTGAACACACCCATTTTTTTACTCTTAAAATGGGACGGAGAGAGTATGCTATTGCATCATAATATTAATAAATGCCTTCATTTTATAGACATACCCACGTTTTGATGGGCTAGGGACCTTTAGCATCCACTATTTAATCAATGATAAATATACTAATGTTTTTTCTTTTATTCCATAAATAATTTTTATTATAATTTTAAATAAAAAACTAGCTCTACTTTTTTTTTTTACTAGGCTTTAGTTGATTTTTCATCATTTCCAAAACTATTGTATGATTGGACTTGTATTTAGAACTTTCCAAAAGTAAAATAAAAGTATGGTATAGGAAATAAATAAATAAATAAATAAATAAAATATTTACTTTTACTTTTTCTTTTTGACTCTGTTTTTGATTTGTAAGTTTGTAAATGTGTTTATTTAAGCGCATTGGTGACGGACTCTTGGTTTCATTATCTTTTTACTAAAAATAAAATTATTAATGCACAAACACTAATAAGCAATCTTTTATCTTATCATTCTGTACCAAATATTGGGAAAAAAAAGGGCTTTGGACTCTAGGGCCCCTCACTACCAACTTATATTCTAAATAAGGACTCAACAAATCACTAATACCAGAGACACCCCTCACTTGCAAAAAGATGCAAGATGACTAAAATCCCTCATATCTCCTCTCACCCTTACTTTTTTGGTCAAATCATAGTCAAACTCTTATAACTGACACATAATTAACATATAAGAGTAAAAAAAAATTCATTTTTTGTTCATTTTTTAGAAAAATAATAATATTATTTGGTCAAATGTGGTCAAACTCGGTCAAACAACAGTCAAACTCTTATAACTGACACATAATTAACATATAAGAGTTGAAAATTTTCACTTTTTCCATTTTTTTAGAAAAAAATATTAATAATATTTGGTCAAATATGATCAAACCCGGTCAAACATTAGTCAAACTCTTATAACTTACACAAAATTAACATATAATAGTAAAAAAAAAAAAAAAACACTTTTTTCATTTTTTCAGACAAAATAAAAATATTATTTGGTCAAAATCGGTCAAACATCAGTCAAACTCTTATAACTTACACATAATTAACATATAAGAGTCGAAAATATACATTTTTTAAGAAAAATATAAAAATATTATTTGGTCAAATAGGTCAAACTACAATCAAACTCTTATAACTTACACATAATTAACACATAGGACTCAAAATTTTCACTTTTTTCAACTTTTGAGAAAAATATTTAATATTGTTCGGTCAAATCACGGTCAAACTCTTATAACTGGCATATAAGACCAATATTTAACATACAAGAGTCAATTTTTTTTTATTTTTTTTTTAATTTTTTCAACTTTTGAGAAAAATATATACTTTTATTCGGTCAAATCCCCGTCAAACTCTTATAAATAACATATAAGACCAATAATTAACATATAAGAGTCGGTTTTTTTTAACTTTTTAGAAAAAAATATAATATTATTCGGTCAAATCCCGGTCAAACTTTTATAACTGACATATAAGACCAACGGTTAACATATAAGAGTCGATTTTTTTTCACTTTTTTCAACTTTTTAAGAAAAAAATATATAATATTATACGGTCAAATCTCGGCCAAACTCTTATAACTGACATATAAGACCAACAATTAACATATAAGAGTCGATTTTTTCACTTTTTTAACTTTTAAGAAAAATAAAATATTATTCGGTCAAATCTCGGCCAAACTCTTATACCTGACATATAAGACCAACAATTAACATATAAGAGTCGATTTTTTTTCACTTTTTTCAACTTTTAAGAAAAAAAAACATGATATTATTTAGTCAAATCCCGGTCAAACTCTTACTGACATATAAGACCAACAATTAACATATAAGAGTAAAAAAAAAAATTCATTTTTTTCAACTTTTAAGAAAAAAATATAATATTATTCGGGCAAATCCCGGTCAAACTCTTATAACTGACATATAGGACCAACAATTAACATATAAGAGTCAATTTTTTCCAATTTTGTCACATTTTTTTTCCCTCAATTTTTAAGATTTTTTTTTTTAAAATCTAAAATTTATTAAATTGAGTCTTATACTTTAAGTATAAAACTAAATAAAAATCTTATACCAAAAGTAAAAGAGTCATTTTTACTATAAGACCATCTTTTCCAAAAAATAAATAAAAAATATATAGCAATTGTTGTTAAAAAAAAAAAAAAAAACACAAAATGCAATTGTAGCATCAGTGCACTCTTCCCATTTATAAAACAACCACAATTGAATTTCAATTTCTAGTGCAATGTAACCAAATCAGACTAAAATTAATGTTCAACGAAAATAAACAGAAGCTCTGGATATGAGGAGGCCTTTCATTGATTCAATGCAGAACATGATTTGAAATTCTCCTGTTCTGATTCGATTATGTGATCGGCGGACGTCGGAATCCAGAGGCTGCCGGCTAGTTCTCACTTTCTGCATTTCTTCGTTGATTTTGCACAGATCTAAACCGGATCTAAAGAGAAGATGATGAGAGAGAGAAAAAGGCGGTGAGGAGGAAGGAGATAGGTTGCCGGCGGGGTGAGACACCGCTGGAGAAACGAAGGGGAGGTAATGGCGTCGGATAAAAAGATCTAGTTCTCCGGGTGGTCAGATCTGGAGATCGGAGAGGCGGTTGGCTTCGGAGAAGGAGATCGGAGAAGCAGATGGCGAGTGAAATAGACGGGAAACAGTCGCCGGTCGCCATCGCCGGAGATGCGCAGATCTGTTCGGTTGCAGATAAGGAAGACGAAGGGAGAAGAAGAATCATCGGTCGGAGATGAGGAAAACGAAGGGACAAGCAGAGATATCCGGTCGCCGTCGCCGGAGAAGCAGAGATTGACGGCCGGAGGAGGGAGTGGTGGTGGGCTGGAGAGAAAATGTGCGTGCGTTTGTGTGTGAGATTGTGTGTCGTGAATGAGTGGAGAGGGGGAGGCTAGGGTTTTATTTGGGGGCGGGGGTAGTTTAGGTATTTAGGTAATTTTGTTGACTGGTCAACAAAGCTGAGGAGTGTATGTGGAAATACCATCTTAAAATGACTCCTTATTCGGGATTTGAAAATGGTCTCTCCTTAAAATGGAATAACATATGAGTGGGGAGGGCCCTAAACCCCGAAAAAAAATCATCTAAAGAAACCTTCTTTATCTAAATATTAACAAAACAAAAGAAAAATAAACGATTCTCAAAATTTCGGTGATAATGACATGACAGCTTACAAGTATTTATTCTATTCCATGCATGCAATTGAGCCTAATTCTTACCTAATAGGCAGCGCCAAATAATAATACAGTAATATTTTTTTGTGTAATTACTCGCAATTAAGGTTTTAATAATTTAAAAGTTCAACTGCTCCATTTCCAAGAAATAGTTTATTGAGTTAGAAAAGTCTTTTTAAAGTCCCAAAGGAGTGGCCCAGTGGTAAAGTCAAGTCTCACCCTCGGTGAGCGTTAAAGTTCGATCCCTCTACATCTTTAAAATGTACAGTACATTTTGTATGCCATTCCCAAGCAATATTAAATTTGAACCATAATATTGCAAAGAACAACTAAAGCCTCGGTGCGTTTAAAATGAAGTGAAAAAAAACCAAACTTTTTGTTAATTAAGCGTCTCAATTGAGAGTTTTTGGGCGAAGCTTTTTTAAAACCTTGGCCAATTTTGGCCGCTCAAAATACCCGTCCAAAAAGATCTCCTGAAAATCTCTGTTTTTAAAACTATGTACTAGACGAGCCCATTTCATCTCAAAGTAAATATCAATTTTAAGTCTTAACAAAAAATAAACATCTATTTGTGAAATATAAGAAGTACTAATATTCTAATAAAAGCAAAACCTAACCCCAAATTGGATTTAAAAAAAAAAGAATAAATTGAATTGAAAATTATTCAACAAAGTTAGTTAGGTTGATGATTTCTTGTTTTAATTTATTCTTGTTATAAAAGTGAGTTCAAATGCGTTCTCATTGCTGTCTTGAAGTTGAGTTCATAAACATATAGTAGATGACACTTTCAAAACCTACCATGGAAAATGATATATTCGTCACTCTTTATTAAAACAAAAACAACAAATTTCATTTTTTTAATAGAAAATAAAAGTGGTTAAGGTGGAAAAATAAATAAATAAAAGAAAAGAAAGAATATTTCAAAGTCAATGCCTCATGGCATGTATGCTTCCTCCAATTGAATTGAAGAAATTCAAACTTCGAGCTCGAGGACGTAGTTATCCGATAAAAAAACCGCTCTTAGTTCACTTTGGTAAATATATAGTAGATGACACTTTCAAAACCTACCATGGAAAACGATATATTCGTCACTCTTTATTAAAACAAAAAACAGCAATTTTCATTTTTTTTAATAAAAAATAAAAGTGGTTAAGATGAAAAAATAAATAAACAAAAGAAAAGAAAGAATATTTCAAAGTCAATGCGCCATGGCATGTATGCTTTCTCTAATGTCAAACCAAACATTTTAACAATTTTGGCCTCGTCTGGTACAGCGGTGCGTTTAAAACGGAGTAAAAAAAAGTCGATTTTTTACTAATTAACCGTCGCAATGGAGAGTTTCGAGCGGAGCTTTTTAAAATCTTAGCTCATTTTAGCCACTCAAAAACAGTAGCGTGCAAAAGAATCTCTGTTTTGAAAAATCTTTGTTTTAAAACTGTACACCAGACAAGTCTTAGTTTCATATACATCAATAACAGCGTTTAGTTATTACTCCAATTGGGATAGAGGAGGTAATATTTTCTAATTAAAAATGCGACGTCAGAAAGAATGACATTTATTACTGGACGAGAGAGTAAAAAAATTAGGGAGTGTTTTGTTTCAAGGTCAGTGACAAGGGATTGAAACAAACAACGTTCTCAATAAGCCGATAACCAATGTATAATTAAGGATGTATTGCATTGAAAATACAAATGAATGTGTCATATTATAGACAATTAATTATCCACAAAAAACTCATTTCTAGTTCTTGAGATGTACTCTAACCCAATCTTTTGAGGAATTCACGATACAAATGTATAACAATATGTGTATTTTCAAGAAAACCGAGGCAAGTAGGTCAAACTTAGCAAGATCTGTCATTGAGAACCGGCTTTTTTACATAATAAGATGATAACATACCTAGGGGAGCCTCGTAAAATATGTCATCGTTCTAGTTTGCTTAGCAATGCATCCGTTGGTGGCAGTTCCTCCACGATTTTTTGCCAGTCAGGCATGCCCTGGAAATAGAAACAGCAAAAGCATTTCAAGCATTTCTCTAGTGAGTACTAGTATTGAAACAGAGAATGTCAATTGGTTAACCTGTGAGGGCAAAAGAGTAATCTTGCTTCCAAGTATTCTATATTCCATTCTAGGGTACGGATCAAAACAAGCTATCCCACGCATGGTTAACCCGTGAGGGCAAAAGAGTAGTATTTTCTAACAAGTACCGTGTAGTCCATACTAGGGTACGGATCATAACAAGCTACATCAAGCTTGGCTAAGCTGTGAGGGCAAGAGAGTAGTAATCTTTGCTTCCAAGTTACCTAAATTCCATTCTAGGGTATGGATCAAAACAAGCTACTCCAAACTTATCCGTGAGGCAAAAAGAGTAATCTTTGCTTGCGCGTACCCTATTGTCCATTATAGGGTACGGATCAAAACAAGCTACCGGAACTTGGTTAACCCTAGAGGGCAGAGTAAGCTTTGTTTTGCAAGTACTCGAGTCTATTTTAGGGTGCTTATCTGAAAACAAGCTACCCAAATTAGTGAAACTGGTATATTATGAACTCATTCTAGCTGTTTCAAACAAAAATTTTCATAATTAGCTTAGCTTTCCCTCGTGCCAATTGTAATCCATGGCATTACAGTCTCTGGATCCAACTTGATTAGACTAACCGGTTGAGGGACGGGCTAAATGCCGGACATGATCACTGACCTTTCCTGATTTTCGTACCCGACCATCCAGGCGCAGTAGAATATACACATCCTGACCAGGAGTGACTCCTTCAGACTCTTGCTGCTCCCTTATCCACCTGAAAAGAGTAGAAAAAAATAATGTCAAGCGCAAAGTAAATCATTTTACCACGACGTTAAACAAAAAAAAAAAAAAAAAAAAATCAATTTATCACCAGGTTAAACGATAAAAAAAATAAAAAATAATTCATACTTCTTTTTCTTTTCTTTTTTCCAAGAAAAAGTACACGTGTGATTCAAGAAGATAACAGCATATATGACTGACCTTTCCCACTCGACAGGTGAAACCACCTCTGCTTTGAATCGTAGCTCAGATTTCAATTTTGATTGTGCAGTTATCGACTTGGTGCGCTTCTCAAAATCTTCCTAGCAAGATGCATATAAGTACAAAAACGGTTAACTTCATAAAAACGCATTTTCAAGTACTCAGTGAGATACTTTGAGTAAAATGGAGTCAAATGTTGAATTCATGGGAGTTCTAGTATAAGTGAATCAATCATATTCAAGAGTTTCTCAATCTCACCCCAATAGAAGGAAGAGAAGTAGCTCGCTTTTTACTTTTCCGATTGCCAAATCCTCTCTTCTCGATTCTTGGCGGCCCCCCTTCGCCCCAAATAATAGGAACCAAAAGAACGCCACGTTTAAGGAGCTCAGTTCGGTATTTTTCAGCCTTCCGGATGGCCTTAGCAATTATGTCACTCTTCCCAGCCAATATAATCTGAATCAACACAATACATGTCAAATGCCTCTCCAGAAGATCTATAGAAAATCCTAATACTCCCCCAGTCACGGAAAAATCCCATTTGACAAGTCAAACTTTCAAAGGTTGTAGCTTTACATGCCTTGTTCCTTCTTAAAATTGCACAAAAGTTATTGCCGGCTCTAGAAAGAGAACTACTCCGTAATATTTTAGGACAAAAAACAAAGGAAATAGGACCTTTTTTTTTTTTTTTTTTTTTTTTTTGTGAGGAGGGAGTATAACCTAATCCGACATTCTTTCTCTGCAAAATTTAACAATCAGAACCGGCCTTATAAGTACTTTCATTTCAGAATCTTAGACATTTGGGAGTCGAAGCAATAACTTGGTCCAGGAAAAGGTTTAGATACTAACTGGTCTTGCAGTGTCTCGTAATTGTACAAGTTCGATGACCCGGTTTGTTGAAAGTCGCAAGGGCAACCGTGATAGGGTTTCATTTCTTACTATTTGTGCAAGTTGTTCCTCCTCTTTCTTGTTCTCCCAGATAAATAATGCCACAAAGGCTACAATACCTGCAGATGGCTGATTCAAAGCTTAGTCATTCTCAGAATAAAGCATCACTAGATGTTCAGAAATAGTTTTAATGCCTTTAATAACCAATAGAGCTACAGACAATAAGATAGATCAATATACTCCCTCCGACCCACAAAGATAGTCCACTTTTAAAAATAACTTTGATTGAACTTTGACCAATAATTTTCTGTTAATTTATGTATCCTAATATTTTTTTTTTTAAAAGAGCTGAACTCAAGCCACCCTACTTCATAAGGAACTACTCCCTCCATCCCACAATAAGGGGCACAAAATTGGCCATGCACAGGAATTAAGGAGAGAGTATATACATTAAAAGATAATAGTAGTGGAGTAGGCGTTGTGAGTATGAAAAGTGAGGTAGGAGAGAGAAAGTGGGGATGGAATAGTGAGTGGATAGTTATTGTGAGTATGACAAGTGAGTCTCATTGAATAAATAAGTATTTAAAATTTCCATTTTAGGTATTGTGACTTATCAATGGGACACCCAAAGAGGAAATTTGTGCCCCTTATGGGACGGAGGGAGTATAGATTAGACTCATTACCTCCAACATTGATGGCAGCATTTCCGGCAGTTTGCAAGATATCAGGAGCACCATCTCCACCTTTGATTGCTATAAAAAGTCTAGGTATAGTGAAGAACAATGAGATTCCTGCAGCTGCACCAAAAGCCACATAGAAGAATCTTCTAACCCCACGAAATGGTGCTTGGACTTCACTGATGAGTTTAAGATCTCTTCGGAAACTATAGCCTATATCTTCCCCACCTAGCCTGGCCTGTAATATACAGAAATTTGTGACATTTACCAACTGCTTGAAAAATAACTCCCATCGGCCTTGAAAGTTGACTTTTAAACACTTTTAATGGTGTATACTCCCTCTGTCCCATACCAATGGGCAATTTTGGTCAAACCAACTTGAACTTTGACTAACATTTTAAAGTAAATTATTAATCTCCATACAAATTTTAAAAAAGTTACTAAATTAATAGAAACATTATCAATAACTATTTTTAAATTTTTATGGAGATAAATTATTTAGCATAAAATGTTAGTCAAAGTTCAAGTAGGTTTGACCAAAAGTGCCAATTGGTGTGGGACGGAGGGAGTATATGTATAAAACACCAATAGTGAAAGCACTAAGCCATTGCAAGTGCAAATTTGCATCCTAGTTTAAAAAGTTATTTTAGTAACTTCAAAAGAAAATGAATACTCGTTTAGGGATGGAGGGAGTCGCATATATTTCACTTAGTCGAGTAAAATGCTAAAGAAACACTGGGTAATACAAGAAAGAAACAATGTAAATCAACATGTTCAAGAGCAGATACACATCAAAGAAACTTAAACAGAGCGGCAAACCTCTTCTTGCAATTCCTTAAATTCAGGCAGAACTCTAAAGGAAGCCAAGTCAGGATCATTGAGGATTGTTCCGAATTTGAGGTCATATTCCTTAAGAGCAGTGCGCAGGCAGTCAGCAGCTTTATTTCCCTCCCCTCTTCCTCGAAAGAGAAAGTAGAAGTATATGTCAACTGGAGGAACCTCACACTGATGCATATAAGGATCTAACTATACATACTTCTAAAACAGAACGGAAATGAAAAATACTACTCCCTCTGTCCCTAAATGAGTGTCTATTTTCAAAAAATCTTTGTCCCAAAATGAGTGTCTTTTTTGAACATAATTTTGTCCCTAAATGTTTTTTTTCGAAATTTTTTTCACCGGTCTCTTTATACGTGCAAAACTAAATGTTTGGAAAGGAGATTACAAGATTATATATGAATTTTTGCCACCAAATTGTACAAAGAGATGAGATTTTCAGATGTCCCTTAAAATGAAATTTAGACACTCATTTAGGGACAGAGGTAGTACTTCCTTTGTCCCAAAATGATCTTCCCATTTGACTATTCAAACTTCTTAAGAATATGAACACTTTCTTCACTAGCCATGTTTGGTTTATGCACTTTTAAGCCCAAATTGAAGAAATGGAAAGAACTTTTTGGGACACCAAGAAATGGCAAATGGGAAGATCATTTTGGGACGGAGGGAGTATAACAAGTCCAGAAATATATTGTTCACCAATCACCATATGAGGGCCATTGAGGCATTTAACAGATGTCATTTGCCAAAACTAGATGGTATGTATGGCTCCCTCTATGCATAAATGATTTTCCATTTTCCAGAAGGAAAAGTCGCTACATATGATTGTCCACTTTCTAATAAGGTTACCGAGTCCACCTTTGTCAATTGTTCTGTTCAAATTTTCACTTGTAATCACAGACAGTGTGCCCTTCACCAAAGGGTAGCAATTGCCCCCATTTGATTTTAATTTTTTTCTTTTTACTAGTTCAAAATTTAAGAATTAAGGGGTTTTGGAGCAATATATTAAAACTTCCCCCTTTCTGGAAGAAAAAAAAATGCACTAAATAATATTTGTCCCCTTTTACTTAATTAAAATAATTTTGCTCCCCTTTCAAATACATACTGCCTCCGCCACTGTACCACTACCACTGAGCACCTAAATCATGTGGTAAGGGGGTGTTGTAGCCTAATAAGACATTCGAGCCCTTGGAATGCACCAAGGTTAAAACTAGGGGTGTAGAGCTTTGCCACCTTACTTGGTGGAACTGGATTAGTCATCACCCAATGTGGAAACGGGACACCAGTGGTTTAAACAAAAAAATACTGGGAAATTTTAGGGCATATACGCAAACATGGTAAACAGCTTTTCGAAGTAAACTTCCTTAATCTGCACGTGAAACTAAAATTTACTACTCATTTAAGGACGAAGGAAATAAATTACTCCTGTAAGACAAGGATGAAAAAAAAAAAAAAAAAGGAATTCTAAGAAACTTGAAAAGTTCTACCTGTAGGCATGACAACAGGCTTTGTTATAAAGGGCAGCTTGCATCTCCACCGGATTAGGATTTAGAGCAAGTGCTGTTTCAAACTGCTCAAGTGCATCTTTAACCTGCAAATTGTTTCTTTCAAGATCGCATTACACTTTTCAGAAACAAAAGATTAATGGTTCGTGTTCCTCAACATGTTTGAAAGCAAATATTCATTTTACCACAGTGCTTCATAATTCAGAATAAAGACAAATACTCCCTCCGTCCCAAAATGATCTTCACATTTGACTATTCAAACTTTCTAAGGATATGAACACTTGCTTCACTAGTCATGTTTTGTTTGTGCACTTTTGAGCCTAAATTGTAGAAATGTGAAGAACTTTTTGGGACAATGAAAAATGGCAAATAGGAAGATCATTTTGGGACGGAGGGAGTATATGGCTAAGGATGATTTCTTAATTTCTGAAATAACCTAAAAATGAGCCATGATTAGGAACATAGGGATAAATATTAAGACTAGGCCATGCTCCACTACCGTTCTCATTTTCCTTTACTAGGCATTTTCATTTAATTTTGAAAATACAAACTATATGCTTGTCCCCCAAAAAAATTTAAGATCCCTACCAAATTTTTTTGCGAATGTGTATTGTCACGAATTTTAAAGCGCCAAATACACAAAATCATACTCCCCCTGTCCCCAAATGAGTGCCCAATTCCAGTAAATTTTTGTCCCAAAATGAGTTTCCATTTTGATCATAACTTTGTCCCTAAATGTTTTTTTTTTTCGATTTTTTTCACCAGTCTCTTTATACTTGCAAAAACTAAATGTTTGTAAAGAGAATTACAAGATTATATATGAATTTTTCCACCAAATTGTACAAAAAGTTATGTCCCTTAAAATGAAATTTGGGCACACAGAGGCAGTAGCAAAAAATTTGGCAAATTTAGCTAAATGATGATTATCGATCTTCAAAAATTAAAATAAAGAAAATGTGAGTACCCGTCCTTTGGAGAAAAGGGAGAGACCCAAGTTGACGCATGATTCGGCCGTCTGTTGACTGACTTCCGGTTGCGGCGAAGACGGAGGAGGAGCCGGGGAGGTTGAAGAAGAGCAAGTGATTAGTGAAAAGTGAGACGACCTATTTGATAAATTCAAAGTGGATTTTGCTCCCGGAAGCAGCGGCGGAGGGATTATCGACGGGAAGATGAACAGATTGAGGTGGTGGTGGGCGCGACGGTGCAGGGCGAAGGCCATTGATATTTCAAGCGCCAGGAAAAACCGGTTTATCTATCCATTACAGTTTAAAGCTTTTCTTTCTCTTGATTGAGGCTGTAGCTGTAGCGTAGGACCCATAAGTCCCTCTATTTCCCTAAAGATTACACTAACATTCCTCTTTTTTGAAATTGATAATGGTAAGCCCTTGTATTCTTGAGTGTTTACTCAAAAAAGGAATAAATTCTTTTCAAAAGAAAAGTACCCCTCCGTCCCATTTTAAAATTCAAAATTTTTCATTTTGGGTGTTTCATTTTAAACTTCAAAACTTAAAAACGAAAGTTTTTTTTATACTTCTTTATTTGTGAGCCCCACATGTCATACTTACAACAATTACCCACTAACTATTTCATACCCCACTTTCTCTCTCCTACCAAACCAACTACATTCACAAGTCACAACACATCACCTTTTTCTTAATTCTTGAACCTCATTTTTTTTTTGAAGTTCAAATTGGGACAGAGGGAGTATCTCTTAATCCGGATCCGGGTCTCTGCACATCAATCGGATTTATATAATCGAATTTATATAGTACTATCTTTGTCTTAAAATAATTCTCATTTGCCATTTTTCATCGTCCCAAAAAGATTTTCCCATTTCTACAATTTAAACTTAAAATTGCATAAACAAAACATAACTACCGAAGCAAGTGCTCATATCTTTAAAAGATTTGAACAGACTATGGAAAGATTATTTTGAGACAGGGAGAGTAAATATGTTACTACTTCTCAAAATAAATGTCCAAAAATTGTTCTTGATCAAGACCAATTTCAAACATTCATTTCAAGACCAATTTCAAACATTCATTTTGAGACGTAAAGAGTATATTCTAAAAGTAGATGAGTAACATTTTATAGTTACATTTTATCAGGAAGCATGAAAATAAATTATATTTTTCATTACATGGCTATATTCTATAATAGCATAAATGCCACTTCTTTACAGTCAAACTGAAGATCCTAAATCGAACTTAATCCATCATTAAGATTGCATCCCTAACACAATGTAATTTGCTAGGTCTTAATCCCAACAATTACAATGCATTGTTAAATGAGGCAATAGAAAACCTTGGCTAATCGAGGTAATTACGTAGATGTTGGTTTTGGTTTGGTGGAGTCATGAAAGCTACACCAGGGCAATGATCTTGAATTCTTGACTCAATGGATTGGAGGTGCTTGCATACAGAGACGAAGTCAGAATTTTTCGGAAAGGGGTCAAGATTATTTTCGCCATATTGCGTGTCAACACAATCCATGTCTTCCATGTTAAAGGCTGGTGTTTGTGAGGATTCTGATAGACAGTGACATCGTAGTAGTTCAATTGTCGACTGTTAAATCTGTTTTGAAAGACTTGGTCGTCTTTTTTCCCTCACCGACCAGCATGAAACGTTCATTTAAATAAGATCACATGTTTCATCTGATATCACTACAACAACACAGTTCGCACACTAAATTCGGATCTTATGAGCGAAAAGACGATCAAGTCCTTCAAAACTGATCTAACGGACGACAATTGAACTACTACATAGTTTGATGTCACCATCTCCAAAATCCTTTTGTGACTTTCTAAGAAAGCACTTACCCTGTTGTCCTTTTCAATCTCATAGTGTTTTCCATGTGGGTTTTCCAAAATTTGAATAGCAAGAGCCTTGAAGCCATATCATATACTCCCTCCCTCCGTCCCATTTGAAGCTTCACCATTTTGGTGATGGCACACAAATTAAGAAAAGTGATGAGTGTAAGAAGGGTTGTGAGAGGGAAGAAGTTAGTGGGTAAGACAAGTGGGGCCTACAATTTAAATATGTGAGAGGGGAAAGTTGGTGGGTATGACAAGTGGACCCCATAATTTAAGTATGTGAGAGGAAGAAGTGAGTGGGTATAACAAGTGGGGCCTACAATTTTTTACCATTTTAGGAAAGGATGAAGCTTTCAACGGGACACCCATTTGGGAAAAATGTGAAGCTTCAAATGGGACGGATGGAGTATGCAATTGCAGCACAATAATAAACCCTAACATTCAAAATGATAATTTTCTGCACTACATTTATAAAGAAATTAGAGAGATAAAGCATAATGCAGTTGGCAAGTAGGACGTTGTTTCAAGCACATGTTTCACATATTGATCAGCAAAAATCAGCCCTTTGTCAAAACTAAGAAGAATATTGGACACCAAATAAAAGAGCCAGGAAAATTTCTTTGATATCATAACATGAATTTCCATTACACTCCTAGCTAATCTGATAATCCCACACCTGGTCCTCCCTCCCTCAATTCTTCAACAAAACAAGAAAACAATGATCTGAAAGATTTATCCGTCCCCCAAAAAATGAAATCATTTTAGTGTAATTATATGGAAATACGAGCAAATAAAATTACATTCTAACTTGGGAAGAATGAAGTAACTCATAACCTTCAGGTATGTTCAGAATTTGCCATTGGAGATATATCTAAAAAAATTACAGAATACAAGTTGTTTTACAAGTTTGGATGTTTGAGGCACTCAACGCGGCTTTATGCTTGTACATTACTCCCTCAGTCTGAAAATGAATGTCCAAATTTGCTCTTGATCAAGGGAAATATTGGACATTCATTTTGGGACGGACGGAGTACCAAATAATGCTGGTGGCAACAGTAGTTCAAAGTGTCTTTAGTGCAGTGCCCAAACTATTGAGGATGTGGCACTATGTGGATAAGGTCATCAAGAAAAGTTTTGAAGGTACAAACAAGGAATGCTTCGAGGGAGAGGAATTGGGGGAAGGACTAATGAGAGAGGATTAATGGTGGACAGAATGATTTCAGAGACGGCACGCGAGGTAAAGTTTTCCAGTAATCCAGTTATATTTGCACAAGACAAAGGTACCATGTTAATAAAGCTTTGCTTTTTTCCTAGCCATGACATGCAATAGCACTATTGTCTGGCTAAATTTGTCAAGAAAGTTGTGTGGGTGTGTGTGTGTGTGTGAGAGAGAGAGAGAGAGAGAGAGATTCATCAAGAAAACACCATGTCTGACACTAATGGGAAGAAAAAGAAAAGAAAAGAAAGCTCACTTATTTATGCGGCGAGCACCAACCTCTGAAAAAGATTTTTGACGACGACCCAGTCTTTGTTTACTTGTGCTTTCTTTTTGTTGTTGGATAAAGATGCCTTTCTCTAAGCATAGCATCTCGAATTCACCTGTACGTGTGGTGAGATTGTGTCTAGTTTATTTCAAATCCCATCGTTAAATAATGGAGCCCTGCATAATTCCCTGTAACCCAATCCAAATTGTTAGAGAAAGTTAGAGGTTTTTAATTCCTTTCAGGCCCATTCAGTAATGTTTAAATGCTTGTTTGGAATCACCTTTTGTGGTATTGGGGTTCTATTCCTTTATTGAAATTTTGGATATGGATTTGAAATGACCTTCTGTACTACAACTTTTGTTAGCCACTGGGGTGGTTATCAGAAGAAATAAATTGGGTAGGCTAATTCTCTCTCCTATGTCATAAACGTCAGTGATTGCTCATACACAGAGATGATATGATCTAGTAAAAAGAGTGTAATCAAATGTTTAAGATACGATCAAGTAAAAAGAGTATAATCAAATGTTCAAGTATGCATAGTTAAATCGAACCAGATTCTGAAAATTTCAAATCTGGTTGCTAATGGATATCTAAAATATTCGGTGTTTGTAGTGATTCAAATTATTGTCACATGCCCTACAACTGTTTCTTTCTTTACATAACTTTCCAAGTTGATAGTCGGGTGTGTTTAATTTTCCAGTAAGGTGAGAATATATAGGCCGAAAGACCAGATTTACATGTTCACATAGGGCAATACCACGTGACAAACAGTTACGCAAAACTAACTCAGGCACAGCACAGTTATCCAAAATGTGCTATTAACTAGTAACTCCCTCCTTACAAAAAATAAAGTCACCTTTTCCTTCTTTTTTTTTTGTCTGTCCCAAAAAAAGAGTCGCGATTCTAAAGTGGAAATAATTTTAGTGCAATTCTTGAACGTACAAGAAAGTGAAGCTACACTCCTAGAAAGCGTGCCAAGTACTATGCTGCTTTCTTTTTTGGATGGAGGGAGTACATAACTCTATCATACTGCTAAGTACATGATGCTTAACACAGCACAAGCGGAACTGTCCAGTTTTGAACAAGTCGAGCTCAAGCAAACACAGGTCATATATATCCCAAGCCACATATTTGTGAGGTGTAAGGCCCTTACTGCCCCTTCATTCAAAGGGTAGGTGTGTCCGTGTGTGTTGTTCAGAAAGCTCTAAAGTGGGACTAGCCTAAGTGCTATGTAAATACAAAAGATTTTGCACCTACACAATGGCGAACCCAGAAATTTAGTGGAAGGGGGACAAAATTATGATAAAATATTAGTTTTTCATAAATTTAAGGAGGTCAAAACTGCAATATATGATGTTTTAAATGGTAACAATGCTATTTTTCTAAATTTAGAAGGGGTAGAAATGACACAATTCCAAAATCAAGGGGGAAGAATGGCCCCCATTAGCCAAGGTGGCTTCACCACTGCACCTACATTCAAGTTCAAGCAGACGCATATGCATAGTTGTTAAAGGCGAAAAGCGGGAGGCGGGCGATACGTACCTGAAAAAGGGCGAAAGGCGAGGCGGGCGAAAGGCGGAAAAATGGCGAGAAAGGCGGAAAATTAAAACAAAAAATTATTAAATATTAAAAAATATTATATTTCTACTTATTATGGTATCCTAACATAATTTCGACCTCAAAAGTGAGAATTATAGGATATTGATGTTTAAAAGAAAACAAAATTAAAAAAGATGCTTGGAATCTAGATTAAAGAAAAAGAAAAAAATTAAACATGGGGAGGGAGCAAAAATAGAAAACGACAGAAAACTGGAATTAAGTAGAAAAAAGAGAGCGATTATAAATTAAACGAAAGAACTGGGAATAAAGAAGGAAATACAGAAAAATATGAAATCGACGCAGAGAGTTTAGAGTTTGTGTAGTCGAGTTCGTTAAAGAGTATCGTCGTCGTTGGAGGGTTCTAGTCGTAGCTGCGAAGATTGCGGCAAGTATTATCGACTTCTCGCTTCTTATCGTTTGGAAATTAGGGCTAGATTTTACAAAGGGGCACCTCACTTACCTAAATTGGCGAGGTTTCCTTTAAAAAAAAAACACACACGACATACCCAATTTGCGCCTACCATGTCTCTCGCTTTCGCTTCTATTCAAACAGCATATGACGTTGTCCAATAAGGTCGTTGACCGCCTGATTTCACAAAGGCGAAAGGCGGCCAACCCTCTAAGGCGCCAATATGGCGAGGCGGGCGAGCGCCTTTAACAACTATGCGCATATGTACTTGTCACTCTATGTCTAGAAAATGTCTTTTGAAGCTCCTCTTGCATTTTGTTTACACTTGCTAACTATGACTAAGTGTCAGTACTAAGGCAGGCTCAGGACCTACAACGACAAAGTCTTAGTCAAAATTATTTGGGTCGGCTAACACGAATCATCAATGAAATGTACCTTATGGTAATGTCGTTTCAAGTCCAAATTCTGATGATCTTTTGCTCAAGTTAAAACTGAAATAGATTACCAATAAGCAAGTGGCCGAGATGAACAAAGCAAAGTACAATATTTCAAATCAAGAAAATGTTGTGAGGCTCCACTAACCACATTGCAGACAGGAATAAGTAACAAGGATTGCCTTTAGTGAGGTACCAATTATACAGAATGGAATACCATACAACACATATACTAACTCATACTCCCTCCGTCCGACCTCACTTGAGACCTAAGAGGTGGGCACAATAACTAAGGAAAAAGAATAAAATAAGGAAAATGAGTGGTAGAAAATGAAGAGAGAGAATGAGTGTGGCAAATTGTAGTGTTGGTTGAATAAATTGTATGGTGTAAAATGAAGAGAGAGAATGAGTGGTGGGGTATATTCCATATAAAATTGAATAATACTAGGGGCACAAAAAAGTCACAAAAACTTGCTCACAAAATCTTAGGTGTAATGATGTTATTAGTGTTTTTAATTAGAGTGTGGCGGGCGGGTCCATTATCGATGCAACCAATAAAATATCGCCACCTCATTTTGTGAGCAAGATTTTGTGACCTTATTTTGTGCCCCTAGCATTGCTCTATAAAATTATTAAAAGATGGCTATTTTGGGGATGTCTCAAGTGAGCTGGTACAGACCAAAATAGAAATAAGTCTCAAGTGAGCTGGGACGGAGGGAGTAAGTTACAACTACTACATATAGACCCAATGGGTTGAGAAACTACCTACAACCAAGAACTACTTCTAAGAAGTGTAGTGGTAGTTCGCGCTAGTGCCTGATTCTGTTTCATCAAACCCATTTCCTTGATCTTTCCTCTTTGAAGTATAATGGATGGGAAGAAATTGGAGTACAAAGGAGAGGAGGCGTTAAAGGAGCTTGAGAACCTAACAAGAAAAGCCAATGACGTTCAAGAAGACTTATTGAAGGAAATCTTGAAAAGAAATGGAGAGACCGAGTATTTGAAGAGGTACATGGTGGGACCAAAAGACGTACCAGAATTCAAGAGGCGAGTACCTGTCATAACATACAAAGACATTCGTCCTTATATCCTGAGAATTGCCAATGGCGAAGACTCCTCTCTGATTACTCGTCACCCCATAACGGAGATGCTATGCAGGTCTCTCTCTGACTCTCTCTCTCTCCTTCACACACACACACACACAAACACCCACACAATTAATAAGTCCCAATGAAATATTTCCAAGTAGATAAAAGATCTTGTACATTTTGCAGCTCAGGAACGTCGGCTGGAGAGCCTAAGCTGATGCCATCCATTGCAGAAGATCTTGACCGTCGAACTTTTCTTTATAATCTCATCATGCCAATAATGAACCAGTGAGATATTATTTGTTTCCCCATCATTCTTTTATCATCTCCTACCTCTCCCACCTTTCATGTCTTCCTTTTACTCCTTTGTAAAGCAAATATATACTCCCTCCGTCCCAAAATAAATGTCTGAAAATGCTCTTGATCAAGAGCAATTTTGGACAATCATTTTGGGACCTGTCTTTCCCATGCACTCGCTCCCAGTGACTCATAATATAACTACCTCTTTGCAACACATATTTGTAGTATGTTGTTTCTTATTTCATTTATGAATGCTCGTGTCACACCGTTATCGCAGGAATATCCCTGGGCTGGACGAGGGTAAGGCGATGTTCCTGTACTTTGTCAAGGCAGAGATGTCAACTCCATGCGGCTTACCAGCTCGAACCGTACTGACCAGCTACTATAAGAGCAAGCATTTTAAGTGCCGGCCTCATGACGCTTATAATGATCACACAAGTCCAGATCAAGCCATCTTGTGCAACGACAGCAACCAAAGCATGTACTGCCAATTGCTAGCAGGGCTCATCCACCGCCACCAAGTGCTGCGACTTGGAGCTGTATTTGCATCAGCCTTTCTGCGAGCCATCTCTTTCCTTGAACGTAACTGGTTAAGCCTATGTAACGACATCCGGACAGGTCAACTGGACCCCACTATTACAGACCTCGAGTGTCGCTCAGCTATGTCTAACGTACTCGCATCAAAAAACCCACAACTAGCAGACGAGATCGAGAACATTTGTGACCGTCCATCATGGGAGGGTATTTTGTGTGAGCTCTGGCCTAGGGCCAAGTACATTGAGGCTGTAGTCACGGGGTCCATGTCCCAGTATATACCAGCTCTTCAATACTATAGTTATGGAAAGTTACCACTTGTGTGCACAATGTATGCTTCATCGGAGTGTTATTTTGGGGTAAATTTGAAGCCCTTATCTGATCCTGCCGATGTGTCCTTCACCATCTTGCCTAACATGGGTTACTTTGAATTTATACCATTGGGGGAGAACTATGTGGACGAAGATGAGGAAGTCCCCAAGAGTAACCTGGTTGACCTGGTACATGTCAAACTTGGCTGCTATTACGAATTGGTGGTTACAACATTTTCCGGTAAGTTTTTTCATATTTTTCTCTTCTACGAAAATTTGTAACTAAAAATTCTATCAAAGAAAAAACATAAGATTTTCCTTGTTTTCACTTTGAATCTGCCTAGCTTATCTTTTCATTGTTAGAATTGGATGTGTAGCATGTAACGCTATTCTTTTATTGGGATGATTTATCAGGACTAAATCGATATCGCATCGGTGATGTGCTCCAAGTAACTGGATTCCACAATCTAGCCCCACAATTTCGGTTCATCTGCAGGAGAAACGTTGTCCTCAGCATTGACAATGACAAAACTAACGAAGAAGACCTGCATAAGAGCGTGATGGCAGCAAAAAGACTGTTAGAACCCTATAATGCTCTACTAGGGGAATACACTAGCTATGCTGACACATCATCCGTGCCGGGGCACTATGTCATCTACTGGGAGATCATACATTGCACATCACTCGATTCTAAACTCCTTCAAGCTTGTTGCATGACAGTCGAAGAAGAGCTTGATTATATTTATAGGCGATGTCGTGCACACGACAAGTCCATCGGACCGCTTGAGATTCGTGTAGTGAAGGCCGGGACTTTTGAATCATTGATGGACTTCTTCATCAACCAAGGGGCTGCATCAATTAATCAGTACAAGACTCCCCGGTGCATTAAATCTAATGCAGCACTCAAACTGCTCAACTCAAATGTGAAGGCTTGCTTCTTTAGCCCCCACGAACCTAAATGGATCCCTTGAATAAAGTCACCAAGCAAATGAAGCAAGAATAACAAGTCTTTGTTGTAGGAATTAGGATTGAATCTAATTCTACTATTATATGACTTCAGATGCAGAACTCTTTATGCCATGAAATCCCTTGCAATAAGTGGCATAAAGAACATGGTTTAGTCCAATGGCTGAGATTTTATTACAACTTCTTCTCTTCTTAACCATGTGTTTTTTATTTTTATCTTTGCAACACTATTTGCGTAAGCAAAGTATTAGTGTCATCAGTTTAATGAAGGTCCGGCATCAGGATCACTGATTACCCGTTCTAGTAATCTGTTAATGTTCTCAAAGTTTCCTAATAATCTGTCTGTACAACGGATGACCCGAATTAACTCTCATCTGACCACTGAATTTCTTAATCCCCAATTTACATTACATTATCACAACCCAGTGAAGTTAGTTCATATTACAGCGAATCGTGAGATAAAGCTGGGATAGTAAAATCACAAAATCTACTTAGAACGGAAAGGATAATCTCAGGGACTTAGTAACAACCTAAAAATTTCAAATCCTTGTTTGCATGCAATCGGAACAAACAAAATTAACTGATTAAGTTTTATAGCAAGTGATGTGCAATACAACGCAAGTTCAATTCAACAAAAATTGAGGGATCACACAATTAAAATGATAACGAGCCTAAATTGAAATAAAGTTAGCCCTAAATCGGCGAATGCATAATACAAAGTTGAAGGATCAAATCGAGTTGAATACCTCAGGAATGAACTGATATAGAATATTGTCACGACCTCTGCCGTCGGTAGTGGCGCCGGCGGTAGCGGTGCCGTGACGGCGGCATCCATCAAAGTCTGGCAAGAGGGGCACGTAATCTATTGTTTGTAATTTTGTATAGAGCTCGACTACGTCTGGCGCGCCTAATTCGGGTATTAGAAATATTTAAATAATACTATTCCCTCCAACAATTTTATTTTCCAAATCTCCTCACACCACTCTTCTTTTAAATTTTCTTTCTTACATCTTCTCGTTCATACGTGTTAGCCGACTCTAAATATTTTTGAGTTTATTGCAAAAGTGACACGCGTACTTTGTGCAATATATCAATTTGACTCGCGTACTTAATAAACATCAAATGTGACACGCGTACTTATGATTGACAATATTTTTAGACTAATTTTTAACCTCCGTTAAAAAGTTAACGGGGTGCTAATAACTTAACAAAAAGAATGACTTTTATTGTAATATCAGATTTACGTTTTGGGACGGGGACATTTTAAATTTACGTCCTAGTCCAACCAATTATTTTATCTATCCATATAATCCCTTCACCCAACCTCCCAAATCCCCAAAATCACACCCAGCTCTCTCTCTCTCTCTCTCTCTAAACTCCCTCTCCCTCTCTCCTTTCTCTTTCTAACTTACCAACTCCGGCGACCCCCCTCAACTCCGGCGACCCCCTCCCTCAACTCCGACGATCCCCTCCCTCTCTCCTTTCTCTCTAAACAGTTTGATCGCTAAACCGCTCTCAGCAAACCAGAAAGTGCAGAGCTTGAGGGGCTGTTTCCCATCTTTCCTACTTGTCTAATTATAGGTACTCGTTTAAACTACATAAGACCTATCTGGCAGCAAATGTCTCACTAGACAGTCTTAATTGTATTGTCTGTGTGTCCATAATGCATGAAATGGAATAAGTTATAATGAATCAATTTCCAGAAAGTGCAGAGCTTGAGGGGATGTTTCCCATCTTTCCCATCTTTCCTACTTGTCTAAAATTTATAGATATAAATTTTACTTGTTATTTTCTGGATTGGTATCAATTGTTTTATGGTGGTGGTGGGTGGATTTGGCCGGTGGTGGATGGGTGGAGGTGGGGCGGCACATGGCTGGTAAGATTGGGGCTATGAAGATGGAAGGGAGGAAGTTGATGATGATAAGGGGGTTTATTTTAAACTTTAGGGTCAATTTTAAAAATGTCAATCTAACTTTTTGTTAAGTTATTAGCATCCCCGTTAACTTTTTAACGGGGGTTAAAAATTAGTCTAAAAATATTGTCAATCATAAGTACGCATGTCACATTTGATGTTTATTAAGTACACGAGTCAAATTGATATATTGCACAAAGTACGCATGTCACTTTTGCAATAAACTCAAATATTTTTTGATTTAATACTTTATTGTTATTGTATTTAAAAATACCAAATTAAAGTAAGCAGTAGCGAAGGGAGTAACGTTCCGTCTAATAATAAATGTCGAAATCGATTCGCGTGTGATTGTAAGGGGTCTGGAACCGCTCCAACAGAATTAGCTTCAACGCTGCAACGAGTGAAAACGAGACAACGTGTGAAACGTTTTGATACACAATGTAAAACGTTCACTACCCAATGTGAAAAACAAAAAATAAACGTGTTAGCTCCACTTTTTACGAAAACGTTTTTACATTGAGAAATGCACGTTTTACATTGTGTACCAAAACGTTTTACAAACGTTGTCTTTTTAGCGTTTCGAAATCTGAATGCAGTTTACTTCTTTGTACATTGATTTGTCTTTTTAGCGTTTCGAAATCTGAATGCAGTTTACTTCTTTGTACATTGATTATACAAATGCTAGTCTACAACAAACGGTTGTGTTACATCAACTGAAGCACAATGTTGATTTTATTGCTAATACTTTGTCAAAACATAACAGTTGCAACATAGTAGTATTCTCTAAAAAAATACAGATTAAAAAAATAAATAAAATAAAATAAAAAATCTAATGCTCGATAACTCGCTTAGCACCCTCCAAGGTATTCTTGAGCAGCATTGCAACAGTCATGGGTCCCACACCTCCCGGAACTGGCGTTACCCATCCAGCCACCTTGCATGCTTCCTTATAATCAACGTCTCCCACCAGCCTATATCCCGATTTCTTAGTTGAATCGTCAATGGCATTTGTCCCCACGTCAATCACTGCTGCTCCCGGTTTCATCCAGCTCCCCTTTATCTGAAACAGATAGATAGATGAAAGAAGACGTCCCAAAATGATCTTCTCATTTGACTATTCGGACTTCTTAAGAATATGAACACTTGCTTCACTAGCCATGTTTTGTTTATGCACTTTTAAGCCCAAAATAACTTTTTGGGACAATGAGAAATGGCAAATGGGATGGGAGGGAGGGAGTAGAATTATATGCCAGACGAGACGTTAGGCTTGTTAAAACAACAGTTCATATTTGCTATCACTACTAGTAGGCAGTGGTGGACTCAGGAACTTATTGAAGTGGGTGTACAAACTACACTATAAAACTTCAAAATGTAACTGTGGGACTCAAACCCATGAACAAAACGATGGAAACCTTAAAAGACTTTTCTATTGGATGTGGAAAACCATTGTGTGCACGTGCGGCCAATATGACTAGGGTAAGATCCGCCCCTGCTAATAGGGCATTATACAAGATGAGCTTTATGTGTTCGAGACAGTTGAGTCTTGTTAATTTCATGAACAAGCTATAATAGAGCAAAACTCAAGTAAAAGCTTGAGTCAAAGTCAATACAATAAAAGAGATCCGACATAATATACAGCAACTATATACATCTTGCCATGGCAAGCTTATTCAAGCTGAGTCAGGCCGAGGGTCGTTTATAATTCAAGTTTCAGATGATGCCTGAGCTCATACGGAACCTAGTATGAGTTCAGCCAGCTCAAGCCTTAATGATCCAATAGATAGAATATTATTTCTCTTGACCTGAAGGATTGAGTAAAACTGAAGTTACAAAAAAGTGTTAACAGTACAAAAATTTGCTTACAAACAGTGTTGTCAAAAATTGATCGGAAGTTGTGTTTGTAGGACCCACCATTCATTACTTCAACACCCAATCATTGTTTGCCAACTGTATTTGTAAGCAAAATTTTGTAATTTTTTTCTGTCGCCCTAGCATTGCTCTTAACCCTCCAGCCCCCCACCAAAGGGTTGCAGTTGATGCATAAATGAAAGCGTTTTCAAGGCCGCCTGATGCATTCAAATGGCATCTTTAGGAAGGAAAGGAAATATTAGAAGCAATGATTTGCGCTTAGTTTGCTTTAGATCGCAGGTTCCTCATAGAAAAAAAAAGGAGTTATAAAGTTACTTTAATCAAGTGGCCATTTAGTATCACTAGAACTTATATGCAGAATCACAAGCAAATCAGAGAACACATCTTTGCAGAAAACAAAGAGGGTGTGTACCATATTTGCTTGTCCTGCTGCTGCTATAATAATATCTGCTTCACGAATAATTCTTTCTGGCTCAGCAGTATGTGAGTGGACTATAGTGACCGTAGCATCTGCTTTTAGAAGAAGCAAAGAAACTGGTAAACCAACTATGTTACTACGGCCGACCACGACGGCCTTCTTCCCTTTTATACTAATACCGCTCCGTGTCAGAAGCTCGAGACATCCCTGGTGAGAAAACAGTATTTCATAAGATTTTAGAAGCTTCTAAGATACAACTTAAATGACACCTGTAGGCAGAAAATGCGGTGTCACAAAGGACGGACATGAAATACTCTTTCCGTCCCCGCCTAATGTGCACACTTACTATGGGATCCAGAATTGAGTGAATATATAAATTCAGCGGTTGCGAGTATGATAGTGGCATAGGATTTGCAAGTGGGACCCGCATTTTTAATTGTGTGAATATGACAAGTGGAGTAAGGTAAATATAATAATAATAATAATAATAATAATAATAATAATAATAATAATAATAATAATAATAAAAGTTACTCATTTTAGGAAGTGGGACTTATCAATGACACCACCAAAAGGGAAAGTGCGCACATTAAGCTGGGACGGAGGGAGTGTGTTGTGAAATCAGCTTATGTTTTAAAGGGTAGAAAATATATATTGCCTTGGGGGTGCAAGGAAGGAACAGTGGTTCCCTGCCTTTCATAGCTAGCTTCCCAATGTTCAGAGGATGGAAGCCATCTACATCCTTCTCAATGCTGATTTCGCTCAAGACTTTTTCTTCATTTATATGTTTTGGCAGCGGAAGCTGGACTAATATACCTGCAGCAATACGAAAAACGTCACCATGTTAACTTTGAACCACCAGAAAAGAACACACAGCTATGCACTTAAGTGTTAATTGGTGATTATAGTTAGCTAATTATCTTTAGTTCTTTACAATATTTGAGGAAACCACCATTTGATATCATATATAATAGTGCTGAATCGTATGATATGACCATATCAGAAAACCTTAATAAAAAAAGATTCCTGGAAGAAAATATTTAAGGTACAAGATGGCAAAATTAAACACAGCCCAAATCTGAACTTAATCAAAATGAGAAGTACATAAATATGCCTTTTTACTATAGAGTAAGATCGACTGACCGTGTACATCGGGATTTGCATTCAACTCATGGACCTTCCCTATCAACTCGGCTTCAGATGCTTGCTCTGGGAGGTCTATGTCAAAGGATTTAATTCCAACCTCCGCACACGCTTTTCTCTTCATACTTACATAGCTCTGAGAATCCTTCCTATGTCCTACAATAACTACAGCCAGCCCTGGGACCTGAAATTAATCAAAGGAACTAGATGAACACGTCCGTGTATGAAATGACATTGCTTTTGGTCGAATTAAATGTGGTAAAAGGATTCATGTACTAAGCCAAGTGACTAATACTAAGGCAGGGCAGAGTTGAGTAAGAGCCAGTAGAGTCGCATATAAGTCTAATTCCTTAAAAACATTGGATGCCAAGCAAATAAACATGTTCTTTTTTCTTTCTTTTCATACTGTGAAATCCTAGCAACTCAGAAACTGGCCATTTGAGTACTATGGTCTCTTAAATTGGCAAAGAAGAAAGGGCAAATTGCACCATACTACCACTAAGTTTATACGGAGTTGCAATGTGGGTCATAAAGTACCAAAAGTTGCAATTTAGAGCATAATGTTCACACAAAGTTGCAATTCACTGCAATCTTGGATGGTTGTTATATTGGATGGATGATAGTTAACTAAAGTTAACAAAATGAATGGAAATGCTAACGGATTTTCTAAATCTTGCATTGACCACCCTAATAATTTAACAAATTTTTAATTTCCTATTATCCGTCAATTATACCACAACAAACCAAAAAATAAAACAAAAAAATAAAAAAATAATGAATTTCAATAAATAACAATATTTTATTTTTTGGGATAAATAACAGTATTTTAATAAATAATTTTTTTTATTAAATATAAAAATGTTACTATTAGGGTTAAAAATGACAAAATTTCTGCAACGAATTTCTGCCCTATTTTCAAAAAATTGCCCCAAATTCTATTTCAAAACATAAGGCGACACATTTTCGATGTTGCACCACTGTTGTCTTCTCTTGTGATTTCTTCAAATTTATATTTATTCGACTTCAGATCTGACTATTACAGTTCAATATGACAAAAAAAAAAATCTCTCGGCTGCGATACAAGAGATAGTCTGAGTTGAAATAGAATTTGGGGCAATTTTATTAAAATATGGCAGAAATTCATCGTAGAAATTTGTCATTTTAAATCGTAATAGTAACATATTTTTTTATTTTTCTATATTATTTTTTAATAACAAAATTATATTTTGTTTATTAAAATATTGTTGTCTCTTCAAGGAATTTAAAAATATTATTATTTTATAAAAATCATCATTTTTTATTTTTTTTGATTGTGGAATAATTGATGAAATACTAGGAAATTCAAAATTTGTTAAATTATAGGGATGATCAAATAAAGTTTTAGGAATTCCGTTAACCTTTTCATTCATTTTGTTAACTATTGTTAACTACCATCCATTCATTATAACAATCATCCAAAATTGTAGTGGATTGCAATTTTGTGTGAACATTATGCACTAAATTGCAACTTTTGGTACTTTATGACCCACATTGCAACTCCGTGTAAACTTAGTAGTAGTATAGTGCAATTTGCCCAAGAAGAAAATGCAGTAGATTGACTCAACCTAGTATAGTTGCCTCTCAGTTCGGGCTAAAACATGTTTGATTTTCCCGTTAATATGACAGCTGCTTGGCTTGATACTTGACTTGAGTTTATTATAGGTTCGTAGAGTCCAACCAGTGGTGAAGCCACCATAGGCTAATGGGGGTCATCCAGTCCCATTGATTTTGGAGTTGTCAATTTTATCCCTTTTAAGTTTAGAAAGGAAAAAAAAAACATTTTTACCATTAGAAATATCATTTTTTGCAATTTTGACCCCTTAATATTTAGGAAAAACTAACATTAAGGCTCTCAACAACACGCAAAAAATGGCTTGACCCAGAAAACAAAAAAAATATTAAAGGAAAAAAAACAGATACTCCCTCCGTCCCATAGAATAGGTCCACCTTTCCTTTTTAGTCCGTCCCAGAGTATAAGTCCACTTCCAAAAATGGCAAAGAATCTTTACAATTCATCCCATTCATTATCTCTACTACTTTTCTTTTACACTCAAAACACCAATTAACTTACTATTCCTTACCCCCACCTTCTCTCTCCTACCTCACTTTTTATATTCACAACACTTCCATCATTTCTTAATTTCCGTGCAAATGGGAGGGTGGACTTACACTCTGGGACGGAGGGAGTACATTACATGAAATTCAAAACCTAATCAACCACTTTCACATAAAAATCCTAAACAATTGATCACATAAAAGAATCAAACTTGAAAATGAATGCAGCTACAAATAAATCTACACTCCCATATCATACCCATAAATTAAAAAATACAGCTTCAAAAATGATCAACGGACATGTAAGGCATCAGAAATGCTTCCCATTACTTATACAACCCTAAATCAAGTTATGTCTGGTTTGCAATACAACAATAACGGTTCCTTTACTTGATACTCCCTCTGTCCCAAAACACCTTGCACTAATTTCCCTTTTGGGTGTCCCATTTCCTAAAATGTTCAAATTTTATTACTTTTTTTATTCTCCATACCCCACTTGTCGTACTCACACACTTAATTTTATTTTGGGCCCCACTTTTAAATCTCACTCAACTTATCATACTCACGACAGTCATTCCCACTCACCGTACTTTTGAATATATACGTATACCCATTCCTTAATTCCCGTGCAATTTAAAAAATAGTGCAAGGTGTTTTGGGACGGAGGGAGTATTCAACTATCAAGTCTATCATGGACTGAAATGTGTACATGATTATGTCAAACTTACATTAATTAGAGAGAGCGAAGGATATGATCACTTACAGCATATGAAATTGTCAAACTTAGATTAATTAGAGAGAGAGAGAGAAAGGAGGGAGATGGACCTTGCCGTGGGTTTCTGACAGACGGCGAACTTCGGCGGCGATTTCAGATCGGACGGTTTGAGCTATCGCCTTACCGTCGATAATGACAGCCTTATGATCCGATGACATTGCAACTCCAAAACGAATGATTATAGATTTTGCGATTCTACACAAGCTGAAAAATCTACCAATTTATGCACTGAAAATTCGGCAGATAATTCGAAGCTATCTTGGGATTTGGAGGCAAATATGAACGAACTGGGTAACGATTGTTGGATTGGGCCTTAACCTTAACCCGTATGCCATAAGTATATGAAGATAAGCCCATAGATATTAGCCCGTGTCCTTTTTTAAAAATCACTGTCTTAACTTTTTAATCCATTTTAAATACTCCCTCCGTCTCATACCTATCGCTACTTTTCATTGACCATATTTGAACTTTGACTA
The DNA here is from genome assembly GCA_026119855.1 of Campanula takesimana. Lineage (NCBI taxonomy): Eukaryota > Viridiplantae > Streptophyta > Magnoliopsida > Asterales > Campanulaceae > Campanula > Campanula takesimana. The sequence continues at coordinate 1,477,787 of JAOWBW010000126.1, forward strand.
ACATTTTATGTTAAACTATTATTCTTTATAAAAATTTAAAGATGTTTATTGAAAATATTTCTATTGGTGATTTAATAACTATTTTTATTTTTTTTATGAAGATTAGTAGTTTAGCATAAAATTTTAGTCAAAGTTCACGTATGGTCAACAAAAAGTAGCGATAAGTATGGGACGGATGGAGTAAGCGTTACTACCTCCGTCAACCTCCGTCCTAGAGTATATGTCAACCCTTTTATTTGCACATAAATTAAAAAATGGTAAAATTGATGCAAGTGTTGTGAATATGAAAAGTAATGTAAGAGAGAGAAGGTATGGTAGGAGATAGTAAGTTGATTGGCAGAAGAGGACACAAGGGTATTAATGTGGGGACAAGTGTACCCAATTAGATTTCAACATTCAGTGCAAAATATAATTCTTTTAATCTAAAATTAGCTTTATATTTGTAAAAGTGTACCTACTATGATATGATAGATGAATACTTGTAGTTCAATGGTTAGAAGACTAGTTATTAAGAAGGAAGTTTCAAATTCAATTCTTGTATAGAGTATTTTTTGTTGTAGTTTAAATTTTGTTTCTTTGTGTACCCACTTACATTTTTCGCTGGGTCCGCCACTATTGATTGGTGTTGTGAGTATAAAAGTAAGAGAGAGAATGAGTGGGGGGAATAGTAACGATTCTTTGTCATTTTAAGAAGTAAACATATACTTTCTGACTGATTAAAAATAAAAGGTGGAAGTATACTCTGAAACAGGGAGTACATTTTTTATAAGTAAATACTTTCAATAAAATTTTACATTGGCACAATTGATATACAAATAAAACATATTTTTTTAATACAATAACAAAACAAGTCAACTGTAACATTTACAAATTATATTTTGTTTGCTTTTATTTAAAGTAGTCATAAAGTGTACTTCCTCCGTCTCTAGTTAGTGTGAACCAATTTTTTGGGCACACAAATTAAGAAAAAGTAAAAGAGCTAAATAATAGAAGGAGGTGTTTGTGAGTATGAAAAAAAAAATAAGAGATAGAATGAGTGGAGGAATAGTAAATTGATTGGTGTTTGTGAGTGTAAAAGTGAAGTAGGAGAGAGTATGAGTGGGAAGAATAGTAAAGAATTTTTGCTATTTTGGGGTAGTTCACACTAACCTGAGACGGACCAAAAAAGAAAGAAGTTCACACTAACCTGAGACGGAGGGAGTATTTTTTTTTAATACAATAAGAAGTCAAATGTGATATTTAAAATTATTGTTTGCTTGCTTTTTATTTAAAGTACTAGAGATTTCAAACATGAATCCAGACTCAAGTTCTTTTTTGTTTGTTGTTTTGATTTTTTCATAGTTATTTCCTCCGTCCTGAAACGAATATCTGAAAAACTTTCAAAATTATTTTTGGCAAAGAGTAATTTGAATTATTTTTTTTCGAATATTCATTAAAGTACCAATAGTTTTTTTCTCAATTATAACATATGTTTAGCAGCCTCAAATCTAAATCTGATTTTGAAATTTGAAGAATAACATGAGTTTATGTGATTAAAATTATACTTCTACTTTCAATTCCATAAGGCTCCGTTTGTTTCGCGTAAAATAACTTTCGGAAAATGTTTTCCCTATTTTCCGGTGTTTGTTACGCACCAGAAAATGAGGAAAATATTTTCCGGAAAATGGTTTTCCCTCTTTTCTAAGTAAAATGACTTACGGATTTTTACTAAGTAAGTCATTTTCCCGAAAATGTTAACTCTCTCACTCACACCCAACTCTCCATAAAACCCCACCCTACCCACTACACCTCTAACACCACCCTCTTCATCCATCCTATCCACCACCCCAAACCAAACTACCCCAGCAGTCCAGCACCCACCCCACCCCACCAAAAAAAAAAAAAAAAAAAAAACTTTTTTTCACTCATATTAAAAAAAAATGAACATCTCCACCAACCCCAACTACCCCAGCCCCCACCCCACCAAAAAAAAAAAAACCTTCTTTTCACTGATATTTTTTTAAAAAAATGAACATCTCCACCACCTCCAACTACCCCACCCCTACCCCCACCACCCCACCATTTTCTTTTTACTCTTATTAAACTTATTTTCTAACAACTCCCACATTCGCGCTCCCTACCCCCACCACCTACCCACAACCCACCCACCCACAACCACCACCACACCCAAAAAAAAAAATAATAATAATAATAAATAAAATTACTCATATTAAAATTATTTTTGAACACCTCCCCCACCCCCACCACCCAACCACCTATCCCACCCCACCCCCTACCCCACCCATCCCACCCCAACCCAAAATCTCCACCCACATTCAATTTTTTTTCTCATAATAATTCTTTTCATCATATTAAATTATTATTATTTTCATATGAAAATATTTTCCGGAAAACATTTTCCTTAGATTTACCAAACAACCTTCCGGAAAACATTTTACGGAAAATCATTTTTCGGAAATTGTTTTACGCAAAACAAACGGAGCTTTAGTATTTGATCCATCAATGAATATTTATATATCATTGCCATATAACTTGAAATTAAATAAATATGAAAAATGATGATAATTATTATTAAAAAAAATACTTCACACTTAAAAAGATGTTGATTTTTTTTAAATAAGGGTTAATAAAGTATAATTGAAAAAATTATATTGAGAAAAGAGGATTTTTTTTTTTTTTTTTTGTGTGTCCAAATCAAATGAAACTTACATCAATTTATAGATGAAAAAAAATGGTAAATTTTGGTGATTTTTTTTTTATAAAAAAATCAATTTACTATGAAATAATTGAGCTCAAAAAATTGAGATAAAAAAATAATCCGAAAATATAAGTCTTAAAAAAAAAAAAAAAAAAAGAGCAGCAAACTCGCCTAAATGGGAGGTGTGGTGCACTCTCCTTGTGCTGGCCAATACTATGCCGCCACGTGGATTTTCTTGCCCCACCAGAATTTCTCAACTAGGTTGAACACATTCAACTCCTCTCCCCTTCAACCCCCTCCTCTCAACCCCTTATTGCACCATGTCAACTAGTTGACCCCCCATTCAACCCCCTCCCTCAACCCCTTATTGGAGTTGGTCTTATACATATTAGACCATGTCCAATAATCCAACCCCCTAAAAACATTCAACTACCTTAATATCACGACACCTCATCTTCTCTCTCCATCCACTTAATCATTCAACTACCCTCTCAACTACCCCTCCCACAATAAGCTAGTTTAGTTTAAAATTCAACTCCTCCCAACTCATCATTCTATACCCCACCACTTTTTATTTTATTTACAATATTTATTTTTATAATTAAAAAAGTAATAAAAATAATAATAATTTATTATTAAAAAATAAATTATTAATATTTTTATTTATAAATTCGAGAATTTTTTTAATTTTGTTAAAAAAAAATTTAATTAACACTTAATAAAAAAAGGATAATTAAGGAATTTTTAAAGAGAAAAGAGGGTTTTTTTTCGGTGTCCAAATCAAACGAAACTTATATCAAATTAAAGAGGGAAAAAAATGATGAATTTTGGCGATTTTTTTTTTTTTAATTTTCTGTAAAATAATTGAGTTTAAAAATTTGGGTGGAAAATTAAATTCGGCGGACCAATGAAAAGCCTCCACGTGTAAGCTTCAGGAAAAAAAAAAAAAAAAAAAAAGGTCGCCGACTCACGCACCACATTTGGGCGTGAGATACACGCGCCAGCTTCGAGCCATGAGGGGCTGCCGCGTGTCCTTGCCGGGTCCCCCATTTTTTTCTTCAACCAGGTTGAAACAATTCAACCCCTCCCCTTCAACCCCCTCCTCTCAACCCCCTTATTGCACCCACTCAACTAGTTGAGCCCCCATTCAACCCCCTCTCAACCCCCTTATTGGACATGGCCTTAGTGAATGAATTACCAAAAGAAAAACAATAAAAAAATAAAACTTATTAAAGAGAAAGAGAGACAATAATGGATGGGCCAACAATAATTGAACTTCTTTATTTAAGTGCATCACCAACCAAGCCTTTACATAGTGGCCCCGTGGGCCCCATTTTTATTTTTTTTTGTAATTTTATTTATCAACATAACACATCATTGATCAACCTAATGAACAAATCATTTGATTTTTCAGTACAATTTTTAGCTTCTGCAATTTTCTTTCATCAATTTAGAGATCAAAACCCCAAAATCATGATATCACCAATTATGAAGAAAAAGAGATTTAAGTATGACTCCACGAACCTAAAAACATCATTGTTCTTATCGGGTCCTCTAATCCCAGTCTCGTGTTTCGTCTTTCATTTTCTTTCGGTAGCAAAACTTCCCCTTTCCCTGCCATAGTCGTTATGGTCGCCCGGTAAGCATGCCGGAATTTTTCTCCGATCGTTTTCTTTGATTCATGGACCAAAGAAGAACCCTCGCCGGAGAAGTTTTGAGTTTTCATCTCTCTTACACTTTGGTTGTTGGGACAAGATTTGTGAAGCTTGATAGAAGGTGTAACGACCTTATTTATACAAGATTGGCCACTATTGGTAGGGTCCACGTGTACAGTTTGTAGATGATTGATTCTTTATTTTTGTGGATTACAAGTCAGCAAAATACTCCCTCCGTCCCATCCGAATTAAGATTCTTGGGTTGGTCACGGAGATTAAGGAAAAAATGTTAAGTAGAATAGGTGTTGTGAGTATGAAAAAGTAAAGTAGGAGAGAGAAAGTATGGTAGAGAATAATGAGTGGAAAGTTGTTGTGAGTGTGAATGTGGGTCCCATTAAATAAAACATTTCCATTTTTGGGTTGTCCTAATTCGAATGAGACAACAAAAATGAAAATTTGTCTTGATTCGAGTAAGACGGAGAGAGTAGTTAATTTGCATTCTCCACCTCTTATTTTATTTATCTTCTTGAAATTATTATTTTCTGAAATGACCCAATTGGTATCTATTTTCTTAGTGGGCTCTTCGCTTTTGAATATTTTGTTATCCTATCTTCTTTGTTTTGTTTCATTGTAGGCCATAATATGTTTTAAGAAAATGATAAACAATTGGGTATGTGTTTTTTTTAACAAACGAACAAATCAATTTCATTTACAATAATATGAAAAGAAATGATACATCACAAACATTGATGGTTCATTCCAAATATACGTAGATGTTTCATCTCTTAAACTACAACAATGACATATTTGATCGAAATTTTGAGACGATCGGATCCTACTCCAAGTAAAATTTGAAAACTTTTTCCATCCGGCATTTAAAAATGGCCAATCTTCATTTTCGTCCGTTGTACTTTCAAGTGTGTTTCACTTTTACCATTACACTTTTTTTCTTTCTAGAATACCATTGTAGTTTTAAAAATGTATCATTTCAACCCCCAAAATCACGGATTAGTCACAGATTTAGAGATGGAATTGGGGCTAAAATGGCATATTTTCCAAAGTACAATGGTGTTTATGAAAGAAAAAAAGTATAATGGTAAAAGTAAAACACCTTTGAAAATACAATGGATGAAAACGAAGTTTACCCTTTTAAAAATCTCTCATTGAATAATATTTTGCGCTGAGCAATTGACATTCAAAAAAATATGGATTGACAATTACACGTCCAGCAGGTTGTTGTGGAATTGACCCTCCAACACCCAACACCCAAGCAAATCGCAAGAAAAAAACCTGGCACCACAAACAAGCACAAGAAATAAGAAACCAAAGCACAAGAACAAAAGAACACAAGAAATTGTTTACCCAGTTCGTCAATATGTTTGACTACGTCTGGGGGCACTACCAAGCCAGAATCTTGCACTATAATATGTTAAATCTGAGTTACAATGAGTATGGGGGCGGAACATTGCTTATATAGGCAACCTAGAATGAAAACCTAACCCTAGACGGACAAGGAAACCCGAAATCTGGCCCAAAAACCGACTCAGCCCAGACCTGCCCCGACACCTGGGCGGTCGCCCACTTTGCCTATGGGCGGTCGCCCACAATTGTGTTCCGGCATATGGTTCCAACTGATGGAGTGGGCGGTCGCCCACCATGACCTTGGTCAGCCGCCCAGAAGGTCAGTCCCTCCGACGGATTTCTTTCCTTTTGCTCCGATCGCTAGTTCCCGGTTGGTCTCTATTCCAACAATCTCCCACCTAGAGATCAACCGCATATAAGCCCCGTATCCGTTCTTCAACTCATCCTTGGTGCCATAGTGCTCACCTCGATCATGGTAGTACCTTCCTCCTCCCCTATTCTCGAAGCCCCGTTGAAGCTATACCCAGCTTCAACTTCACCTTGCTTGAGAAACCTGGAGCCTTGTCCTCCGATCTACACTCTCCGTTAGATCCACGCAGCGGTTTATCCGGTCCTAGAGTATGTGGTTCATCTTCAATGACCCCTTGACCTTGGCCATCATGAACCGTCTCGCTCCCACCCGAGCTTGGAATATCCATGCAAATCACATTCGTATCCCCGCATTCCTTGAACTCCCGAAGCTCATACTCTCCACCATTATTAGACATCAAGCTTTTAACCTTGAGTCCCCTCCGATTCTTCACCAAGGCCTTCCACTTCTTATACATCCTGAAAGATTCATCTTTCCCTTCTAAGAAGTAATCCCGGACCTTCCTTGTCGAATCATCAATGAAGGTCATGTAATATGACACACCACCCGAGAAGTTACCGGGGATACCCCCTTCTCACCCATGTGACCCAATCGATAGTGCCACAAATCCGTATCACCCTTGGCTGACGCCACCGCGATACTATCCTTGGTGTTTGTCAAATACAATCTTCATTCCCTATTACCCCGAGCGATCTCACAATCCTCCTTGGTAATAACCCAGTTCCTGCAACTAAAAGTTACCGTGTAACCTTCTTCACCCAGCTGCCCAACTGATATCAGGTTCTTTTTCAAATCCGGAATGTAACTGACCCCGTGTAGATGTAGGACCTTCCCGTCCGATGCTCCTATTCTGACATCCCCCTTCCCATTGATTTCCAAAGGCTCGCCATCCGCCAGATAGACCTTACCGAAATCACCGGAAGTGTAATTTTCCATCGCTCCTGCATGCCCGCATGAGTGGAATGATGCCCCCGAATCTAGCACCCATGATTCTAGCGCACTACAAACGCTCAGAATCAGTACATCGTCACCTTCGATTATCACATTCGCCGATTTATCCCCTCGCATGGGACAATCCCTCTTGTAGTGTCCTAACTCCTTACAATGATAGCACTCTACCGATCCTCTGGCAACCCTTGGTCTTTCTTTGTTCTCCTCATACTGATCCCCACCCCCGATTACACTTTCCCTTGACCCTGTTCTCCCTTTATTGCTAGAACCCGGTCTTCCCCTGCTAGTTGTAGCCAAGACCGATTCCGAAGTAGACGGTGTCCCCAACTTCTTTATGCGATTTTCCTCGCCCAAGAGGAAGTCCTTAACATCATCATACTTCAATTTGTTCTTACCTGCTGAAGCATTTAACGCTGTCACCGTTCCGCTCCAACTCCTTGGTAAGGACGCTAGCAATAAACACGCATGAACCTCGTCACCGAAAGTAATCTCCAACGCAGTCAATGAGTCTATAATATCCATAAACTCATCGATGTGTTTAGCTATGGATCATCCCTCTTGCATCTTGAGACTACCCATCTTGCGTATCAAATCAACCTTATTTGCAGCAGATGGAGTTTCAAATCTCTCAGTAAGATAATCCAATAGCTCCTTGGTGGTTTTCGCCTTCCTGGTAGTCTTCGCGATCCACTTCGACAAAGTAGATCGAACCACCCCTAAGGCCTTCCGATCCATGAGATCACAGTCTTCCTGCTTTTCTTTTTCCGGTTTGACTCCTGTTAGAGGCTTATAGAGATCTTTATTATACAAGAGATCCTCTATTTGCATCCTCCAAAACCCATAGTCAGAACCATCAAATTTCTCCACCGCTTGTTTATCCTTGCCCATTCTTGATTGCTTGATAAACCCATTTGATCGTCCAAACAAAGCTCTTGATACCAGTTGTTGTGGAATTGACCCTCCAACACCCAACACCCAAGCAAATCGCAAGAAAAAAACCCGGCACCACAAATAAGCACAAGAAATAAGAAACCAAAGCAAAAGAACAAAAAAACACAAGAAATTGTTTACCCAGTTCGTCAATATGTTTGACTACGTCTGGGGGCACTACCAAGCCAGGATCTTGCACTATAATATGTTAAATCTGAGTTACAATGAGTATGGGGGTGGAACATTGCTTATATAGGCAACCTAGAATGAAAACCTAACCCTAGACGGACAAGGAAACCCGAAATCTGGCCCAAAAACCGACTCAGCCCAGACCTGCCCCGACACCTGGGCGGTCGCCCACAATTGTGTTCCGGCATATGGTTCCAACTGATGGAGTGGACGGTCGCCCACCATGACCTTGGGCGGCCGCCCAGAAGGTCAGTCCCTCAGACGGATTTCTTTCCTTTTGCTCCGATCGCTAGTTCCCGGTTGGTCTCTATTCCAATAATTATTGTTGGGGTGCAACCCAAAGTCCCAGATCGGCAATTAAGGAAACAATTGCAAGGTATATAAGAGCACCCACCCACTTCATTAGTATGAGGCCTTTTGGGAGTTGACCCAAAAACAAATCCGTGCGGGCTGGGCTCAAAGCGGACAATATCATACTAATGTGGGAAAGTGGTGGTGGTGGTCGCGGTCCCTACAAGTGGTATCAGAGTCTGGTTCGAATGGGCCCGACCGGGTGGACCGTGTGTGTGCTTTATATGGTGGGGTTCCCCTTGTGCGACATAGCGAATCGAGTCTTGCAATCGAGGGCGATGGTGTTTCGTGGGCGGTTGGTACAATCGAGGGCGGTGGTGTTCCGCGGGCGGTTGGTGCAATCGAGGGCGATGGTGTTTCGCGGGCGGTTGGTACAAGCTTTCGCCGATATGGGCCAGAGGAAACACTGCGGGCCATAGCGGTGTGGTCCTTGGTTTGAGGGGAGGATTGTTGGGGTGCAACCCAAAGTCCCACATCGGCAATTAAGGAAACAATTGCAAGGTATATAAGAGCACCCACCCACTTCATTAGTATGAGGCCTTTTGGGAGTTGACCCAAAAACAAATCCGTGCGGGCTGGGCCCAAAGCGGACAATATCATACTAATGTGGGAAAGTGGTGGTGGTGGTCGCAGTCCCTACACAGATATCTCAAAATCCACAAAAGCATCCTTGTGCAGTAAGAATTGATACGTTTGGTGACCCAATAACAATTCATGACATTGGCATTGAAAGACTAATATTGGTTTTATGAAATTCATTTTATTCCTTCAATTCACTATCTGAAATCAACGTTATCAAACAGACCACTAGAGTAAAATGTTAATATGAAATTTGAAATTGGAGTTATCAAGCAAACCACTAAAATAAATCTATCTATATATATATATATATATATATATATATATATATATATATACTCCCTCCGTCCCATTTTAAATTGCATAAGTTGCCAAAAAGGGTGTCCCAACTAAAATTGCAAAATCCAAAAATGACAAGTTTTAACCCACTTGCACACTCACATCCACTAACCCACTAACTATTCTCTACCCCACTTTCTCTCTCCCACTCAACTATCAACACTCACAACACATCACCTTTTTCACTTTTTTCCTTAATCCCCGTGCCAACCTAGTATTTGCAATTTGAAATGGGACGGAAGGAGTATATATATATATTAAAGTTGGTGAGGAGGGCTATGGCTTTGACACATAGACAAACATAGGTTAAAGCTTCATTTGTGTGAAGCCACACCATCACTATCCTAAATGTGTGTGACTTTTGATATTCTCATTATTAGCTAATACTATTAGCTCATAATAATAGTTATGATATAGTAATAGTTAACTATAATAGTTACTATACAATTAACTATTACTATTAATAGCATTAGTTAACTATAATAGTTACTATACAAGTTAACTATTACTATTAATAGTATTACCTAACTATAATAGTTACTGTAGTAGTTAACTATTACTATTAATAGTAATAGTTAACTTGTATAGTTACTATAGTAGTTAACTATTAATATTAATAGTATTAGTCAACTATAATAGTTAATATATAACTATTACTATTAATAGTATAATTAACAATAATAGTTACTATACAAGTTAACTATAATGGTTACTTTATAAATTAACTATTACAATTAATAGTATTAGTTAATCATAATAGATATAATATATGTTAATTTTTACTATTAATAGTATTAGTTAATCATAGTAGTTACTATATAAGTTAACATTATTATTAATATTATTAGTTAATTATAATAGTTACTATAAATATTAATAAGTATTATTAATAGTATTAGTTATTGATATTATTATATAGATTAATTTTTACTATTAATGATTTTAGTTAAGATGATGTTTACTGTTTTAATTAACTATAATTAAAAAATTATTTTTCATATACAATATATTTATATTATAAAAAACTATTATGCTACTTTATTAAATAAAAACATAAAAAGAATAAAATGTAAAAAAAAATAGCAAATTAGTTACCCGTGCAAAGCACGGATTACCCACTAGTAAATATTAATGAAATACATAAACAATGGATTAGGAGAATCACAAAAAGGCAAAAACATATCCTAACAAGCTTCCATCCTTATTGGTAGTATTTCAACATCAAGGATAATAACCAATAAGGGAGTAGCATAATGCAATATCAAAGCATTATTAAAGTTAAAATGTCCATCTCATATCTCATAACTTCAAGCATTATAGAATTGAAGTGTACTTTATTACTCTTTTTATCATATTTGTTTTTTAATCATTTTTTTAATGATTTATCTGTAACTCGAAAGAGTAAGAACAACCTATATAAAAAGAAAAATAAACATTGCGGACTTGCAAAAGATAATAATTCTCCTTCATTACAACCCTTCGAAGGGTAGGAAGTAGGAGCGATGATAAAAAGAAAATAGCAGTTCCTTGCAATTTCCAATAGGTATAAAATTGTGAATTTAACTTGGAGAAAAAAAAAAAAAATCTAAATTGCAGTTTGTTTTTAAGAAATTGTCATATTAAATATCACATTTTAATACAAATCCGCAATAGTAAAAGTCTAAAATTGGAAAGTACTTGGGTTTGGTTTGGAAAATCATAACTCTAGTGATTTTATATTGTAATACTGTGTGATTTGGCCGTATTTTTCATTTTACAAAGTTGATGGTAGCTTATTTGTTAAACTGATGGGGGGTTAATCGACCAGTCTATTCATCTCAACCATTCATATCTCAAAGTGAAAGTTGTGACAAATGGCAATACTCCTGCGAATTCCCTCGAACGTTCATTTGTCACGTCTGTTTTTGCCAACTAGAGACCTTTCATGCATCATGCTTTATGCCTAATTCTTTTGGAAATTTCATTTATCCTATTCCAAATACAAATAGGCAAGCAATATGATCAATTTGATTCACAGACCAAAAGAATATCTTGAATTTTGAGTGTTGGAATAAATGAAATAAAGGTACTAGTACAAGTATATGATATGTTATATGTAGATGTACAAATTTATGTGGTTGATATGTGCACTTGAAAATGATACCCTAAAATTTTGAATAGCCATTATGATAGATATAAAGCATAAATATATTCGACCCTTGGAAGTCGTCAACGGCTGTTTCTTGACGTCCTTGCTTACCATTTGCTTTTTTACGCGTTTTGTGTTTATTCATATTTTAATTTTGAATATGAAATAGTGGTACTTGTATTAAATAAATTGCTCCATTTTACTCTAGTTATTATAATTCAAAATAAAGATAAACCTTACTTACTCGCAACCCCTTTGCTACTCACAACATTTTTTGTATATATTATCTCTTTAGTTCCCATGTCAAAGGAAAATGGTGCAAATTATTTTGAGACAGAGGGATTAAAATTCCAAAGTATATCCCGATAAAAGCAACATCCTGAATAACCTTCAATATAGGGGTGATCATGGTCCGGTCTGGTCCATATTTTGACAAAAAATTGCAGAACCAGAACTGGAACCAATACTTCGGTTATATAAAAATTTAGAACCGGATCCGAACCAATACTTGTGAGAACCAATACACTGGTTCTGGTTCTACTGGTGTGGTCTGGTCCGGTTCTACAATTTATTAATCATTTAAAGTTTAATTGTTTTCAAAGTTTCTTAACTCACAACATTGACGAGATCAAACGCAATATAAACTTAATATTAATTATAAATCAAGATTAAACCCAAAGAAGTACCGTCAACTTATACGATTAAAGGTCTCAATCCATAAAATATACTACCTCCGTCCCAACTCAATGCGCACGTTTACTGTTGGGCACAAGATTTAAGGAGAGAGTATTTATATTCAAATAGTAGTGTTAGTTGGATAAATTGTGTGGTGGAAAATGAAGAGAGAGAATGAGTGGGGTAAATAGTAGTGTTAGTTGAATAAATTGTGTGGTGGAAAATGAAGAGAGAGAATGAGTGGGGTTAAATAGTGGGGTTAGTTGAATATAAAAATAATAAAAAACTTTCCTTTTTTGGATTGTGCACATATCAACGACACCCACTTAAAAGGCAAGTGTGCACATTGAGCTGGGACGGAGGTAGTAATCACTATGGTATTAATAAGACAACTATTGATTAACAAACAAAAAGAAACATATATTGTTCATCTTGGTTGTCAATCTGCTGCCATCATTCAGGAGAAAAGAAATGATATGAAAAATGTAAGTTGAAAAGTGAGAATAAGCATTACTAGTCTAGGACTTAGAGTTTGCCTGTTTGAAACCTTGGGTTCGGTAAAAAATTACAAATAGTCAATTTGATCTTTGAAAAATTATAATACAAAAATAAGTATATAATTTTATTTACTATAAGATTTACATATAATAACAATACATAGCATATGTGCACAACTGGTCCGGTCCGGTTCTAACCAGAATTAATTTTACCAAGAACCAGAACCGAACCAATATACCGGTTCTATAATATTTTGGAACCGGAATCAAACCATATGTACTGGTCTGGTCCGAATTTAGCTGGTCTGGTCCGGTTCCTTTGGTCCGGTCCGGTTCTGAAATATTTTTGCTCACCCCTACTTCAATATACATAACCAACTCCAAACTACAACTCAGTTGAACAAATCGGAGACCCTTATCAATACTCCCTCCGTCCCAAATAGATCTTCATCGCGGTTACTGCGAAAGAACTTTGAGCAATAATTACTCAGAAAAAAGTGTGAAGATCATTTTGGGGCGGAGGGAGTATTTCACAACTCTATATGGATATCCCTGGTGACTAAACTCATTACCATCAAAAAGTTTTTTCTGCATAGGAGTACACCAACATATATCAAAACGAGAGCTACAACAGCTCCCTGTCTAGAAAGCCAGAATTCAGTCCATGTCACCCGGCTTCATGACTTGGTCCAATACCTTCCTGAAATTCTCATTCAAATCCTCAAGAGAACCATTATTATCAATAACTATGTCCGCTTTACGCCTTTTCAAATACAGAGGCATTTGAGCATCTATCCTGTTTTTGGCATCTTCCTCTGATGTCCCGTCCCTGTTCATAAGTCGATAAAGTTGCGTATCAGGATCAACCCAGACAACAATTATGGGCTTTGTCCATATGTCCATCTTGGCCTCAAACAACAAAGGGACGTCAAGAATCATTATCGTACTGCCTTTTTAAGTTTTAACCACAACTTGAAAACTTCCCAGAACAGTCCGGTTCTGATATAAGGTGCAAGCAGCCTACATGGAGATAGTTGCACATAATTGAAGACCGCATATAAACATCATTTACAAGTAAATACCTTTGCTGACGATAGCCAAAACTAGCTTCAGTCTACTACATGTAAACAATAGTCCACTTCCAGTGCCTTAGCCGAGTACTCCTGCCGTGTGCATCATGTGAGTGTCTTGGTAAATAGATAATTGATTGTAGGGATATGTAGTTATAGAAGATTTCTATTAAATCCCTTAGATTAAGTTAGATTAAGCTAGAGTACATATTTGAGCATATTTTTACCTTGTATAGCAAGTGTCGGACTCCTTTGTACTACCTCTGTCCCGGAATAAATGTCACATATAGTCAACTAAGTTAAACTTTGACAAATTTTCAATGCAAAATTATTTATCATCATTAAAATTTAAAAATAGTTATGAATAGTGTTTCTATTGATGTATCAATAACCATTTTCAAAATAGTATGAAAATGCTCAGATTTTCACAACTTTTTGGTTAAAGTTTAACTTAGTTGACCACATGTGACATTTATTCCGGGACAGAGGGAGTAACAAATAACAACTCTACATACACACAATTGTGAATACAGAATGATTGTCTCGGGAAGTTTATTTCTTCTCTAAGCCGTCTTCTCCCTCTTCTCTTCTATACCTTGAGATCTCTTAAGTCGTATACTACACACCTTGACAGTAGTAGACTAGCATAGTTCGTTGTCAGTTACCAGTATTAAAGGGCAGGCCAAAGGGTCTATTGTATTGAGGCTTATTCTATTTCCCAGTCCCTTGATTCGTGATCTCAAATAACAAGGAGGAACAATAATTTTGTATTAAGCTGTTAAAGTCTTGGTTTGCATTCTAAACTTGTTACTCAGTACTCACGACAGAAAAATGCTTTAAAAATCACAGAAAAATGATTTGTTCCCTGTTTATGCTTCAATATACCAAAGAACCAAATAGAAAAAGGGAGTTGTCAGTGACTTGCCACAAACACAAAGGCTACAAACGATCGTCTATGATACTCTATATTTTGGATGAGTGAACTCCAATTGCTCTCTAGTAGAAAGCAAAATCAAAAGAGGAAAAAACGACTATATGCAAGGAACGCCAATCAAGAACCTTTACCATGATTGGATCCTAAACTCTCAAGCAAAATTTGGCTAAAAACAGTCCTCAGATACTATCCAAACTGTCCAAAGAAGCAGCTGAATACTTGCTTTACTTTCCATCAGTAAGTCTTCAAACATTAACCCAATTCGCCTGTGGAAGAAGTCCGAAATATTCATTTATTATTTGTGAAGGGGGGGGGGGGGGGGAGGGAGACATTAAAACAGCTTATTTCTTCCAATCTAAACTTAGAGAAGAAATAAACTTCATGATTAGTTACCAAAACATCCATTGATACAGTTCAGTCTGAAGTACATAGATACTAAAAAAATAAAAAATAAAAAAAAGGCTGCAACTATCCTCCTAATCAACAGTACTCATTCCATTGAACTTCATGATTAGTTACCAAAGAGATGTACTCAAGCGGTATCTGGTGTTCGCTTCCCATACGGTGGTCACGAGTTCGAATCCCGTTAGGAAAATTTGTGTTAGCCTATTTATAGGTCCACTAGCCTTCATGGCATTGTGAATTAATATAAATTGAAAAAAAAAAAACATTTAAAAAAATACATGATTAGTTCAAATTGAATGAACATGAACCATGATACTCATTAAAATTGCAAGCAATTTTATTACAAACTGAATTCCAAGATAGTTCAAATCATAAACAAAACCAGAAATTACTGGTGTGCCTGAAAAAAGTTTTGCGCATAATCTGGCCGATTTGTGCGAATTTCAATTGATTGGACATATGAGTGCGGAATAGAAGAATGACAGATTTAAAGTAGGAAGGAGAAGGGAGTTACGCGGGCGACGAGATCGGCGTCGACGACGGCGATGCCATTAGCCTTGAAAAGACTGGAAACGGTACTCTTTCCGGTTTCGATTCCTCCGATCAGTCCTACGAGCCTCATCTTCCCGTTGGGAAATAATAAAGTTAAAAAAAATGACTACAAAATGAGGTACAAAATGAGGGGTTATAATTGTGTTGGTGCTTTTTAATTGGAGTGTGCCGGGTCCATTATTGATGTGGCCAATGAAATATCGCCACCGCATCTTGTATTCATCATTTTGTAAACTTCTTTTGTAAGTCTAGCATTCCGTTTAGCTTACAAATTTCAGTTGTACTCCATCCGTCCCATAGTAGGAGTCAAAAATTTCCTAAATGGGCGTCCCATTTCATTTTAAGAGTCAAAATCTTAAAATGAAAAGTGGGTAATACATGTCATACTTACAACAATTATCCACTAACTATTCTCTACCCCACTTTCTCTCTCCTACTCAACTATCAACACTCACAACACATCACTTTTTCTTTAATTCTTGAACCCATCAATTTTTTAACTCTTAAATGGGACGGAGTGAGTATGCAATTGCCAACCAAGTGTCCTTTTCAATTCATCGCCCTTTTACCTATTCCCCAGACACATTAAGCAATAATTGTGATTATAATTTGGTTGATGGAGAATAATATGAAAGCGCATCTAGTGTAGTGGTATCATAGTACCCTCCCACGGTACTGACCGGGGTTCGATTCCCCGGATGCGCATTTGTTTTCCCTCCGACATTGTTTTTTCTCCCGCCATCTTTGTTCATATAAATTCTCAAATTCAAAACAAAACTTACCTTCTGATATTTGACCGAGATCCAAACCGATAACATTAAGCTCCGTTTGTTTCGCGTAAAATAACTTACGGAAAATGTTTTCCCCATTCTCTGGTGTTTGTTACGCACCGGAAAATGAGGAAAATATTTTCCGGAAAATGTTTTTCCCTCATTTCTAAGTAAAATGACTTACGGATTTTTACTAAGTAAGTCATTTTCCGGAAAATGTTAACTCTCTCACTCACACCCAACTCTCCATAAAACCCCACCCTACCCACCCTACCCACCCTACCCACTACACCTCTAACACCACCCTCTTCATCCTATCCACCACCCTCAACTACCCCAGGCACCCACCCCCCCCCCCCCAAAAAAAAAAAAAAAAAAAAAACTTCTTTTCACTCGTATTAAAAAAAAATTGAACATCTCCACCACCCACCCCACCCCACCCAAAAAAATAAAATAAAAATCTTTTCACTCATATAAAAAAAAAAAAATTGAACATCTCCATTACCCCCACCTACCCCAGCACCCACCCCACCCCCACCAAAAAAAAAAAACTTCCTTTCACTCATGTTAAAAAAAATTGATCATCTCCACCACCCCCAACTACCCCAGCACCCACCCCACCCCCCCCCCCCCAAAAAAAAAAAAAAAAAAAAAACTTCTTTTCACTCATATTAAAAAAAAATAATAAATGAACACCTCCACCCCTACTCCTACCCCCACCACCTCACCCCACCCCCACCCCACCCCACCCAACCCCCCAAAAAAAATTAAAAACAATAAAGTAAAATTACTCATATTTATTTTTGAACACCTCCCCCACCCCCAACCACCCCCCACCTACCCCACCCACCCCCACCCACCCCACCCCACCCACCCCCCACAACCACCCATCCCACGCTAACCCAAAATCTCCACCCACATTCAAATTTTTTTTTTTGCATTATAATTCTTTTCCTCATATTAAATTATTATTATTTTCATATGAAAATATTTTTCGGAAAACATTTCTTTAGATTTACCAAACAACCAAAAACATGTTTATGTCATTTTCCGGAAAACATTTCCATTTTCCGGAAAACATTTTACGGGAAATCATTTTCCGAAAATTGTTTTACGCGAAACAAACGGAGCCTAAGTACTGATATATTTACAACACCCTTCTTTTTTTACAGTTTATACAACATACAAAAAAAAAAAACAATGCTAAGGGTACAAAATAAGGACACAATTTCTTGCTTACAAAATGACGTGGCGATATTTTATTTGTTGCATCGATAATAAAGCAGCCACATTTTAATTAAAAAAACCAATAAAATCATTACATCTAAGATTTTGTGAGCAAATCTTTGTGACTTTTTTGTAAAAGAGTGCGCAAGTAATTCATTTTAGGGTTAATTGCAATTTGGTTCCTGACTTTTCCCCAAATCTGCAATGTTGATACTATCTTTTCAATTTCTCCAATTGGTATACTCACTTTGTCATTTATTGCAATCCGACTACAAAAGTAACTGAGTGTTTGTTTTCTAACAGATTTATGTCATGTGACTAGCACATGACGTTTTAAGGGACGTTTTAAGATATTTTTGAAGCTACACATATCTGATTGATTTGATTCTTTTTTAAAAAAAAAATTGAAACTAATATTTTAATTTACAATATATATATTTTTGGTTATTTTTCGGGTGACTGGATTATTTTTGATAGGAAAAAAAGGGAGGTGAAGAGGAGGATGAATCGGTGGAAGAGTGTATGTGGAAGGGGTGATACGGGAACGTGGCAAAGGGATGGAGGAAAGTAAACGTTATGAAAGAAGGTATATCATGGTGAAAAATAGTAATTTTTTCAGATTATTTTTCCCATGTCCTCTATTTTTTTTTAAATATTTTCATTTAATTAAATTACAAATTAATATAATATAATTAGCTCACCAAATAAATTTGCCAAAAAATATATGTTGTAGATTAAAATATTAGCTTTTTTAAAAAAAAAAATAATAATCATACCAATCGGATATGTGTAGTTTCATAAACATCTTAAAACGTCATGTGCTAGTCACATGATATAAAATCTGTTAGAAAACTAATACACAGTCACTTTTGTAGTCCGATTGCAACAAAATGACAAAGTGAGTATACTAATTGGCGAAATTGAAAAGACAGCATCAACATTGCAAATTTTGGGAAAAGTCAGAAACCAAATTGCAATTAACCCTTCATTCTATACGTAGAGGGCATATCGACATTCTAAACCACTGTACTTTGATTAAGCTGTCGATTAACCGACTTATGTTTTTTTTAGCAGTTTTAACAATCCAACTTCATTTACGTTTTTAATAAACCCGAATGGCCTAACAACATCCAATAATGTTAGAAAAACCTAACAAAACCTAACCTAATGTAACGCTAGTTAACGAGAGTTAACTTGGACATAATTATGTGGAGATTAAAAATCACGCGTACTGCACGAGATTGGATAAGGAAGCTCAACTAAGTCAGAGGTTGAATGAAGAAATTGCAAGCCAAGAATCGGTCCATCCCTACATTCAAACTCCGTCCGTCAACATACTCGCCGGAAAATCCCATTTCCGTCCAAATCGTAGAACCGCCCAAACAGCGACAAACACTTCTTCTTCAATTTCGATGGATTTATCATCAATTGAAATTTTTCCAACATCCTACGGTGGAGGAATTCAAGAAACACATCCCCAAAAGAAGAGGAAATTACCAAGCCGTAAATCAATTACGTTCACCGGTTCTTGCCAAAAGGATGACCAGAGAAAGAAGATAAAAAGTTATGAACACCATTATCAGAATCTCTCCTCCGGTGAACTGAGTTCAACCCCTCCGATGACCACCGGAGAAACAATGCCGTCATTTCTCCACCCATTTGGCGCTAATTTCGTCCCCACCGAGGGAATTCCATTGTCTCCGATGAATTCCGATGAAATTTCAGTCAAAAATTCACTTTCTGAGGAATCTTTGAACATGGGTGATTTTTAATCTTCACATAATTATGTCCAAGTTAACTCTCGTTAACTAGCGTTACATTAGGTTAGGTTTTGTTAGGTTTTTCTAACATTATTGGATGTCGTTAGGCCATTTGGGTTTATTAAAAACGTAAATGAAGTTGGATGGTTAAAGCTGCTAAAAAAAACATGGGTGGGTTAAACGACAGCTTAATCAAAATACAGTGGTTTAGAATGTCGATAGGCCTAAGTAGAGAGATATGGGTTGTGTTATTCATATGTTAAATAATGAGATAAATCTCATTTGTTGTAAAGAGAGAGCAATATTATTTGTTTGCATAAAATTTGCAAGAAATTTGCACAAAAAAATGAATCTTATTTCGTATTTAATTTGTAGAAAATATGGTTAAAGTAATAATAATCAACCCCTACACACCCTGTTCGTCAGTATCATCCTCACAACCCCTACACACACCTATCATCACCACAACCCTACACACACTATTGTTGGAACAATTTTAATCCCTGAATGCCACACTCACTTTAGAATAGGATTGAGGAAGAGATGAAGCGGAAGCGATAAAATATATACCTGTTGAATCCATGGATGATGTAGGGAGAAATAAGATGAAAAAGAAGAAGTAGGGAATGAAGATCTTCTAAGTAATAGTGACTTCTTAATCTCTCAAGTACTTCAATAATGTGAAGAGAATTTAGGAGAGATAACAAGAGTGAATAGTTGTTTCTAGGCTTGATGGAAGGGCCTTTAAATAAGAAACATTGTGTCACTTCACCTAGGGACTACACCCTTTCAAGAAGCTTAGTGATATTATATTACCCTTTTGCCCATCACAATTAGGTAATTATATATCCAGGAATTCTACACATTTTATTATCAACTATACTTTATAAATTAACATTATAATCATAATTTTATAAATGGAAGTCTAAATGACTTGTGTTGCAAGCTATGTCCTTACAATCTCCCACTTGGGTTTCAAAACAAAGTCCTTCCTTTAAATCATGAATATAACACAAATAACAACCCTAATGTGCGCACTTTATTGTCATTTATAACAATCTCGTCCATTAGCCATACAAGTATAGGACTAAAGGGGCAGTCGTTGTAATTGATTCGCAACTAAACCCACAATAATCACGCATACAAATCTAACTAAATTACATAGATCAAAAGTATAGATGTGTAGCATGGAATCATAATGAATATATACATATTCTTCCAACTAGTCCAACTTAACCAAATGAGATCAAAACTTTAAATAATAGAACAATTAATGAAAGAACAACACAAACTCCCACTATACTAAATGTTATCAAAACCCATATGAGCAACATGCTCGTGAAACACTGAAGATGATAACTCTTTCATAAATGGATCCTCTAAATAGAGTTTGTTTCTATAAGTTGTATCCCTTTCATTCATGTTGTACTCTTTTCTTTATAACAAGATAATTAATGTCTAAATTCATAAACTCTTGTTAGAGTACAGAACTGCTACCTGATAGTCATTTCTTAATTGGTCTTTCGACACTTGTTTTGACAAATTACAGTCCATTAAAACATATGCAGCCATATATTTAACTAATGTCGGAATACCTAATGATCTCAAGATGATCCGACTTCAAAACATAGGCATGTAGTTCTTTAGTGTTTTGCAAATACTTCTATCATTCTTTTGGCTGCTACTTAATGTTATTTCCGGATTGCTTTGGTATTGACCAAGCATCCTAACATTAAATGTAAGATATACATATACATTAAGCTTCCTACTGCTGATGTAAAGAGGGAATTTTTCATATACTTGGATTCAAAATTTACTTTTAGGACACTGTTTGAGACTAAGAATGTTTCCTTTAAAATTAGGGGTGTCATGTGGTTTACATTTTTGCATGCTAAACCTTTTGTAATACCTTTCCATATGGCCTTTTGTGATAATCCTAAAACATCTCGTGAGTGATCACGGTGAATTTGGATTCTTAATACAAAGATGCCTTACCAAGATCTTTCATTTCAAATAAGAAATTTCTTAGTTTCCTTAATAAGGTTCATATCATTACTAGCAAGCAAAATCATCATCCATATATAAGACCAAAATTATAAATTTACTCCCACTGAACTTATGGTATACACAATCTTAATCAAGATTCTTTTTAAAACCAAATAAAAATAACTTGATTAAGTACCATTGATGAGAAACTTGCTTGAGTCCACAAATGGATTTCTTTAAATTCACAAACTAATTGCTTAGTTTGATCCAAATCAACCATATATTCCTCAATGTCTCCATTAAGGAAAGTTGTCTTTATATCCATTTGATAAACTTCAAGATCATAATATGCTATATGTGCCATAATGATCTAAAAGTGTTTTTAGAAGATACCGGAAAAGTGCTTTCTTTATAATTAATGTCGTCCTTTTGAGTCAAATCTTTAACAATTAGATGGGCTTTATATCTTTCCATATTACCTTGTGAATCCTTTTGGTCATAAAGATTAATTTAATCCCAATAGGTTTCACATCTTTAGGTAATGAGACAAGATCCCAAACGTTGTTATCCTTATAGATTTTAACCATTCATTTATGACATTAATTTACTATATGAGAATTAGAACTATTAATGGTTTCATGGAAAATGAGAAACTCATCTCCCACTAAACCTAAGTGTCCTTTATTCTCGGCAATATACACTTCATAATTATCCGGATTTGCACTTTCTTCTTACTCTATTGGATCTTCCAAAGGGCACCGGTTCTATCTTATTTTGAGGTTGTTGAATTTCCTTCTTATGATCAACATTTCTATGTTGTTCAATATTTATAGGGAAATCATATTTATTTTGAATTGTATGTTCTTCTTGAATGTCAAGTTCAAAACTTGATATCCAATTGGAACTATGGGAAGTGGTATATAAATGGATTCCATACAAATGAATTCCTCTTCCTTTTCAAATTCAAAATATTACTCCAAATTCTCCCACTAAATTCAACATCCTTAAAAGAACCTAGCATTTCTCGTTTTTCAAAACGTTCTAACTTTCGGGTTGTAAAATTTATATATCCCCTAGTTCTCTCGGCTTACCCCATGAATAACTACTGATAATCTTACGTCTAACTTGCCCTTAGTAGACTTATAAAGTCTATCCTTATGCTAGACAACCTCATAAATGAATATGATTTAAGGACGAATATGGAACGCGTCCTTAAATCATTAAGGGTTTATATTAGTAGCCTTAGAGGGAGCTTTAATGAGAATAAAGGTTGCGGCTTTAAGGTATCGCCCATAATGAGTGAGGTAAGAGAAGTATAAAACATACTTATTACCATATCCTTAAGGATTTCAATATGTATCTACTACAATATTCATGCTAGGCGTACCCGGCTCAATGTAGAGAGAGATAATCCCACACTCTTTCAAAATAGCGAGTAAAAAGGACCTAGACGTTGTTCCTTTTAACAATCATTCCAAAGATGTATACACCATCATGAATGACCCTAATGTTCTTAATAGTCTTCAAAGTTGATTTCCAACTTTGTCTTTATAAGACTTTTACAACGTCCAAACTCAATATTTTATGAAGCAAATAAATGTATTCAAACTAAGAGTTAGTCATTTTGAACATAATAACTATTGTTGACCTTTTCCATGAAAGAATAATTAATGGCCTACAAATATCCGAATGCATTAGTTCATTGAGACACTTGATGCTCTCGAGAATACTATAATGTTTGTAAATTTACTTTAAGGCATTTAATGCAAAAGTATTTTTCAAATTATCAAGTTTGTTTAAGATTTTCCTTTAACATAAGCTTATCAATTTTCCTCTTGGAATTATGACCCAAATGCCTATGCTTTAATAAAATATAAACTTTACTTGATAACTTTTGCTTTCTAGTTTTGGTTTCATTATTTAAGGGACACATTTATTGTTTGAATAATGTCAAGTAAATAAAGAACACTTGACAAAGTACTAGTACCGACAACCTTGGAATTTAAAATAAAAATCACATTTATAAAAGATGAACAAAATAACCTCTTTTTTTTGTTCAATAGTGTGATAAATATCAAATTCCGTCTAAATGACGGTACAACAAATGTATTATTTATACAAATAACACTAAACACTTTAACAATAACCAAAATTCCCGATGCCTTTCACTTCAACCGGATCCCGGCTTCCATATAGATGAATCCTTCATCTTCTCCAGGACTTCGGTATTTCAGGCAATCCTACATAGACATTCATTATGTGAGTTGTTGTAACATAATTCAACCACTATGTATATGTAGGAAATGAAACCAAATTAGCCTTTATCACAAATAATTCCAAATGACATACCTTTCTTAGCACGCCAAGCGTGATACTTAGGGCAGTCGTACTTCATGTGAGTGAGGTCCTTGCAAAAGAAGCATTCCTCTTTATGATCATGAGATGATCCCTTAAGCTTCTTTTTACTTGCAACGGCAATGTCCTTCCCTTTTCTCTTTATCCCATGAGAAGAGGTAGATGCCAAACATCCCTCAATCATATCAAGGAATGTTTTAGCATCAACGTCCTTGGAGACACCGTCCAAAATGGTCTCCGGGACAGCTATATTTATGATCATTAGGCTCACGCGGTTGGAGCGTTCCCACTTCTTATCATTTAAGCAATCTTCTTGAGTGCTTATATCAGAAAGAGGAAGAGGAAACGGTTCCCTTAATGCGTGATCTATGTCCATATATCCTAAGATCATCATCAATTTATTTTTCCAAGTTTTAAAATTAGTCCCGTTAAGCATCGGTAAAGTACTCATAGCAGTAATCACGGATGAAGCAATAAGTAAATCTGTTGGGTTTTGAGAACAAAAAAGAATGAAAACAAAAACATGAATAAGAAACTACAAAATGAAAAATGATTAATTATATCAACGAAATCCATCAATAAGACAATCAACATGACATCAAAACTAATCTTTGGATTGCGAGTTGACTCATAAATGACTGCCTTAGGTAACAAGTAATTTGAACTTATATTTTAATAAATACTTAATCTTCCTTTGGGCTGAAATAAGTACCTAAGAAAATATCCTAATGTTCATTTTATTTGTTACCACATGAATGCCTAAGTTTAGTCAAATGTCAAGATCTTCTTTGGAAAATTCAAGTCATTCACATATTAACTTAAACATCCAATACTTTACAATTTAAGGGTTTAAATAACGTAAATCACTTAGACGACAATATTATTTAAACAATGAATAAAATTGTTAAAGCATATAATTAATCATAACTTTTTAGGTTTGAAATAATGTAGGTTTTGTTTCAAGGGAAAAACAAAATAGTGCAAAACTTAGAAAAATCCAAAACCTATGAACAGTAACTGCTCGGCCGAGTCTTATGAAGTGCTCGGCCGAGCACCTTAATCAGAATGTTTTGGTCAATTTGTCACATTATGCTCGGCCTCTCTAAACAAAACGCTCGACCGAGCTGCTCGGCCGAGTCATATGATGTGCTCGGCCGAGCAACTTAATCTGAAACAAATGCCTTATTTGACATACAATGCTCGACCGTGCAAAACCAAATGCTCGGCCGCGCAAGTCTTGGTCCGACCGGGCAAAACCAAAAACCCGACCGGGTAGTCAAGAGAACCGGACCGAACTCGACCAAAGGTTCGACCGGTTTATGCGATTTTTGGCGCCTGTTCATGTGCTCGGCCGAACAGATCCCAAGACTCGGCCGAGCAGTTCGCGCCTTTTCATACGCTCGGCCGCTCAAAACAAAGGACTCGGCCGAGCAAGACGATTTCTGCACTTCTGAATTTTGTTCAAACTTTCCCAAAATCAATGAATTGCAAGCAGATCCACATGGTATGTCCTTAAAACATAAAACCACGTTATATTGGGATAATCTTGCTTTAAAATTTAGTGGAATCAAGTGAGTAGATCCACATGGTATGCACTTAGACATAAAACCATGTTATGAAGGGATAGTCTCACTTGAACCATTTAGTTTTAATGAACAAAACTTTCAAACATTTTCTGAATTTTAGATGATGATTATCAGTGCTCTATGAACGAATTAGAGTCTCTAATCAACATCAAAACTTAATGATTCAACAGGGAAAATGAATCAAAATTGAAAGTATACACTTTAAAAAAAAAAAAAACTCAAACTTAAACTAAAGATGAGCGGGGCTCTGATACCAATTGTTGGAACAATTTTAATCCCTGAATGCCACACTCACTTTAGAATAGGATTGAAGAAGAGATGAAGCGGAAGCGATAAAATATATACCTGTTGAATCCATGGATGATGTAGGGAGAAATAAGATGAAGAAGAAGAAGTAGGGAATGAAAATCTTCTAAGTAATAGTGACTTCTTAATATCTCAAGTACTTCAATAATGTGAAGAGAATTTAGGAGAGATAACAAGAATGAATAGTTGTTTATAGGCTTGATGGAAGGGCCTTTAAATAGGAAACATTGTGTCACTTCACCTAGGGACTACACCCTTTCAAGAAGCTTAGTGATATTATATTACCCTTTTGCCCATCACAATTAGGTAATTATATATCCAGGAATTCTACACATTTTATTATCAACTATACTTTATAAATTAACATTATAATCATAATTTTATAAATGGAAGTCTAAATGACTTGTGTTGCAAGCCATGTCCTTACAACTATCTCCTCCACCACCACAATTTGACCTAGAGCAACCACAACCACGACTACCATTGAACCAATCAGAACCATTCCACCACCTTTTTTCATCTACTTGGGGAGCATTATTTTTGTTTTCGGTTTTATTTTTGTGTTATGCACCGCGGACTTATACTCTTACTTGCAGTCTAAGTCACATAAATTTTATCATTTTCGTGTCGATAATATCAAAGTTATTAGAACTCCGGATGCAAAATACACCACAAATGAATATACATATTTCCATTTGTACAATTAACAACAATATGAATGAACCTTACAAAACCGCCTACACCCGGCTCACGGATCTAGATCACGGTTGACCAAACTTTTCGTCTTTCTAGGTTGATTGGCCATCCCTTTGTAGTCTCTCATAAGACATACAGAGTTCCGTTTCCTTTTCGCTCAGCGTGCCTTGCGTGGCATTTTGAGAGAAAGATAGGCTAAATTCTCCATTTTATTCTTAGTTGAACGGGACTGCAGAAGCCTGCAGTTGATATAGTTGCCCTGGAATTCGGATTTCCCTCAAGTGGGATTGGAACAACTGCTTACACTGAAACTAGACTTGTTAGTTCCGCAACTCTTATCGAGAATTGACCAAGAATTTAGCTATTTTGACTCGCTGCATGATACAAATAGACCCATAAATGCGTATTCTATTATTTGATTCTTTTCCATGGAGAACCCTATGCCAAGCTCCACTATGCTCGAGAATGAAAATATCCGGAAGGCTGCCAAATGGAGTCCTTGATGAAATCTGTCAACTTGAGCAGCCCGAGTGGATGTATAGAATTGTTCAAATAGTATTGTCACTGGAGAGTGCTATCAGGCAAGCAGAGAAAGAGGAGGAAAGGGAGCCTTCAGACGGCTAACTTTCTGAAGAGTTGAGGAAATCCAAAGAGCGAGATCTGACGCCGAGGATCGGTTCGAGAGATTGGGGCGTTCAAGCATGAGAAAACATTGTTCGTTTATTTTATTTTAATTTTTAATTATCTTTTAAATTTTTAACAAAAAAACATATGAAAGTTATAACGGAATTGATTGTGTTCACCATATTTCAAGGAAAATTAGGTGTTTCGTTAATTTTGGATGAAAGTCATAAAAAAATTAATAAAATGGATGAAAGTTATAGGAAAAATGTTAAAAATCTCAACGTTCATGTTTCACGGTTCAACGATTCATTAACCGATGGTTCAGAGCCTATGAAATTTATAAAACCGTTAACCGTCAGTTTACGTAACAGTTTTTGTCGGTTTTTCACCGTTCACAAACCTATGGTTTGCCGGTTCGTATGAACCTTTTGGGCATGTCTATAATAAACCAGGTGACTTGGGCCAAAAAATTTGAATCAAAAAGTCTTTTGAAAAATAAAAATGTTTCCATCAAAGTTTCCCACCCACAATTAGCAACAAGAACAAATTATAAATACAACGCGCGAAAATTTTGAACTCAAAAAATTGTTCTCCCTCCCACCGCCGCGCACACATCCAAACTCCGCACGTACTACAAATAGTCATCTGCGCCGGCGCACGACGGCACGAGGTCACAAAAACGAAAATTCCGGCGAGGTGGAGGCCGTCGATTGATGAAACGAAAAAGCAGCGGCGGCAGGACTGGTGAGACGTCGATTAAAAAGAAGAAAATGAAGCGGTCATTGGCTACTACGCATTTGACCGTCCAGCTAGGTCAAATCTCCTTCAAGCCGCCGCTCAATAAACAAGTCTCCTCCTCGATTTCTCTTCCCAATCCATCTCGATTCCAGAACCTTCTTGATTCTGAAGCTCAAGGACCGCCGGAATCGAATTCTTCTTCTTCTATGACGACCGTCGATTTCGATGCGGATGTCACTACGGAGAATAAAGACTTCATTCTCAGCCAGGATCTCTTTTGGTAAAACTTTCAATTATCCGATTTTTCGACTTTTAAGTATACTTGGCCCCTTTTATATTAATAGCTGTTGATAAGATATTTTTATTTTTTGATTACATGTCTGTATCAATTACTGACAAATTAAGACAGCTAGTTAACTAAATTAAGAATTAAACCTGTTAATTTATCTGCATGGTGGCTGGAGAGTTTAAATCTGGTTGAGGAATGGTTTAGATAAGATTTCTGCAGTCATGGTTAGGGCTAGAAATGCACACTCTAAATAATCAGAGCTGCTTTTTGAAAATCTGATAAATTTGTTTAATTTGATGCAGCACACCGGACTATATTACACCAGAGGTGCCGCCTATGGCTAGCAGTTTTTCTTTTAATAAGGTGATTTATTTTATTTTGAGGACGTGCGTATGATTTTTGTTTCAAGTAATGCTATTGTTTTAACATTTGATTTGTTTCAATATTTCTTAAGCAGGAAGACACACCTTGCCCCAAGTCACCTGAGAAAGTGAAAACTGTTAAAAGCAAAAGGCAAAGACAAGGTTAGCTTGATTATGAGTTCGATGTCTGCTGTTGTTTAGCGTGAATGTAACTTGGTGTACTTTAAACATAGCAATATTAGTCAAAGTAGATAGCTTATCTCATGGACTAGGCCGTGGCTATCGAAAGGTAGGTGTTAGTATAATGGTAAGGTTATTCCATCGTAGAATGAATCTTGCAGCCGTCCGATATTGTTCTAGGAAACATGGTGTAGTAAAGGACTGGATTCATATTAAAAATTTGGAAATGTGGCATAAGGCACTAAAAAGTATTAAGATAAGCAAAACTATCAAGTTCTCAGTTGTCACTTTCCATGAAGCTGAATGGATAGAAGAAGCCATGTTATGTTATCCTTTTCTTGACATTAATTTGCATCTAAAAGAGCATATCTAGAGTTGACAGTTGACACAATGTTTTCTCTTTCTTATATCACAAAGCTCATCTTCTGTGCTATTGAAAACATATATTCCCATCATTATTTCTTGTTGAAGCAATTATCCCACATCGGGAATTAACTAGCCATGCATTGACTATATAAAGATCCTGGGCTACTCCTCCCATAGCCAATTGGTTTTGGGATGGAACTTCAGACTTTGTCATTTCTTCATTCAATTTTTTTCTTGTAATTTTTATTTCACTTGACAACAATACTCCCCTCCCAAAGACACTTTTAACTTTTAAAATAATGCTGGTTTATTAGGTTAATTTCATATCATTTGAAGATTAAACCTTGAAATGATATTAGTGATGTTGATACAAATTTTCACTTGGTTACTAGTTATTTCTTATATCACAATAACATTATATTATATATTCGTTAATTGTGTTTAATGCCCTGAACCAGATGAGATTGGAGTTCTTGATAGCCCCAAATCATTCTTTTTTCATGTTGAACACAAATAAAGTTATCATATACCCTGCTTTAAACTAATACAATCATCTTACCTTTAACAGGATTTGAACTTGCAAGTGATACTTTGCAATCAGATGACAGAACAATACAAGAAACAGCAGTTGAACCACCAAAAAATCAGGGTTATGTTTCACAATCTGCTGTGGCTTTACGCTGTAGAGTAATGCCGCCTCCTTGTATGAAGAATCCATACTTGAAGGACTCCACTGATAATGATATAGATCCCTTTGGCAATCGCAGGTCAAAATGTGAAGGTAAACAACTTGTGCCTTTCTTTTTCTCTTTTTCCCCTTTTCTTTTTCATGAAGGTACATGTGTATTTTTCAATGTTCGAGAAAGTTTGATGCTATGGACATGCTCATTTGTATATGGCCTGCCACATGGCAGTACTACCATACTCGCTCCGTCCCGCTTGAAATAGGATTTTGGTAAACTTAACTATACTTTGACCAAGTCTTTTGAAGAAAAATAATGATCCTAATAATTAATAACACTATCATTTTTTTTTAGATTTACATTAGGATAATTATTTTTTACTTAAATTACTTGGTCAAAGTATAAAAAAAGCTACCAAAATCCTATTTCGAGCGGGACAGAGGGAGTATATATTTTTGTTGAACAGATGGGTATTAAGTACTGTGAAAGCACCAACATTGAATCATTGGCATGGGACAACACTATCTATCAGCACACATAAGTGCTGTACTGTAAATTTCTAGTTACACAACACACATATAAACAATCATAACCTTGATGAAAACTTATTACACCAAAATTGTATTCAAAGTACTTTTTTATAATCAAAAGCAGGTGTTCAATTGGACCACATTTATTTTCTTTTAAGGCTACACTTTGACCCCCAAAGCTGTTAGAGCGAGCCAGTGAGTCGAGACCTGACAGTAAAAAAATGGATTTCCGCATACCCTAAGGTCAAATGTCTGGGCATATCACAAGCCTGACATTTTGTCGAATTACAAGTCTTGGCATTCATTTTGTAGAATTCTATACCATTTTGAGAAACAAAGTTGAAACAAAGCATGCATTTACAAAAACATCGGCAAGTTATGGGTTAAGGGACTTTTGTGGAGCACTTTGTTTTCTGACCAACTCAATCATGCATTCATGCCATGTGCTTCAAAACCTGTAGGTTTTCTCTCTACTTTTGTTGGTGGTGAAGGTATTTCACGCTACTGGACTGACTTTCATGAGATAGAGGTATCTAAGCAACAACTATGTCCTAAACGTTCTCCACATTTCAAGTCCGATGTCTGTGTAAAGCTAATATTTATACTTTCATCTTTCCAGCAAATAGGCAATGGAAACTTCAGCCACGTTTTCAAAGTCCTGAAGAGAATTGATGGCTGCATGTATGCAGTGAAAAAAAGCACAAGGCAATTGCATCAGGACACTGAAAGGTATACTGAATCCTTCTGCCACTACATTTCGCATGAAGCGTAATTTTCTCTTTTTAAACATGGCTTATGTTTAACTGTGTACAGGCGTAAAGCTTTGATGGAAGTTCAAGCCTTAGCTTCATTAGGTGTGCATTGTGCAGTAAATCCTCCAGTTATTTTTCTCATTACTTTATTCTGTACACGTGTCAACAATATTATTGAATAAATTGCAATAACTATGCCTGCAGGATCCAATGAAAATGTAGTTGGGTATTATACTTCTTGGCTTGAAAACGAGCAGCTATACATTCAGATGGAACTCTGTGATCACAGTCTTTCTGTCAACCGATGTCATAAATTATGTCCAGAGGGAGAAGTGTTAGAAGCAATGCACCAGGTCAATATACTTACGAAACTTTGAAACATCAAAGCTTTATTATTTAATTATTATAATTGCTTTTCTATAAACCCTCACCAATGGCAATGAACTGGATAACTTCACTGTCTTTATCACCTTTGGTATAAATCTTTTCTATGAACTGTGGTACTATCAGGTACATTATATGGGAAGGCTGTTTCTCTTGGATTCCAAAATTTAATCCCTTCAAGCAATATAAAAATGCCGAAAGATCCTTTTTTTTCTTCATGTATGTTAATATACAAATTTAATTATTGTCTAAATGTTAGAAAATTAATTATGCATTCCTGATTCTTGATACTTTCTGTAATTTCAATTAAAGAAGTCCTTAGTGTGATACTCCTTTTTTTCATTATTACTTTTTGTGTTGTCATCTAACTTCTAATTATCAATACTGTGGGTTTTGTACAGATAGCCAAGGCATTGAAGTTTATTCATGGAAAGGGGGTAGCACATTTAGATATAAAGCCTGAGAATATTTATGTGAAGAATGGTGTTTATAAGGTTGGGGATTTTGGTTGTGCAACTCTCCTTGATAAAAGCTTGCCAATTGAAGAGGGTGATGCACGTTATATGCCCCAAGAAATACTCAACGACAACTATGATTATCTTGACAAGGTTGATATATTTTCGTTGGGCGCAACTATTTATGAGCTTGTTAAAGGGTCAACATTGCCAGAGTCAGGTCCCCATTTCCTGAATCTTAGGGAAGGAAAAATGCCCCTACTTCCCGGCCATTCAGTGCAGTTCCAGAATTTACTCAAGGTGAGATTTACTGTCAATGGTGTATATTCAAGATTTATCTCACAATTATCAAAGGCACTGTTACTATGACATCTGCTAAGGAATTCAATTGATGCGTTATTTTAGATTTTTTCTTTCTCAAACTGCCAATTTTGAAAAAAGTAAGCCCCTAAATGTCTGTGATGAAAAGTATGTACCAAAGTGTATTTATGTTTTGAATGTGCCATTAGCCAACAGCGAATTCAATACTTGAAGGAGAATATAATTCATTATTGCCCCAGCGAATTGGTTTTTTCCAAAAAAAAAAAACAATAACAAAAAAACCCAAGTATTCTATTTAGAGAATTTTGTTTCCCCAAAAGTATTACTTTGGGGAAGTAGAATACGCTATTGGCAATAGCATATTCTATTCCCCAGTCATTATTTTCACTATTGACAAAAATAATTTCAAGAAGTAGACACATTTTGGTACATAATTTTTTAACATGGGCATTTCAGTACATACCCTCTCTTTTTCCCTTCAAGTAAGTGAGTTTTAGAAAACATCCCTACTTGATTTTTACCAAAGCTTCATATCATCGTACCATGGAATGTTGTGGTTGGGATGTGGGGTGCTTACGGCATCTTCTATATTAGAACATGTATACATTATCATTACTTATCATTTGCTCTAACGTGTTCAGGCAATGATGGACCCTGATCCAATTCGGAGACCATCTGCCAAAGAGCTTGTAGAAAATCCAATTTTTGAAAGGCGCCAAAGAAGTGCAACCACCAAGTAAGCCCGTTTTCTTTCGCGAACACTTTGGTAATACCTAGCTGCTACATTCAGAAGGTTATATCTACAAACACCAGTTTTGTTAGTTAGCATGACAATGATCATTAGCTTGAGCCAGGATTGTTGTTTCTCCATTTCCAGCATGTGCAACAGATTTTCCCATTCTCATGCTGCTTTTTGTATAAAGCTAAACCAGAACACTGGAGAAATTTTGTAATTTGTGGTGAATATAGCCGGTCATTGTTGTCCTGATTGCTGATTTCACCTTGATATTTTGTAATTATATGTGGGAGCGGAGTAAACAGAACCATGTGTATGAAGCAAGCTTGATTTATTCTTCGAGTTTGGTTCCTTGAATCCAAACTGCCATCTTTTGGATTTTAATCTGGTTCTAGATTTAGTGAAAATTTTGTCTTTTCAAATTATGATAAATTTGTAGCTATAATATATTGTGAGCTCTGTATTACTTTAGGGCATCAAGTAGTAACATTATATTATGAGTTTTGTGATATACAGTTCACAGAGGCAACTACTTGTGCCTAAGCTCCTAACTAAACAATACCACGCAGGAGCCTATAATTTATTTATTTGGACATAAGATGTGAGAATTCATTGGGTGCACCTCCACCCATAGTAACAAGGGTGGAGCCGCCCCTGGGCATGGACAACCGGGGAACATCATGAAACTACGCTGCAGGGCAGCTCGCAGCAGTGTTCCCTGGTTTTCTTATTCCCCAGAGTGTGTCTACTTCACACGTGGAGCGAGAAAAGAACATTTCAAACCGAACAAGATCCAGTCAATCTCGAGATACATAGGATTCCACACTTTTCAGAGCGATAAATGATAGCTGAATGACTCGAACCCAAGACTTAAGTAGGTGCAAATACCCTGGCTCGCTCATATGCGGAGAGAGAAAAGAACATCACAAACCAAACATGGTGTACCCAATCGTGAGACTGAGATAGGTGATTAAGTGCTTGTCTTGAACGAGAGTTTATTAGTAGGTTCAAATAAGATGACTAGGGAACCTGAACACTGACAAGAAGACTTATGAACCTGTTAGGTCAACAAGGTTAGATAAGTTACTTTGATCAGATCCAAATCATAAGAACGATACCACATCAAGAAAACCAAGATGGTGGAACAACTCTAGTAACCGAAATCTCCCCTCCCCCAACCTGAAATGGAAGCTCTAGATCGCCATTGTTCTATATATATTCAAAAAAAAAAAAAAAAAAAAAAAGAAGATTAGATTCTCCTACTATTCTCGGTTACATTGAACTTAAGCAGAATAGAGGAAGCAATAGATTTCCTTGGTTCCTCACCAGATCTGCAAGCTAATTTCTCGTGATCCCTTTCTTCGTTGCTACTACCCTTGATTTGGTTAGCCTTCTCTCCTTCTAATTCCCTATATCTACATAAGCACCTTTTCAATGGCTCCGCATACTCATCAAAACCTAGACTTGACATAGCCCAACAAACGTCATCTCCATTTACCGTCTTCCTCTTCTCCTTATGACACTTATCAGACGCTTCTCCAGTAACAAAGCTAATGAACTCAGGCACACATTCTTGCATGGTTCCTTTCGCTTCTTTGGAGACTTTAGCATTAGGTGGCAGGATTTGCTTCATGATCCGACCCACATTAGCTATCGGAAGTAACCGATATTGCTCTTTTATGACCCCATCATCTTCCAAGACACTAGTACTAGCACCTGCGAAATTGTACTTAAAACACTTCTCCCACTCTATTAGACCCTATATTGTGAACCATTTCCATAAAGAGGAATTTGACCCTCTTAAACACAGACACGTTGCGTCTTTATATCAGCAATCTTCTCTTTATATAACTCTATATGTATATGTATGCGCGCGTGTATATGCATTAGTATGCGCATGCTCATGAACACCAAGCACATAACGTGGCACAGGGGCGGATCTACAACTGTAGGTATGTGCGCTAGTGCACTCACTGTGTGTGTTCAAGTCCCACAGTAGTAAGCTTAATAGTGTAATTTGTGCACCCACTGAGAAAAATGTTCTAGATCTGCCACTGACGTGGCATTGTCGTGATGCTTACATGGTCAACATCTTTAGTCAGTGACAGACCATTTTACTATTAATGATACGAAGTTAGGCTACTTTTGGTGTGTAATCAAGGATCATAGGTAATGTTGTGGGAGCAATCTAAGCACACTAAGATTAAGTTTAAAGACTTTATTCATGAAATTACAAAAAAATGCCCCCCCCCCCCTCCCTTGCACAAAACCTCAAATTAGGTCATCTAGATCTAATGCTCTCAATAAGTTAGGATTAAGTTGATTTAAAAGGATATATTTATATACACAGCCCTTTATTTCCACAGCCCCATTAAATTACCAAAGTACCCATATATATATATATATATATATATATATATATATATATATATATATATATATATATATATATATATATATATATATATATATTTTTTTTTTTTTTTTCAATTTCACTCTCCCTCACGTTCGCTCCCTAACCCCCCCTCTCTCTCTCTCAGTTTGAAACAACGAAAGAAACGAACAGTCTCTCTCTAACGTCTCTCTCACCGTCTCTGTCACCGCCGTCGCCGTCGTTCTTTCTCTCGCTCTGTTCTTCTCTCTCACCTCTCTCTCTCACAGTAAAAAAAAAAAAAACTTTCGAAATTGAAATGGTGAAACTTAAAAAACCCAAGACCGCCGCCGGGACCGCCGCCGCCACAACCGCCGCCCACATCGACGCCGGGACTAGCTCGTCTACAGCGCCTGTGAAAAAGGTAAGCAATTTTTAACCTTATTTTACATTTCTATATTCCCAATTAAACATAATTTGAAAAATGTAAAATTGAAATTGGATTCAACTATAAAATTATTCAAATTGCGAACAAAATGTACACATTTTGTTGTACATTTTGTTATTAATCTGGGATTTTTTTTTTCTGTTATTAATCTGGGATGTTTGGGTTTGATGGCTTTGGTGTGTCTCGTGTAACACCACTCGAGATGCATCTCGGGTGTGTTTACACGAGACAAGTCTCGTATAAACCCACTCGAGATGCATCTCGAGTGGTGTTACACGAGATGTGATCCTTCTGAATATCAGCATTGTGAATTATCAGTCAGCATTGTGTTCATTTATTTAATCTACTGTAACTGTCGCTAATGTATTGTCTCTTATTTGTGTTTTTTGTAGGCACGTGATCCTATGACCGTTTCAGCTAGAAAGAGGAAGGCTGAAGAGCGTTTGGAGAGAGGAGAAAACCGGAGCAAGGCTCGGAATGACGAGGATGCCACAGCTGATGATGAGCAGGAGGAGAGGGAGGAGGAGGCGGCAGCAGCTGATGATGTTCAGGAGGAGGAGGCGGCGGTCGATGGGGATAGTGAGGAGGAGGAGGAGGATAGTGATGATGGGGAGGAGGAGAGTGATAGTGATGATGGGGAGGAGGAGAGTGATAGTGATGATGGGGAGGAGGATGGGGAGGGGCAGGAGGGGGGGGGGGCAGGATGATGAGGAGGATGAGGAGGAGGTGGAGGTGGGGGTGCAGGAGGAGGAGGATGATGAGGATGATGATGTAGTAGAGCCGCCTAGACCTCTGAGACACGGGAGGAGGCGGGGTCAGGATGCGCCACCATCATGGCAGCTTCAGAGGGACCCCGGTGGTGGGCCAGAGGATGTTTCACTGATGTACGGGTTCGGTGACCACCGAGCCAGACAGATTTGGGGTGACTCTACTACTGAGGGATTGGTGACTTTCCATACGAGACTCACGCATCTTGCACAGTAAGCTTAGCATTAATGTGAAATGTTTTAAATATTGAAGGTATTTATACCACACACTCTAAATATTCCATTAATTATCATCCTATGCTGCTTTTCTTGAGTACTGATAATATTTTTTGTTTCGAATGAACAGGTTCAAGCGTGATGAGCAACCGGTTGCTGATAGAGCCTGGCTGGCCCTCGTAGATGCATCTGGCCTCCAGCATCTGCATGATTCCGTCATTCATAGGCCTAACCATGCCCTCCTAACGGAATTTTTGGAAGGGTGGTCTCCTGAGACTAACTCGTTCCACATGCCGTGGGGGGGGGGGGGAGATGACGATTACTTTACATGACAGTTTTCATATCCTGGGTATGTTTTTATAACATCGCTTCGATACTCCATTCACAATTATATAACTGTCTACATATATTATATGAACTGTCTACATTCATCTCTTATACTAAAATGTGTTATTGCATCTTCAATTTACAGGTATCAGGATTGATGGTGGAGTTGTTCGCTATACGGATCCAGCGCCTGACGTATCTGGCATCTCTAGACACCTCCAGTTGAGCGGCACTGGTTATTTATTGAGGGATGTCAGGCGTCTATTTACTCAGCGTAGATGCGGCATGACAGATGCCCATCGTGCGTCCGCGTATATCCTGCACCTATTGGGTTGCACGATGTTCGTGGACAAGAGCGGGGATAAGGTGCCCGCAGCCTACCTGCCCCTGTGCATGGATTTAGCCAGCCTCCCCACTCTTTCCTGGGGATCAGCCACTTTGGCATATATGTACCGAGAGTTGGGGAAGGCGTCCAGATCCGGATGCAAGCAGATGGGCGGTTGTGCGGCTCTCCTAGGTACATCTTACTCTATTCACTATCTTTTTACTGTCTACTTCCCCCCTGTTATTAAATGCTGCATTTGAGTAGTATTTAATACTTTTTTACATACTTCTCAGGCCTGGATATACGAGTACTTTCCGGGTTTTCGGCGAGTTACTGACCCCCATTGGCAGCAGGGGCAGCCGAGAGCCCGTAGATGGTCTCGTGATGATTCGGCTGGGAGGACGTTCGATCATCTTGTGCAGTATCGCCGCATTCTTGACAGGATGGGGGCTGACAGTGTGAGTTA
Organism: Campanula takesimana; assembly: GCA_026119855.1. Lineage (NCBI taxonomy): Eukaryota > Viridiplantae > Streptophyta > Magnoliopsida > Asterales > Campanulaceae > Campanula > Campanula takesimana. Next base: position 1,515,498 of record JAOWBW010000126.1, read on the forward strand.
TTCATATTAAAACTATTATACGTTTTTGTGTCGTTCCTTCCGATATTCTGTTGACTTTGCCTAACAATGTCTACTCACAGGTTATTTGGACTCCTTATGGGACCGGGTCGGACGCGATACTGCCTGTTTCATACTACAAGGGTGTTATACGCTTTTGTGACATCACAGAGGCGTATATGCCTGATCGTGTGACTAGGCAGTTCAGGTACCATCAGAGGATCCCCAGACTGCCCCCCATGGCGACCGAGTTATGCGTTTTGGCAAAGGGTCAGAAGGGGTACCAGAAGCGTTACGGTGACGGAGATCAGGTTTGGCAGGAGTGGGTGGCTTTTGGCATGGCAGAGTTTAGGGCCGATGTCCGTTGGGGGCCACTATTTACTGGAGATCATCCCGTGGCTGTTCCCTTCGTGACTCCAGATTATATGTCTTGGTTTAGGGCTAGGAGTCATGTTCGGATAGCTAATCCGATACACGATCCACCCGGTGACATTCCACCTCCCCCACCTGATGTTCCACCGCAGCCTTCTGTCGCAGGGATTGCGGAGTTGCGAGCTATCATACTTCCATTTTTGTCGGATCCCAGTGCCCCCGAGCACTGGCTAGTTGGTCTTAGACGGGCCGGTGAGATTTTAGGACTTCCACCGCAGCCTTAGGATTTTATTTTATTTTTGCTTTTCATTGTATTGTAATGGACACATTTTATTCTAGTTTTTATTGACACCTCTACTAGTTTGTTAATATGATGGTATTTTTATTTTAGTTATCGTTTTAAATCCCCCTCCCGATTCAATAGTTTATTCTAGTGTTTCGTAAAACCCCCCTCCCCCCCCGATTCAATAGTTTATTCTAGTGTTTCGTAAAACCCCCTCCCCCCCCCCCCCCCCCCCCCCGAGGACATGATGTTTTGCTGTTGTTGTTGCTGTTGTGTTGTTGCTGTTGTGTTGTTGCTGGTGTTGAGACTACTGATGTATCTCGTGTAAACCCACACGAGATGTGTCTCGTGTGGGTTTACACGAGATGCATCTCGTGTGTGTTTACACGAAACAAGTCTCGTATAAACCCACTCGAGATTCATCTCGAGTGGTGTTACACGAGATGTCATCTCGTGTAAACCCTAAAAACCCTAATAATGTCACAAATTTCTAACTCAATTTCCGTTTGGATTTTGAGGAAAGTGATACTAATGAAAAACACTTTAAATGTCATTTAGAGCCTAGAAAAAAAATAAAATAAAATAAACTAGGTAGTCGTATACCATTTTCACAACATCGGGACATTTTCCTTAAAACCCTAAAAACCCTAATAATGTCACAAATTTCTAACTCAATTTCCGTTTAGAATTTGACCAATGTCATACTAATGGAAATGTCTTAAAATGTCATCTAGAGCCTAAAAAAAAATAAAAAATAAATAAACAACTTGTCATTTGGAGTTTATGACATCTCGTGTAGTTATACACGAGATGGTCAAGTTAATCTCGTGTAGGTATACACGAGATGTTTAAATTCCATAAACCTTTTTCCGCGACCATTGCATGAATTTGACGATTAAACCCTACTAAAACACACCCATTCTGAACAGAAACCACACAATAGCCCTTTATCATTCAAAAATTCAATCTTTAAGTTCATAACATGGATTACTCACATAATAACATGGATTCCTCACATAATTCTCCACAAAATTCTTATGATTGTATTGACCTTGATATGATAGATTTTCTCGTTGATGAAGAAGAAGAAATCTTACAAAATATTCCTCCACATCAACATTCTCCAAGTTTCAATGATCCTAGCTTCGATGAAGTAAGTTTTTAATGTTTTTTTTGTGTATTGTGATCAAAATCAAAATAAAAATCCCATCTTGTTTTAAAAATCCCATCTTGAATTAAATCACATGATATTTATTTATACAATCTTCAAATACACATGACAATAACAATGAAATATCAGATCAAATTCCAGTTTTCAAATTTTTTTTTCAATCTGTACAGGGAGTATCTCGTGTAAGTCTACACGAGTTTCATCTCGTGTGCCTCTACTCGAGATTAATATCGTGTAGACATACACGAGATGAAACTCGTGTAGACTTACACGAGATAGATGTATGCTGGGGCTTTGAAACTGACTTTTCATCTCGTATTTTGCAGGGTCCATTCCCGGATACCAGTGATGAATTCACGATATCAGAAATATTTCAAACTCGGGATGCGCTTCTTGCACATGTACGGGAAATAGCGAGGGGCCGAAATATACACCTAGTTATACACATCTCGAGGAATAGACGTGGAAATAAACTAGCATATGCTTACATCACATGTCATTTTGGTGGACAACACAGGGCCGGAAGATCAAATAACATTAGGAAGACTAGTACAAAGAAAAGAGATTGCAGTTTTAAACTATACGCCACAGAGAGGGGTGTTGATGGGTCATGGGGTTATGTTGTGAGGAATGGCATACATAATCATGCCTTTCCTTTGTACCCGGAAGGTTTTCCTCTCGGGAAATTGACACCTGGGGAATATGACGCTGTGTGTACCGCAAGTGAATGTTCAGTGCGTCCAAATGACATTGTGGCAATGCTAAAGATGCAGGATGAGAAGAACGTGAGCACTCCGATGCACGTCCGGAATGCCGTGTCAAAATATAGAGAAGGGGAACGACAAGGGAGGAACCCGCTACAACAATTCCTTAAGTTACTCAGTGATAATGAATATACTAGCTACACGAGGGAAGACGCTGAGACTGGCATGATCGAAGACATATTCTTCTCTCACCCATTAGCAATGAAGATTCTGAACTGTTTTTCATATGTTGTACAGGGTGACTGCACTCACAACACCAACTGCTACGGACTGTACTACTTGCAGTTTGTAGGTTTTACTTCCACCGGGCATAATTTCACAATATCGTCTACGTTCCTCAGGCATCAGAGTACGGGTGATTACGAATGGGCATTGAACAATTTGCACAGTCTGTTTACACCTCCCCGGTTGCCTACAGTTTTTGTCACTGATCGTGAGTTGGGTTTCATCAGCGCTCTCCGTACAGTTTTTCCCCACACCGCACACTTCTTGTGTCGGAGGCATATCGAAATGAATGTTAAAAGGAAAGGGTTGGAGCATACAGGTAGCGAGGACTTCGCAGAATCATTCATGAGGACGTTCAATTATGCAATCTCAGCCCCTAACCCCGACGAATGGGACTTACGTTGGGCAGAGCTTCGTGACCGTTTCAGATCTTATCCTGCACTATTGGATTACCTCCGCGAGACATGGCTTAATTTGTACTCTCAGAATATTCTGTCCATGCACACGGATGTGTTAACACACTTCGGGACCCATACCACAAACAGGACTGAGGGTGAGCATAACAGGTTGAAGAAGGCATTAGGGAGTGCTTCTTCTACTTTTGACACACTGTTTAAAAAGGCTCATAAAATCATAGATATCCAGCTAAAAACTATCAAACAGGGTATGAATAGATCAAGGACCAGATATCCAATTGATTTGAGGACCCGCAATCTATATCGCAACATATTCACTAGAGTGTCAACGGTAGCCTTTCGCATTATCAGACAAGAGCATGATCGAATTCAGAAAATCAAGCAGCGTCATAATGGGGGTTATGTAATCACTGAGGCTGCCTGCGGGTGTTACTACAGGCGGACACATGGACTTCCATGTAGTCATGAGATTGTACAGATAGAGGAGTGTCAGGGAAGGATTGAGCTGTCCACGATTCATGAGTTTTGGAAGAAGTTGGACATTGAAGTAGACAACCCTTCATCTAAGGAGCCTGAATCGGTAAGGAGACAGTTATTCAAAACGATGGAGCCGGATCATATTTCAAAGCCGAATGAACCCCGGGCCGGAAGTTCCAGAGAACTGTCAGATTGGGAGCATACTAACAAATTTTTTGGAGTCCCCGCTACACCATCCTCGACTGGCAAAGGGTATATATCTTCATTCAATTATGTCTCAAATTTTTTGCTGTTGTATTGTTGCTGTTGTGCTGTTGTGTTGCTGCTACTGTTTAACTGCTGCTGATGTGTCTCGTGTAAGTCCATACGAGACATATCTCGTGTTGTATTACACGAGACTTGTCACGAGTAAAACCACACGAGATATGTCTCGTGTGGACTTACACGAGACACATCAACAACAACATCAATTTTTTTAACACTTTCAAACAACAGTATGAATGCTTCTCACTCTTTTTTCTTTGCCATATTTCAGGTCTAGATGTGCATTCATTGCATCAACCCAAGCGAGTTCAGAGTCCACCCGCAAACGGAAATCACCTTCAGGACCCACACCATCTACCCCTGCTAGTACTCCTACGTCTCATCCACCAGTAGCTCCTTCCGGTCGTGGGAGAGGACGGGGTCGAGGCCGAGGTCGAGGTCGAGGACGAGGACGGGATCAGGGTCAGGGTCGTGGAGAGGGAAATGGACAGCCCAATTATACTAGTTTATACAGCTCCCCGTATGTAGAGTCTTTTCCGCCTTTCATTACCCCGCGTATTGGAGGCATCATAGATGTGGCATCAGATGGACATTGTGGCTATAGAGCCGTAGTAGCACAGATATACGGAGATGAGGAGAAGTGGGCTGAAGTGCGCACAGAATGTTACAATGAGGTGCTTGCTCGCCAAGACCTTTACGAAAGAGTTCTACCTTGGATATCGGTAAGAGAACTCTTACGTAAGATTGCTTGCTATAGCCGGACGGCGCCCAGTGATTATTGGATGGAGCTCCCAGATCTTGGGCACATCATTGCCACGAGGTATAATGTGGCGTTCATTTCTTACTCGACTAGCGGTGGTATGTTATGCCTTCCAGTGACTGCACCAGTACAACCACCGGTGAACACAGTTGTGGTGGGACAAGTCAATGGAAACCATTTTATAGCGGTATGAAACTTAATTGTCTCATCTATATTAGTTATATTTAGTTGTCTTACTTATATTCATTATATTTCATTGTCTTGTATTTAACTGTTATTACTTTTGCAGCTGCGCATGTTAGGCAATGATTACCCAATACCACCACCACCAAACCTTTATCGGAACCGCTGTGATCCAACCGCAAGCCAACTACTCCTCCCATACCAAGATAGGATAGCAGAGTTCAGTCAACTCTATGAGGAGGATACCGATGCAAGAAGACAAAGAAGATTACATATAGGATAGTATATGTGTAATGGTTTTTGATTTATCCAGTTTGTATGAATGTTTGAATTATATGCTTATCCTTGTTAACACTTTCATTTCGTATACAATTAGGCGATAGTATATGTGTAATGGTCTATTGATGTTTTGTGGAGATGTCCTATTTGAGAATCAAATTTCATTCCAAGTTATGTTTATTGTTGCTTTTGCTGTTGCGGTTGTGGAAAAGCAGGCTCAGATGCCTATGTCGTGTATACTTATACGATATGAGAGCTTACATCTCGTTTATACATACACGAGATCTCATCTCGTGTGTACTTACACGAGATGTATCTCGTGTATATGTACACGAGATGTAAGCTCTCATCTCGTGTAAGTATACACGAGACGTGCAAGGGCAGCGATGGAATTAAATGGGCTGTGTATTTACCGGGCTGTGTATATAGTTTTTGCCATTTAAAATAAGAGCAACGCTACGGGCACAAAACAAAGTCGCAAAATCTTGCTCACATAATGAGTTGACGATATTTTATTAATTGTATCAATAGTGTACCCAACACACTCTAATTAAAAGCACTAATAAAATCATTGCATCTAGTATTTTTTTAGCCAGATTTTGCGACTTTTTTGTGCCACTAGTGTTATTCTTAAAAACAACACTGTAAATTTGAAATCATGGAGCAAAGATACGCATGTGGACTCTTCGGAACAGGAGTCCTAGTATGCTACCCAACAAAACCTAGAAATGTTTATTTGCATCTTTTGTTTGATTACCTAAATCTAGGCTTTTAACTAAATGGGATTATTATTTCAAAAAAATAAATAAAAAAATTAATGGGATTACTTCAGAAGAGTCAAAGGTATTTTGTTTCTCTTAGTTCAGTTCAAGTACATCCAGGAGGGGAGTATGTTGCTAAGCACTGAATATGCATATGCCTAACATATAACTACCCTCGTCCCAAAATGAATATGCGTTTTTGTCCTTGATCTTGAACAAAAAGTGGCTTTCTTAAGAATTCTCCTTTAAAAGAAAATAAAAACCACACTCACCATTTTGTTTGTAACCCAAAAAAGGAGTTACATTTCTATGAACAATCCAATTTCAAGGGATGCAAACAAGTAAAGCTAAATTCTGAAAGAGTTTGACTTGTTATATATGACTCTTTTCTGGGACGGATGGAGTTGCTTTCTGGTCAATACTATAGGCATGCATATATACGTTTTCAATCCAAACTTTAACATATATTACAATCAAAACTTCTAAATATATTAATCATAACTTTAAGGGCCAAAATGCAAAATGCCAAAAGAAAAACCATGTAACCCCCGTTAATCTGGATTCCAGGATTCCAGCAAACCTCACACACTATCCCTTTTATAGATGCATAACCCCCCTCTTTCCCATTTTCATCGACTTTTTTCTACCCTTTCCAGTTTCCACTCTTCACCGACGCCTCCCCCCACCCTCGCACGCCACTGCAGCCGCCACCCAGTCAGTCTGCTCCACCCCCTCTCTCCAACATCCTTGTCGTCCACTCTTATGCTTTAGGGCCTCCTCCCCACCCGCCCCATCCTTCTCCGTCAATGACCGGCCAACTGATCATCCGAACCGGTAATTTCCTTTTTGGGGTTGGTTATCTCCTTTTGTTTCCATTCATTTCCAATTGCCCCTAATTCTAGATCTGGATATAATTTCGAAATCCGATCAATTTATCTACTTGAATGAGGTTGTGCGAATCGTTATGTTGGTGGCAATGGGTGGTGGCTGTTGAGAGGCCATTGACGGTGGAATGATGGTGGTGGTGGTGATGCTACTTTCAATCAAAGATGGTGGAATTGGGTTTGTTTTGTAGTAATGATGGTGGGGATATTATAATTGGGGGAAAATATGCATTTAATGATATTTTGGTAACATAAACAAAAGAAAATAGTATTGATTTATCAAAGACTAAAAAACAAAAGAAAATAATGATTAATAATATTTTTTTAAGCAATGATAAATTTACTTATTAAATATATAATTTTAATTATTAAGAACTTGGTGGTTTCCTTTTTTAAGTTATTGGGGTTTATTTTAATTTATAAGGGTCAATTTGAAATTTTCGATTGTAATAATTGTTAACTTATTAGCGATCGTTAACATTCACTAACGCCTGTTAGCAATTTAGGTCGATTTGGAAGCTTACATGGACCGTCCCGTTAAAATTTTAACGGGGGTTAAAAATTAGTCAAAAAAGCTTGCCAATCATAAGTACGCATGTCACATTTGATGTTTATTAAGTACGCGAGTCAAATTGATATATTGCACAAAGTACGCATGTCAATTTTGCAAAAAACTCTTATGTTAACTCCATGACTCTTTAGGGCCAAAAAAATAAAAATAAAAAAAATACTCCTATGTTACTTGGATTAGTTATTTTTGCCAAGGTGTTTTACACTCACACCCAAGCCAAGAAAAAGGAGGGTTGCGGTAGGGGTGTGACAGCCAATTTAAAACTCTGTCACAATATTATGACATGAATCAATATCCCAAATCATTTTAAGACTCGAGGCTTTCTTTTTCTTGTTGTTCTTTGTAGGTGTGAGTGTTTACACTAGTCAGTAACCAGTGCCTAATGAATGATATGGAACCGGAAACAGGTAAGTGTAATTAAATTAAGGAAAAAAATAGAGGAAACATTGTCATTAGGTACTGAAAACTCCAAAATAAGATTTTGGTTCCAGGGAAAAGTAGTTAATACTTTGGACATTAAAAGCCATAATTTCAAACAAAATGAGCATCAAACAAATTGGTTCTATGGTGTAGTGGTTAGCACTCTGGACTTTGAATCCAGCGACCTGGGTTCGACTCCCGGTAGGACCTTTTTTTTTTTTTAATTCTTTTTGAGAAGTTAATGAACATTTTAACCCATCAGATTATTTATACTCCATATGAAAGGAAATTAGTAATGAATTGAATCGTTTTATTTTCAAATTTTGGTTATCAAAAAGAAGAAGAAGGTAGAGACAAGTTTACCATGTACGGAGTAATGAACTTTTTAACCAACTGGTGGTTTACTTCAAACTACATCCGTCCCAGCTCAGTGTGCCCATCGAGATGGGACAGAGGTAGTATATGAAAGGAAACAGAGTAGCCATGAGCATCTACTTAATTCATAATAGATCAGTTGGCCTGGATATGCTAACAAACACAGTGAAATCCCTCTAGAGAGTTAAAAAAGTTGCCAGCAAGCTTTTGATGAGATTTGTCAACCTTTGTGCCTGGTTCATGTACTTTTCCGGGAAAAAAAAAAACTTAAGGTAACAAACATAAGTACTTATGCGATTCAAATATCAAACCTTCCTGTCGTGGTTTATAAAGCTGTCCAACTCATTTTCGAGGTCTGTTTCCCAAGCCAAGCAGTTCCTTTAATGATATGAAAAACTTATAAATTCAAGTAACGAATAACGATAATGCAAAATCTAACCAAGGTATTTGAAATCGCGCTTGATTGCAGATACAGTACATATGTAGAGGGTTAAAGTAAGGGCGAACGACCAATTTATGCAACGTAGTGTCCGATTTATATCAATTAATGCAACGTAATAGCGACTTCTTACATTGTGAAACGTACTTGAAGTAGTTGTATCAAATAATGCAAAATTCGAACAATTTGACAAACGTACTTGAAGTAAGTTGTATCAATTAATGCAACGTAGTAGAGGCTAAAAAGTTATTACGTTGCATTATTTGATACACAATAAGCAAGTACGTTGTCTATTTTCAAAAGTAAGCACTACGTTGCATTAATTGACTTTTAACACCCGGTACGTTGCATATTTCAATGATTTTCCCGTTAAGGTTATAAGCTCACTTATCAGAAGTCCAATCAAAGCATTAAGTCCATATCTATACCTTATTTCAGAACATTATATATTGCGTTCTGAACCAGCAGAAAAGAGAATCAATGCTTGAGCTTCCTGCAAACGGAATGCTGTTTTTTTCTTTCTTTCTGCAAATGGAATGCTATTTATTTTTCCCGCCATGGCCATTATCAAGAAATTTTGTTGTTGCGAGATACTATTACTACTTCTGTCCCTAAGTGAGTGTCCAAATTTCATTTTAAGGGACACTGAAAATCTCAACTTTTTTGTACAATTTGGTAGCAAAGATTCATATATAATCTTGTAATCTCCTTTCAGAACATTTAGTTTTGCACGTATAAAGAAACCGGTGAAAAAAATTTCGAAAAAAACATTTAGGGACAAAGTTGTGTTAAAAAAAGACACTCATTTTGGGACAAAGATTTCTTGAAAATGGACACTCGTTTAGGGACAGAGGGAGTACTATGCTTGGGATCATGGACTAATGTTGGGCTTTGTATTTGTCATGGCATTTATAGGCTAGTTCAAATTCAAACCCAGTGTTTCATAGGCCCCAAGTTAAACTAAAATTGTTTTTATTCATGCAATTTTATCATAATACAAATAATATATAAATAAAAAATATTTATAAACCTTTTAACAAGTTAATGGTTAAACACATATATAAATAGAGAGAGAGCGAAACTTATGAGAGACTAATTTTCCATTATACTATATACTCCCTCTGTCTCAGCTCACTTGACACTTATTTCTATTTTAGTTTGTCCAGCTCATTGACACTCCCTCTGTTTGAGCTTAACGAGTCAAGTTCGAGCCGGTCGAAAAAAAAAAAAAAAACAAGTTTCACGAGCTTATCGAGCTGAGCTCGAGCTTTTAACGAAACGAGCTTGACAATCGGTTCGAGCTCGAGTCGAGTTTCACCTCGAGCCGAGCACGAGCGAGCTCAAATCATATAACAGCCCTAGTCTATATCAGTAATTATGTAAAGTTATAAATGATTGTAATTTCATAAAGTTGTACCTAGTATTTGATTTATTTATTTTTTCTTATGGAATGAGACTCTTTATTCAGGGACATATGAGAAAAATACATGAATTTTTGTTCTTCAGATATAAGAAAGAAAACGCGAGCCATTCATTTGGGGGGGGGGGGGGATTGAAGTAATACGATTCTGATACAAATTTTATTGAATTGATAAAAAACCATGATAGGATACATATATTGTGCACAAATCACATACATCTATTTATATACATTTACATGTTACAACATTCATGGTAAATATGTAAAAATTGTCGATGCATTTCATAATTTGATTTTGAACAAGATTTTCACTGTGAATCACGTTAATTTGAATCAAAATAAGTACTGTTATGAGAAATGTAACAAGCAAACATAAAAATAACACGCGTTTAGTGCACAATGCTAATACATTTTGAAAACGCTTGACCCTGAAAACACTAATAAATACAAGAAAGGAACTAAAAACCGACGAAGCATCACGTGACTTGTCCATGTAGATTTGACCGAGTGAAACCAAAGTAAGAGACGTCATCCTAAGTAATGCTAACACTGATATTCGAAAACACTACTACTAACACTCAACAAACTCTCTCACTGGAACTCAAAACGCTATCATTGATTCTAAAAAATGCTTAAAATGGTGCCAGCAATGTGAGTGATAAAGAATTTCGGTGGCTGTGTTGTTAGTGCCGGTGCATGTGTTGTTGAGTGTTAGAGTGTTTAAAGAGCGTCGCTTCATGTGTCAAAGAGAGCTAGTGATATAGAATTAATTAAAAGAGTGTCAATTAAAAGAATATAATGGCAATGATAAAGAGTAGTGATTGCGTTAGAGTGTCAGAATGTATAATTAAGTTTCTTTGAAATTAAGTTTCATTATCAAATATGTCACCGCAATCGTTTATTTACAAAAATAAAATAAAATAATAATAAAAAAATGCTACAGTTCACTTTGAGCACCAGGTTTTCCTAAAATTTTGGCACAAAATAGGTAGACAAAAAATGAACTTATTTGTGGCAAGCATGAACAAATGATATTAACGCATTTTTCATGGTAAATATCTAAAAACTTTCAATGCATTTCATAACTTGATATTGAACAAGAGTTTTGAATTACAGCATGATACTCTGACATTGTATTTATTTTCTCAAAATAAGTATTGTTATGGGAAATGTAAGAAGCAAACATAAAAATAACACGCGTTTAGTGCACAATGCTAATACATTTTGAAAACGCCTACACTAATAAATACAAAAAAGGAACTATAAAGCGACGAAGCATCACCTGACTTATCCATGTAAAATTGACCGAGCGAAACCAAAGTAAGAGACGTCATCGTAATTAATTAATAAAAACAGATTTTAACCAGTATGTCAGATATAAATATTTCAGAAAAGTAAATCTTATTACTCGAATACGATTATACCTCTCAAGCAAATTAGAATAATAAAACATATCACTCGAATACGATAATATACTATAAAGAAAAAACTACACACTTTTAGCCTAAAGAACAACGCGACAAGAGAATACTCGTTTTAACCAAAATGAAATCTCCTTTGGAAAAAATCTTTCATATTTTCTTTTCTTACATATTTTCTTTTCTTTTTATTTAGGGACAAAGGTAGTAATTGATTGTACTTCAATAAAATTGCATTTGATTTTTTTTTTTTTAATGGAATGGGATTCTTTATTCAGGGACATATGAGAAAAAATGAAAATACATAAATTTTTGTTTTTCGGGTAGGAGTAAGAAAGAGAACGCGAGCCATTCATTGGGGGGGGGGGGGGGGGGGTATTGAAGTAATAAGAGTCTGATACAAATTTTATTGAATAGAGAGAAAACCATAATAAGATACAGATATTGTGCACAAATCACATACATCTATTTATTGAGTCACAACCTCTCAAATATGAAATATGGTCAGTCTCGTTTGTGGTGGGACGGAAGGAGTATGGACTTGTGATTAATTCATTTTGAAACAATACAAACAATTAAGGATTACATGTACTATATTTCTTTCTGTACATTTACATGTTACAATATTCATGGTAAATGTGTAAAAACTGTCAATGCATTTCATAATTTGATTTTGAACAAGATTTTCACTGTGAATCACAATATGATACACCGACACTGTATTAATTTTCTCAAATTAAGTATTGTTATGAGAAATGTAAGAAGCAAACACAAAATAACATGCGTTTAGTGCACAATGCTAATACATTTTGAAAACGCTTGACCCTGAAAGCACTAATAAATACAAGAAAGGAACTAACAAGCAACGAAGCATCACGTGACTTGTCCATGTACAATTGACCGAGTGAAACCAAAGTAAGAGACGTCATCCTAATTAATAAAAACAGACTTTAACCAGTATGGCAGATATAAATATTTCAGAAAAATAAATCTTATTACTCGAATACAATTATACCTCTCAAGCAAATTAGAATAATTAAACATATCACCCGAATACGATTATATATTATAAAGAAAAAATTACACACTTTTAGCATATAAGAACAACGCGACAAGAGAATACTTCTTTTAACCAAAATCAAATCTCATTTGGAGAAAATGGCATATTTAGAGATATTAACACCAAACTAAAGAAATACAACACTGCATTGTAAAAGAATAAAAAATCTTTCATATTTTCTTTTCTTTTCATAAATAGAAACAAAGTTCTAAAAATCGCTAGTCGACCGTTAGGCGTTGGAGTGGGCCCTAGCGCCTAGAAGCCTAGGCGGGGCCGAGAATAAGCCATAATTTGTAAATCTCGGTGAAATAACGTTAACAATGTCACCAGAACATGCAAACGATTAATATTTTCAATGTATATAATAATAAATTCAATACAATTTTCCACTGAAAATACTAATATTAAAAAGGTGGGGCCCTATACAAATTTGAAGTTAATCGCGATATTTTAATAGAAACTTAGCAATTTCTTTTGATATCTAACCTAGACGGATTTGAATTAAATGCGACGTTTTATAACCGCCTAGCGCCTAGACGGTCTAGGCGAACGATTTCTAGAAGTGTAGAAGTAATTTTATTATTATTATTATTATTATTATTGTGAAAACTGCGAATTTGAATCCAAGGTTTTAGTTTACCAACGCATGGTTCTATTGCAATGAAGGGTTAAAACTAGGGATGACAATTTGTCCGAACCCGATCCGTATCCGGGACAGTCCGCTCCGCAACGGGGCGGGTTTGGTAACTATTTTTCAAAATCCGACGGGTTACGGGGCGAGTTTGGTAACACACCCCAACCCGCGGGTCACCGCCCCACCCCGCCCCGCCCCGTATACTAAAGCATGCTTCTATTTACTTTAACGTCCCAATACACTTATTCATATTTTGCGTGGTTATTGCTGATTTTAGTTTCATCTCTACTTGCAGCATATATAATACGTCTTTCTCATTTTCTAATGTTAATTTATGATATTAATTTCATCCATAAAATTGTGCTTTTATGGAATACGGGGCGGGGCGGGGCGGGTACGGGTTCAACACCATACGGGCCGGGGCGGGTTTGGTAACAGGAGTGTTCATTGAGGGGCGGGTTTGGTTATGAGCAAACCCGCTCCGTATCCGCCTCGTTGCCATCCCTAGCTAAAACAACAGTTATCTTGTTCTTTCAGGAAACAAACAAACAAACAACAACGACAATTATCTTGTAAGTAGTAAGTTTGGGGTTTATGACCCTAACATCAAAATTGTTTTAAAAATTTGAAATATGTATACATATATATTTATATGAGAGAGAGAGAATAATGCCCATAATTGTTGGTTTAGGTTTATAACCTTGATCACTGAAAAGTTAATATTTCATTATGTTTAGGGATTTTTTTATTTTATTTTTTAGAATCGGTGATACAAATGTAAATAACTGTAACCTGTTTTTGAAATGGGCGTTTGCACTAGCGTAGATAATTGAAACTTATTTATAGTCGCACAGTGTAAGAATTGTAACACTAACACTAATTAATACTAACAATGTCACGATTTAACGCTAACACTGATATTTGAAAACACTACCACTAACACTCAACAAACTCTCTCACTGGAACTCAAAACGCTATCATTGATTCTAAAAAATGCATAAAATGGTGCCAACAATGTGAGTGATAAAGAATGTTGGTGGATGTGTTGTTAGTGCCGGTGCATGTGTTGTGAGTGTTAGGGTGTTTAAAGAAGTCGCTTCATGTGTCAAAGAGAGCTAGTGATATGGAATTAATTAAAAGAGTTTTATTAAAAGAATATAATGGCAATGATAAAGAGTAGTGATTGCGTAGTGTCAGAATGTATTACAGTATTAAGTTTCTTTGAAATTAAGTTTATTACTCCCTCTGTCCTAAATGAGTATCCATTTTCAAAAAATTCATGTCCCAAAATTCTTGTCTTTTTTTTAACATAACTTTGTCCCTAAATATTTTTTTCCGGTTTTTTTTTTTCACCGGTCTCTTTATACGTGCAAAACTAAATGTTTGGAAAGGAGATTACAAGATTATATATGAATCTTTGCCACCAAATTGTATAAAGAGTTGAGATTTTCAGATGTCCGTTAAAATGAAATTTGGACACTTATTTAGGGACAGAGGTAGTATTAAATATGTCACCGCAATCATTTATTTACAAAAATAAAATAAATAAAAATTGCTACAGTTCACTTTGAGCATCAGGTTTTCCTAAAATTTTGGAACAAAATAGGTAGACAAAAAATGAACTTATTATGTGGCAAGCATGAAAAAATGATATTAACGCATTTTTCATGGTAAAAATCTAAAATCTTTCAATGCATTTCATTACTTGATTGATATTGAACAAGAGTTTCACTGTGAATCACAACATGATACACTGACATTGTATTTACTAGCGGGTAACCCGTGCTCTGCACGGGAAACCAATATTATGTCTTAAAAAATATTTTAACTATAGTTAACTAATATAGTAATCATTATTTTAACTAATACTAATAATAATAAAAATTAATCTATATGATTACTATTATAATTAATTAATACTATTGATAGTAATAGTCAATATATATTAATAGCAATGATTAATCTATATAATAATAATTATTAATATAATTATTTTAATAAAATAATATTATTAATAGTAATAGTTAATTGATATAGTAACTATTATGATTAATTAATAATCTAACTTATATAATAACTATTATAATTAACTAATACTAATAATAGTAATAGTTAATATATGTAGCTTATTATAGTTAACCAATACTATTAATAGTAAAAAATAACTTATAAAGTAACTATTATGGTTAACTAATACTATTAATAGTAATAATTAACTTATATATTGTAACTATTATAGTTAACTAATACTATTAATAGTAATAGTTAACTAATATAGTTAACTAATACTATTAATAGTAATATTTAACTTGTATTGTAACTAATATTGTTAACTAATACTATTAATAGTAATGGTTAACTTATACTATTAATAGTAATGGTTAACTTATACTATTAATAGTAATAGTTAACTCATATAATTACTAATATGATTAACTAATAGTATTAGCTAAGAATGAGAATATCAAAAGTCATTACATTTTAGGATGATGTTGATGTGGCTTCTCCAAATTCAAGCTTTTACTAAAACATGTACACATGTCAAACCCACAACTCTCCTCACCAACTTTAATATATATATATATATATATAGATTTTCTCAAAATAAGTATTGTTATGGGAAATGTAAGAAGCAAACATAAAAGTAACACTCGTTTAGTGCACAATGCTAATACATTTTGAAAACGCTTACACTAATAAATACAAGAAAGGAACTAAAAAGCGACGAAGCATCACGTGACTTATCCATGTAAAATTGACCGAGCGAAACCAAAGAGACATCATCGTAATTAATTAATAAAAACAGATTTTAACCAGTATGTCAGATATAAATTTTTCAGAAAAGTAAATCTTATTACTCGAATACGATTATACCTCTCAAGCAAATTAGAATAATAAAACATATCACTCGAATACGATAATATATTATAAAGAAAAAACTACACACTTTTAGCATAAAGAACAACGCGATAGAGAATACTCGTTTTAACCAAAATGAAATCTCATTTGGAGAAAATCTTTCATTTTTTTTCTTTCATTTAGGGACAGAGGTAGTAATTGATTGTACTTCTATAAATTGTATTTTTTTTTTTAATGGAATGAGACTCTTTATTCAGGGACATATGAGAAAAATACATGATTTTTTGTTCTTCAGATAGGAGTAAGAAAAGAAAACGCGAGCCATTTATTGTTTGGGGGGGGGGGGGGGAATTGAAGTAATAAGAGATAGAGATATTGTGCACAAATCACATACATCTATTTATTGAGTCACAACCTCTCAAATATAAAATATGGTCAGTCTCGCTTGTGGTGGGACGGAAGGAGTATGGACTTGTGATTAATTTATTTTGAAACAATACAAACAATTAAGGATAACATGTACTATATTTCTGTACATTTACATGTTACAACATTCATGGTAAATGTGTAAAAACTATCAATGCATTTCATAATTTGATTTTGAACAAGATTTTCACTGTGAATCAAAACATGATACACTGACATTGTATTAATTTTCTCAAAATAAGTATTTTTTAGGAAATGTAAGAAGCAAACATAAATATAACATGCGTTTAGTGCACAATGCTAATACATTTTGAGAACGCTTGACCCTGAAAACACTAATAAATACAAAAAAGAAACTAACAAGCGACGAAGCATCACGTGACTTGTCGATGCAAAATTGACCGAGTGAAACCAAAGTAAGAGACGTCATCCTAATTAATAAAAACAGTCTTTAACCAGTATGTCAGATATAAGTGAAAATCTCAAGAAAAACTTGTTTTACACTCATTTTAGTGTAAAACTTGTTTTCATCCCTTAATGTGAAACAAAATCTTTTATCTAAAACAAGTTTTACACATCTTTTAGTGTAAAACAGGTTTTTCATAAGACTTACTTCAGATATAAATATTTCAGAAAAGTAAATCTTATTACTTGAATACGATTATACCTCTCAAGCAAATTAGAATAATAAAACATATCACTCGAATACGATTATATATATATTATAAAGAAAAAATTACACACTTTTAGCATAAAGAACAACGCGACAAGAGAATACTCGTTTTAACCAAAATAAAATCTCATTTGGAGAAAATGGCATATTTAGAGATATTAACATCAAAACACGCAAATAATTAATTTAAATGTATATAATAATAAATCCAATACAATTTTCCACTGAAAATACTAATATCAGAAATTGTAGGCGGGGCCCTAGACAAATTTGAAGTTAATCGCGGAATTTAATTGGAAATTTAATGCAATTTTTCTTTTAATATCTGACCTAAGCGGATTTGAATTAAGGACGACCTTCTATAACCGTCTAGCGCCTAGGCCGTGCCTAGGCGGTGTAGGCGAAAGATTCGTCGAACCGGAAGTAATTTTTTTTATTATTATTATTATTATTTGTGAAAAATTAAAAGCCCATTTTTTTTAAAAAAAAAAAAATTATTATTTGTGAAAAATGTGAATTTTAATCCAAGTTTTCAGTTTACCAACGCTTGGTGCGGGTCTGTCTTCATATACAAACACACTCCTTAAATCGAACCCAAGGACTCAGCCAGCGTCTCTCCTCTCAACTTCTCTCTCTCTCTCTCTCTCTCTAGCTTTCTCACGGCAACTCATTCAAGAACTGAAGAAACTTGATCTCTGTCTGATGCACATAAAGGTCAGTTCTCCTTATCACTCTTCTTTTAACATGTTTTTCTGTTGTGGGGGTATTTTTTCTTAAAATGTTTGTTTTTTTGTGATTTTTTGTTGTTCATAGACCAGGTTGAAAAAATAAATGTGAATTGAGGGAAACAAAGTAAGACCCATTTCTTGAACTGTGATTCTAGACGTGGGTTTTCACGTACGAGTTTGTTTTTTGAGGTCAGCTCAACTTTTTTTCCTTGTTGTTTTTTTCAGTGAAAATTTATGGTTTTGAATGTTTGTCTTTGCTGGGGTTTCTGTAGGAAATTGAATTAAGTATGAATTCTAAAATTAATCGCTATAAATGTTGTGATCAAATGCTTTTGATTATGATTAAATCATGTGATTGTGAATATGTTTTTTGAGTTTCTTTTAAGTTGATGATGCCTTCATTTTACTTTTCTTGATGTTTGCTTATTGATTTTGGAATGTCGGGTAGTTTGGAGGATTGAATGAATGCATGTTTTTGTTTGGAAATGGATCTGCATTTGGTTCTTGTTAATGGTTGATCGCTTCATCTCGATTATTTTGATTGTTGCCGGTGACGCTACAAATTACAGTTGAGGCTTAGTAAAGTAAACTTTTTGATTGAATTTATTGTTTTTGTGCGTAAATTCACATTAGCCGATTGAGGTTATTTTTTCAGCGGAATTTTGGGATATGCAACAATTCGAACAAATGTCAATGATGCATTTGCTCTCTTTAGGTTTTGTGATCTTGATTTTAGTGGTTAGTGTTGGTGAATTCTCGAGCTATCATTGTAAATTTGTAATGTATCGGCAGATAGGTTTCTCTTATGTTAGGGTTTCTGGGAAAAGAAAAAACAATGTGAAAACAAGATAACAGGGTAATTTAGAGCTAAATGTATATTCTTTGATTTTGATTTTACATAAAACTCAGTTCGTTTTTTTTTTTTTCCTTTGTGGATATGTTAGAGCATTTAGACCATTCTCCTGCTTAATGCAGACGGACTAAGAGTTCTTCATAATATAACAATGATATGGTTAGATGCAAATAGAGAATTGAAACGTGTACTTTGGAAATATATTAGCGTATTCAAACACAAGCATCTCCATGAAGGTTTAGATTGACTTAACGATTCTGAAACAAGCTAGAAAGACAGCAATTTTCGCTTATAGTAATTCGTAGTATTGCTCAAACTTCCAAGGCTGAATTCTGGGGCTTGAGGATTTTTTTTCCTATCATTTCGGATACTGTTTTCTGAAGGACAGTTCTGAACAAAATCATGTAGTACTAATATTTAACATTGGGATTTTCTCTTTTTTACATTATTATTTGAAAAATAAGGGTTCTACAAATATGCTTGTTTACATTCTATTTCAAAGATTTGGTCATATTCTAATTATTATGCTCAATCAATTTGTGATCACTAGCAGACTGATCTACTACATGGAAGGCATTCAAGATAAGCCTGGTGAGGGCTCCCCTTCGTCGTGCTCTTCTCGTACTCGTATTTTATTTGGAGATCCTAAAATCCAACCTCGAGTCGGTGATGAGTACCAAGTGAAACTCCCACCTTTGATGACAAAAGATGAGTATTTGCAGCGTATGGAAAACCCTTTTCATTTCGGATTGCCAATTCCAGTTACTTGGGTAGTTGATCAATGTGAAAGTATCAACAAAAAACCTGCCAATCCAGATGCTGCAGTTCATATTCCTGGGCTTGTGGATTCTGAAAGTAGTGAAGAGAACCACATTTTTGTAAACAATGAAGATGCAAATGGAAAAATCGAAACTTTGGGTCATGCATTTGAACAAGGGGAAGAAATTGCAGGGGATATTATGGAGATTGATTTGGGCTCTTTAAAAGAAAAGATGAGGAGCTTCGATTGTGGGTCCCACGGTCATGTTCCCGTGCCCGGCTTATTTGGTGGTGAAACTTGGAAGGATATTGAATGTGATGGCTTTCTTCTTGGTTTATATATTTTTGAGAAGAATCTTTATCTGGTTAAGAAATTTGTTGGGAAAGAAATGGGAGAAATACTATCGTACTATTATGGCAAGTTTTACAAATCAAGTGAATATATCAAATGGCTGGAATACTGGAAGAAGAGGGAGGAGAGAAGGCGCTCATTTGGCGAAAAGATTTTTAAGAGTTGGCGACAAAGGGAACTATTGTCACGCCTCTCCTCCCATGTCTCAGAAGAGTGCAAAGCTAGGTTGATCGAGGTATTCTTTGATAATGCACTCAATCCACTCACTAATCTTTTATTTTTTAGTTGGCTAATGTTGCAATATGTTCAAATTATGCTTGGTCAGTGCCTAATTAGTGTTAGTATTATTATCTTCGTTATCTTTGTTTTTAAGAACTAGTTTGAAAAAAAAAAAAAGGCAAAACAGAAATAAAACAGAACAATTTATCAACGTGAACAGCTACTAGCAAAAATTCTCTGTTTATCAGAGATCTCGAAAAGAAAAAGCAAAGCTTTGTTGAATAAGGGAAGAATTAGAAGCTTACTCTCTGCCTGACAAGTATTGAAAAGCTGATCAGCAGAGACTACCATTGACAAGAATGAAACTGTACAAAAGGGCATAGTTCTTTTCTATTTTTCCATGAATTCATTTGAAATTTTCGGAGTAAAAACATGTAGCTGGTGTAGCTTGTATATCTGCCCTTAAAACGAGTCAGCTTTCAACCCTGAAAATGGTATATCTGCCCTTAAAACGAACAAGGTTGCCTTTAAAATGATTTCAGGGAAGCTTTTGGAATCAAATTTAGAACTATGGGCCATGTGGATAAGTTTGTTGGAATCAATTAAGATGCTGCTACCAAGTAATTATGAACTCCAGTCTCCATATTACTCCCTCCGTCCCAAAATGATATTCTCGTTTGACTATTCAACTTTTTAAGGATATGAACACTGGCTTTATTAGTCATGTTTTGTTTATGCACTTTTAAGCCTAAATTGTAGAAATGAGAAGAATTTTCTGGGACAATGAGAAATGGCAAATGAGAAGATCATTTTGGGACGGAGGGAGTAATTAATATTGTTGGAAACAATACACAACTCATCTTGACAACCAATGGAGTATTTTTTTAGTAGCTATGTTTTTTGTATGTAGATGCTCTAACGTACTGCTGAATTATGTTGTTGAGGTTGTCGAGGATAGCCAAAGAGTTCTAGCTCAAGCTGCATCCGGTATTACGTTCCATACGAAAGGTCAGGGGTTCAATCCCCACCCATGCACTTTCAAGTGCACTCTTGTAATAGCTTAAGGCATCTATTAATAAAAAATAACCGATTTTTCTTTTAAAAGAGGTTGTCAAGGATAAAAGTGCACTTTTAGGACTATGTGTTGACATGTTAAAGAATGCAACTTTGCCACTAGATAGTTGCCATCGAGTGTGTTTTGGAGGAAACTAGTTTCTCCATAAGTTATAAAAAGTCCTGTTTTTAACCCTTAAACCTCAAATCTAAAACCCTAAACCCCAAACCTAAAACCCTAAACCCTAAACTTTAACCCTATAAAAACAGGACTTTTTATAACTTATCGGGAAACTAGTTTCCCCCCAAAATTTCTCGTTGCCATCGGTTGAATTCTTCTTGAACTGCGAAGGAGAATATATTTTTCAAGAAGCAGGATTATTCTGGACTTGCAGTTCCCTTTTACTGAAATTCAAAGTTTGTTTATGTATTTGACACCTCTTCCGTTTAATATACTGCTGTTAATCGTCTATCTGGAAATAGCAATGGAAACTGGAAAGGGTTGGGTGGCCGGCTTCAAAGTTTTCCTTTTCAGTTTTCATCAAAGAATTTCTGCTTGCAATGGAATGATAAACTTTAAGTGCCAAAATAATGACTTATGTAACTTCAAGGAGCAAACTGACAAGTTTGTTTCAGCTTCTGTCAACTTTATATGTCTTTTGCAGTAATGTTGTCTGAATGTCATGATCTTAATCTGAATGTTTTGCTGCAATGAACCTAATTTTCTTTGAACAATTGTACAAAACATCTGATCTTCCCTGTGATCCATTTCTTTATTCGATTAATAAGAGTTGTTACGAGGTTAATTAGACAGGGTGGGAGCTTGAATGCCTCTAGCATTTTATTTCAGACTCTCGAGGGTTTTCTGAGGACGGGAAGTCTTATAATTTCACTTGATGTCTAACAAGTTCTTTAATTCTACTTTTTTTTTGGCCTCCCAGTGTTTATAGGAATTTTCTCATATAGCTTAGTGCTTGTTTCTTGCAAGGAAGAGTACTTCAGACCCTTCTTAGTCTAGTTTCCATTATTATTTTTTTTACTTCATTTGTTCATAACAAAATTGCATTTTCAGACTCTGTTGTGTCTAGATAGACTTTTTTCATTAGAATTGTTGATCTGTGATCTCTTTCAGGCTTCTAGAATCGGAGAGGGGAAAACGTCACTCAAAAAGTATGCATTCGCTCTAAAGGAAATTGTTGGTCTCAAGTTGCTTGTGCAAGAAATAGCGATTGGGAAAGGGAAACGAGATCTTATGGGCTCGCGAGTGGAGCATGCAAAAACAAATCCGCCCTTTCCATCTCGTTCGGAAATAACCAGTGGCAACTCGGGCTCCACCCTGACAGTGGACGAAATCGTAAAATTTATAACCGGTGATATCCGCCTCAGTAAATCTCGATCCAATGATCTCTTTTGGGATGCTGTTTGGCCTCGTCTTGTAGATAAAGGGTGGCGAGCAGAGGAACCAAGAAGTTATATTTCTCTTAGTTCAAAGCCTTCGTGGGTGTACCTTATTCCCGGTGTTAAGAAGTTTTCCAAGCGGAAACTCATCAAAGGGACCCACTATTTTGATTCTATTGCTGATGTCTTGAACAAAGTCGCTTTGGAGCCGAAGCTGCTCGAGGTTGAACATAATACAGCTGAATTGAGCATTTGCAGAGATGAAGAAGGGTCGGGTGCGGGACCACAAGCAGAACAAGGAACTGACGGTTCTTCATCTAGTAAACGCCATTCTTATCTCAAGCCACGCGTTTTTCAAGGAAAAATGAAGTTTACGATTGTGGATACGAGTTTGGTTTGTGGGAAGGAAATGGAAAAAGTTATTGAACTAAGAACTATGCCTGCTGATCCTGTTACTATTTCCACCCCTCCTGCTGTTTCTGAAGGGGTTGAAGAACACACTCTCCAAGAATCTCAAAATGTGGTGCAGGAAAGCGATATCATACATGTTATGGAAGATGTACTGGAAATATTTGAAGCTAGTATGGATTCAAACAATCACTCGCCCAACGGTCCAGATCTCATGATGTCAGAATCTGGCGAACACGAGGATCAGAAGCAACTGGGGATGCCAGTGGGAGTCAGGACGGTACAATCTCCTCAGCCGAACGAAGTAGGCCCCACCACAAATAAACAAACGTTAACTCCTTGTGACAACAAAGGCGGATCAAAATCAAACGATGGTTCCGAAGACATCTACACTGATGATGATACTGTTGAGATTAAGAATAACGCTACTCAAGCAGAGGTTTTAACAAAACCATTGTCAGAAAATCCATCTGAATGCATCCCCGTGGATAAAAGTCAAGAGACTTGGATTGACCTGAACCTCCCTTGTACCCCGCCAGAGTTGTCTGAAACAAGCCAGCAGCCCCCCTCGGGAACCGTGCTTATAAATGGTCAAAGGCAGAGTACGAGAAACCGGCCATTGACTACAAAAGCATTGGAAGCGTATGCATGTGGATACTTGAGCCCCAAGAAAAAGAGAAAAAGCGGGGAATCTTCAAAACAGCCTCCTCGGCTGGTCCGTGTGAAGACTGAGGCAGTATAGGAGACAACGCAGCGTCGCATAAGATGGAGAAAGGAGTTGATGGTGTCTTTATTGGAAGCTCCCATATGGTAAGCATGTCCCAAAAATAGCGAGGGAAGATTTTTTTTCCAGTTGAAGTCGGATTAATCTTTTCCAGTTTGATTATTCAACAAAACATGTCAGTCGCAGTTGAAACTATACTGGAAATGTTCTAAAATCAATATCTAATGACAAGAGTCTCGTCCACTACACCCCTCCTCTTTTAAGGGTTCTAAAATTGCTTATATTTAAAAATAATACTCCATGATACTTAATAATTATGTTAATGGGAGATACATTTCAGCTTTGGTTTTATCCTTTTACAGGTGAATTATTCACCATCTTTTGATGCTATTGCAATAAGTTGAGGCCGTTTTTTTTTTTTTTTTTTTTTTTTGGGGGGGAGGGGTTGGTGTTATGTGGAGACGATTCTGGACTATATCAAAAAGAACTAGAACGTCTATCTTGTATTTTTGTGAACAATAGAGGCCTTTCTTTTTTGTCAAAAATACGTTTACTCCCCAAAGTGTACACCGAATCCCACTTTGCACCGCTGCGCGACCTATCAAAATACCCATCACATGACACACACATGACTAATTTCGTTAAATTTCTAACATCCGTTAGGAGCTAGGGTGCAAAGTGAGATAAATTTAACATGAGGTACCAAAGTGGAACGAATTTCGCGCGGGATGTAAAGTGGGATTCGGTGTATACTTTGTGAGTAAACGTATTTGGCCTTCTTTTTTATATATCTTGTTTTTTTGTGAACAATAGAGGCCTTTTTTTTTTTTTTTTTTGCGATGTATAATTATTTTTTATTGTTTGGTATTTTTCTTATTTTTACGGTTGGATTTAAAAGTGAGAGAAATAGGGAGAAACCAAACATTAATTTTGATAGAGATAAATAGGGAGAAACCAATCATCAAATCTAACTTTTCTTTAACAAATTTTGAGATGTTTGTATCCAGCATCTATTATGACATGTGAGTTTCATAATGCTGCAGATTGGTGCAATAACAAAACAATATTGAAATTGCAAGTACACTTTCAAATTCAGAAAATAATACTCCCTCCGTTCGAAAATATAGGTTATTTTAGATTTTTCATTTTGTTCTTAAAGTTCTAAAATATAGGTCATTTTAGATTTTTCATTTTATTCTTAAAATATGGTGTAAGTTATGAACACTCTAACTACTTCTTTCAATGATATAATAATAAACATCATCGCAACAAACAAGGCTGAAACTCCACATGACAATAAACATTTGACCTACTCTTATTCATTTTCCCTACCTTTTTTGTGTACTCTATCAACATTAATCTGAAAGCATTAATTATGACACCAAATATTATGGTAATTATGAATAATTTAAAGGTTTTGTTAACTCATCTTAATGTGAACAAGTCTAAAATGACTTACATTTTGCAGCGAAAAAAGTAACAACTAACTCAATATAACTTTGAAGATTTGATTAGTAAATTCTTAAACACTTAAGGCTTGTCTGTTCGAGCGTTTCAGTGGAAATACGGTTTGAAACGGAGCGTTTCGTTCATAAAATTGTAACAACTAACTTTAGAAGATGGATGCGTACTTTTTAGTTGCATAATTTCCAGATTTCTAAGGAAAACATTAGACAAAGAGAAAGAATAGCCAGGAACTCACCTGAAGGCCTACAAATTATGAACCTTAACGTTAACGTTAGATGATCGGGAATGTGATGCGGCCGACGGTATTATGTAACAGCAAAGTGAAGTGAAGGGAAGTTAGAAAAAAGGAGATATGGCCGAAAATTAATGGCGAAGATTGAAAAGTGTTTTTGGATTAGAGAAGGGAAAAACCTATGGAATAAACTCCATTTTTTTTTAAGGTGAGCTATTACATTAAACTGGGCATTTTTTATATTAATCTTAATTTTAATATTATTGGAAATTTGGTCAGAATCAAGAATACATTTTTAGTCTTAATCGTCACTATCTTATGTGTAATATTATATAAAATAATTCAAGTTATTTCCATAAGGTTAGAAATGTCATTGCAACCAAATATATAAATTTTAAATTAGCGTTTTAAGTAGAGCACCAGAAACGTTTATAGAAAAAAATGTTCCGTTTAGAAAAGCTCCATTTTAAAAGTTGATCTGATTATAAAACTCTCCGTTAGCAAAACTGTGTACCAGACTGTTATGAAACTGCCTTATACATTTTCCAATTAAATCAGCAACTAAGAATTATAAAGAATTGAGAGGTGTAGAAGAAATTAGGGTCGAGAAGTAGAAGAAAAAGAATAGAATTTAGAGAGAGATAGATTGAGATGTAGAGATCAGAGGGAAAATTAAGAAGAATTAGAGAGATTGAGAAGAGAATTGAATCCGAGTGAGAAGACGAAATTTAGATAGAGAGAATTTGGGAGGAAATTTGAATATTCTTTCATGATTTCCTCATTTGCGTTTCCACCCACTATTTAACTAAGAAAATAAACTGGAAATCACAAACCCAGTTAACTACTAACTCGAACTAAAACAAACCCACTCCTACTTAAACAAAATGATGACGTTCGACTCGATTTAAAAACATAACAAAAATAACGACGACTCTATGTGGGTCACCTTTCGGGTGTGGGATGCTCGTTTAACCTCTGTATTCATACGGGCACCTCTAAATCACACCATTAAACCTAGATCATTACACAGACAACCCTTAGTTTTCTCCAACATCTCCAATACTAAATTATATATTCATCCATTTTAAATCCCATCTTCCATCTATCATTACATTTCTCTATGTAATTTTTACTATTCTCAAAATATATAACCAATAAAGTCACAAAAAAAAATGTCATGCAAAAAATACTTGATTACTTCCTCCACGAGATCTTCGCTTACACTCTAAGACGAAGTAGTTCATGATAAACCCAGTTGCTCTAACAACTTAAAAAAAAAAAAACTAACTCATGCAAAAATGAACGCACTTCTCACAAGTTTGTGGGGGTCAGTATAGGAGACGAGGTAGCGTTGCATAAGATGGAGAAGGGGTTGATAAAGTCTTTAATGGAAACTCCCATATGTTAAGCACATCCCAAAAATTAGCGTGAGATGCAATGGTTAGGCACATTGCTAGAGCTTTTTTATACCATTGAAGTAGATTTTACATTTCCCGATTGGATCGTTCAACTCAGCTAAAACTGAACTGAAAATGTTTAAAATTCAGTCCCAAAATTTGTTCCCCAATCGCAGGAGTTTCGTACGTTGAACTCTTTTACGATTTATAAAATTGCTATTAAATGACAACAAAGCATGATAATTATGTTTATGAGAGAGCTTTGCTTTTATCTTTCTTACAGGTGAACTAAGTTGAGGCTAGGTTTATTTGGTGTTATGTTGATACAATTCTTGTATGACTTATATATCAATAATGAATTCAAACATCCATATTAGCTTGTTTTAGTGGAAAATATGAATAATACTAGGGGCACAAAATTTTAGTTATAATTATTTTATTGGTGTTTTTAATTAGAGTGTGGCGGGTTCAGTATCGATGCAACTAAAAAATATTGTCAACTCATTTTGTGAGAAAGATTTTATGGTACTTTTTTAATAGTTTTTGTGATTGGATTTACAATTAGTAAAAGAAACAAATAGAAACATAAACCAATCTTTGATTAAATTTTGTAATGATACTGTAATAACCCGAACCTACCTTTTTTATTTATTTATTTATTTTAAACTCTTAATTATTAATGGGCCAAACTTTAATAATTAGTTTTGTTTTGTTATTGGGTCAAAAGTAGAAGGCCCAATTCATTAACCAAGAAGGATTAGAAGTCCAATTTAAATTAGGGATTTGGGAAATATAAATACCCTCTCTTAAAACCTAAACCCATTATTGTTTCCACCGCCAAGAAGAAAGACGGGAAGAGGGAAGGGAGGCGCAGAACAGATTCGCAGAGAGAGAGAGGGAGAGCCGGTGGAGGAGAAGAAAAGAGAGGGAGGATCGATCTCACAAAGGTAATCCTAGAACCCTCAAACCTTTCTCTTCATCTTTGTAAATCGAATTGTTGGGTTAAGAACCCTAAGTTATGGATTGATCAACTAGGGTTAAATAGTATGCAATTAAGGAGGAAGAAGATGGACTGTGAAGTGTGTGTGCTGCGTGTGTGTGTGTTGGGATGTGTTTGGGCGTGCGGCGGTGTGTGTGTGTGTGTGCGGCGTGGGTGTCTCTGATGGGCGTGTGTGCGTGATGCGTGTGTACTGCAATGTGTTTGTGTGTGCGTGTAAGTGAAAGAGATGGTGTGTGTGTGTGTGTGGGTTGATGGTGGGTGTGTGTGTGTGTCTGAAGTGTGGGTGTGTTCAGAGTGGTGGGTGCACCAGAGTGGGTGTAAATTCAGAGTGGTGGGTGTGTCTGTCAGTAGGTGTACTCAGTAAGTGTGTGCAGAAAGTGTGAAATCAGTGTGTGTAAATTGTGTAGTGAAATTGATAATTGGGGATTGACTAATAAAAAACCCTAGGGGTGTTGTAGTCATTCTTAAAGTTATTGGTTAACTAGGAAAGGGTGATAGATGACTAAACCATGGAATTAATCGAGTAAAAAGAAGTGAATTGGGACGGAAGTAAAATAGTATTTTTTTCTCATGTCTAAGGCTAGACTATTTCATATTGTAGATTGTCCAAGCGGAGTAAAGCAAGCTAGTAGAACACGAAGCTAAGGTAAAGGATTACGCTCTTAGTTGTGTATTGATTCTTAATCCTTTGTTAGGATTCCCAATCTTTGTTTTTATAAAGTAAACTATCTGTGTGGCTAGATAGTCTTTTAATAACTATTCCGTTCTGCGAATTGTTCCGTCCTTTGTTATCCACTCTATTGATATTGTTATTGTTCAATAGGGGTATCATGTGTATGATTGATTTGGTAACCTTGGTGTCCAAGTGAGATGTGTATCTTTTAAAAGTGATCAAGTAAAGTTGTAAAGTTAAGCTTTGGTTTGTAAAAGCTCTTTAAAGTGAATTTTTATAATAAGTAAAGTGACTACAGTTATCCATAATCCCGAAACGGATAAGTGGACCCCTTACAGTTATCCATAGTTCTAAGTTGAACATGTGGACCCCTTTGCGTTGCTTGATGAAGTAACGTAGGTTATCATGATATACCGATTTTGGGTGCGGTCAGTAGAAACCCGAGCCCTGGGTACAGCACGTGCTTAATCCCTAAACGAAGTAAAGTAAAGTAAAGAAAAGTAAAGTGTGAGTAAAATGTTGTGTTTTGGAAACTGCCTCTGAAGCCACGTGTTTTCAAGTAATGAATTGTTTTTCATCAAGTAAATGTTTCTTTTCAAACTGAGTGTTAGTTTGATCATTGAGTTATATCCGTTCATTGTAATTCATTGTTACCGTTCGTTTCGGTCATCTCCTCTTAGTACCCGAGGGGATACCGTATGAACTTACTGGGCATTGTTCGCTCATTCCTTTCATATTTTTCTCTCTCCAGGTTATAAATAAGCAGATCAGGAGTCGCAAGGTTTGGCGGCTTAGGAGTTATCTTTTAAATAAAGTTAATTAGTGGTTATGTTTCCGTTACGGTTAAGTTATAAACTTTACTTTCAGTTAGTTACCGTTTGAGCTAGTGGTTTGTACTAGCCGTTGTGGATTTGAACGTTGGTTAAAGTTTGAATTGTGGTTATTTGTAGCCGTTGGGCATTCTGATTATGGGAATTATTCGCATTAAGTTATTATTTAATTGTAGTGAAAAGTTGGGGTGTTACAGTTGGTATCAGAGCCCCGGTTTAAGATTACTTGGGAGACTCAGAATTAGAAGTTAAGACTATTGGGAGAAGTAGTACTTAACTATTGTGGGCTTTAGAACTCTGATAAGAACAAAGTACTTTTGGGAAGCACTAATGAAGGGAAGCTGCTATTTAGGGAAACTTTCCATTTTAGGAAACTTTCCTTTTATAGAAATTTGCTATTTTAGGAAAGAACCTAAAGGGAGGTTCTAAATGAGGATGAGTATGTACTTGAGTATGGCTTGAGTGATTGATATTTTCTTTTAAGAATGAATTACACTATGGGATGCTTGTGATTTTAATGCTTGTGTGTTTACATTGTAGATCATGGACGGACTAAAGACTAAAACACCCAAGGAGAGAGCAATCGTAAGGGGTGCATGGACGATTAGGCAGCTAAAGGGACAATTGACGAAGAAAAAGGAGGAAGCGGACTATACCTTCGACAAATGGATGCAAACTAGAGGTTTGTGGTATAAGGCTCGAGAAGAAGTAGAAAAGCTGAAAGAAGCAATAAACAAAAAGGACGAAGAAATAGCCAATATCAGGGAGGAATTTTATAGGAATTTCTATAAAGAGCCAGTGGCAGAAAATGTGGTAACTGCAGAAGAAGCCACCGAAATTGACATTATTGTAGAGGGCAGTGAAGCTGCCCCGATTATGATTGAAGATGAAGTACTGGAGGAAGAACCGGTCCCTAGGCCAAGAGGAAGGCCAAGAGGTTCAAGGAAAGTTTATGTGCCAACTGGAAGGCCTAGGGGTAGGCCTAGGAAAAATGTAACCCCATGATTATGAGGGGAGTAGCCATTTATTTAGTATTCTTTTTAGAAGTTAGCATTCTTTCATTAAAAAGGTTTAGTATTCTTTTTAGTTCTATTAGTAAAGAACTTAGTGATTATTCTAGTTTAGATCAGTTAAATAAATAAAAGTTATTTTTAAGTTAAGTTATTTCTTGTCATGTGATTCTTTAAGTTAAACTATGTTTGAATAAACTTAGTGAATGCATTAAATGATAGTAATCAGTTCTGTGGGGACGGCCTATAAAAATATGAAATTCGTTTGAGTACAGCGACTAATATAGTTAAAGACCTAAAGTAAGGTCGATGCAGTGAAAGGTCTAAAGTAAGACCGAGATATACACATAAATATGTACGTGAAGTTAGTATGAGACCAAGTTAAGTATAAACTCTCGATGAAACAGTAAATTGTGAGGTCAAGTAACCGACCTAGTTAAATCAATTGTCATTAATATGTAAAACCAGTTTTCGTGGTGGGTCATCAATCAGTGATAATTCAATCTTTCTTAACTTCAGATGTCTGGAAGAGGAAGAGGAAACCGAGGAAACGCTCGCAACGCGGGGAACCAAGGTAATGTCGATCCGAACATGGCGAACCTTCTGCAAACGCTGAACCAGACCGTGGCTGGAATCGGACAGGTGGTGAACCAACTAGCACAACCTCAAAACCAACCCCAGCAGGTACCAATGAGAGATCCGCTGGAAATGTTTCAAAGGAGGAAGCCGGACACTTTCTCCGGTACCTCAAAGGAGAAGCCGGAGGACTGGGTCAAGGATATGGAGCACATTTTTGAGACTTTGGAATGTACCACAGAGCAGAAGGTAGTTTTTGCAACATTTATGCTAAGGAGTGCGGCTCGCACTTGGTGGGATGCAGAAAAGAGAGCGGCTTTGGCTAGGGGTGAAGGAAATTTCACCTGGGAAAGGTTTAAAGTAGTATTCAATGAGAAATACTACCCGGCTAGTGTTCGTCACGCCAGAGTGGCGGAGTTTTTGAATTTAACTCAAGGTGACAAGACGGTGGACGAGTATAGTGAAAGGTTCACAGATCTGCTGGAATTTGCACTGACCTTTTTCGACAGCGAGGAACAAAAGGCCAGGAAGTTCGAAGCCGGACTGAGTGATCGGATTCGATACAGAATCACTCCTCTGCAGTTAGCGACATATGGGTTAGTGCTAGACAGAGCCAGAATTGTAGAAAGGGAGTCGGATGAGTACCGCAGCAAGAGGGATGAAGAGAAGAAGTCTGGAGACAAGTCTACTAATAAAGATTCAACTGGGAACAAGGGACAGTTCAACGACCGAGACCGTGATAATCATGGAAAGAGGAAAGCTGAGGGAAGCTATGATCGTACAGCAAACAAGTACCCGAACAGAAACTTTGGAAACCGAACCGCGTACGATAAGGGAAAGGCTAAAGAGCAGGGGACCGCCGAAGTATGCCCTGCGTGTGATGGAAATCATAAGGCTGATGCGTGCAAGTACAAGGACAGAAAATGCTATAACTGTGAGAAGATTGGGCACCCGCAGTGGAAGTGCCCAGAGCCGAAGAAGAATGCACAAGCTCATGGGGTGAAGGCAGAAGATAAAAGTAAGACTGGTGGTCAGGGGCGTGTGTTCACCATGACTGCTAGAGATGCTAGAGCCACAAATGACTTGGTGGCAGGTACGCTTCAGTTATATTCTCGCAACGTATACGCTTTGATTGATTCTGGTGCCACTCATTCTGTGATTAGTTCTAAGTTGGCAAAACAGTTAAAATTGTCACCTAAGGCGTTAGAAGTACCCTTGGTAATTGATACCCCGACTAAGGAGTCGATCCCAGTTACTTCAGTGTTTCAAAGTTGTCCTCTAAGGATAGGCGATAGAGAACTCGAGGTTGATCTTATATGTCTGGATCTCAGTGATTTTGACATCATCCTAGGTATGGACTGGTTGGCTGCGTATCATGCCAAAGTAGACTGCTTTAGAAAAGAAGTGAATTTTGAATTACCCTCTGGAGAAGGATTTTGTTTTCAAGGGTCGAAACCAAGAGTCCGAACGGGTCTGATTTCCGTAATGAAGGCTCGTAAACTGTTAAGGAAAGGTTGTGAGGGATTTCTGGCGTATGTTGGTGAGTCAAACAAGAAAGAAGTGACCATTGAATCCCTCTCCATAGTAAAAGATTTCAAGGATGTTTTTCCCGAAGATTTGCCAGGAATACCGCCGGAGCGAGAAGTGGAATTTTCGATAGATCTAGCACCTGAGACTGCACCGATTTCAAGAGCACCATATAGGATGGCTCCGCCGGAACTTAAAGAGTTAAAAGAGCAGTTACAAGAACTTTTGGACAAGGGCCTGATTAGACCGAGTGCATCACCGTGGGGTGCGCCGGTATTATTTGTAAAGAAGAAGGATGGGTCGATGAGACTATGCATTGACTATCGGGAGTTAAACCGTGTGACAATTAAGAATAAGTATCCTTTGCCAAGGATCGATGATTTGTTTGACCAACTCCAAGGTGCATGCTATTTCTCTAAGATTGATCTACGTTCTGGTTACCATCAGTTAAGAGTGAAAAAGGAAGATGTAGCAAAGACGGCTTTTAGGACAAGGTATGGACACTACGAGTTCTTAGTAATGCCGTTTGGGCTGACAAATGCGCCTGCTGTGTTCATGGAGCTTATGAATAGAGTATTTCAAGAATATTTGGACAAGTGTGTAATAGTATTCATCGATGACATCTTGGTGTATTCGAAATCAAAAGAGGAGCATGAAGAACATTTGAAATTAGTACTACAGATTTTGAGGGAGCAAAAGTTGTATGCCAAATTTAAGAAGTGTGAATTCTGGCTTGAGGAAGTAGCGTTTTTGGGACATGTGGTATCTAAGAATGGGATAGCAGTTGACCCTGCAAAGGTTGAGGCTATAGTTAATTGGGAGAGACCAACTTCGGTTAGTGAGATAAGGAGCTTTTTGGGTTTAGCAGGGTACTACCGTAGGTTCGTGGAAGGGTTTTCGAAGTTATCTCTACCATTGACCAGGTTAACCACAAAAGGGACAAGATTTGTGTGGTCAGACGATTGTGAGAAGAGTTTTCAAGAGTTGAAAGGGCGATTGGTGTCTGCGCCTGTCCTTACGTTACCAACCAGCAGTGATGGCTTCGTGATCTATAGTGATGCTTCATTGAAAGGTTTGGGTTGTGTGTTGATGCAAAATGATAAAGTGGTGGCTTATGCGTCTAGGCAACTCAAGAACCACGAGAAAAACTATCCTACCCACGATTTGGAGTTAGCGGCCGTGGTGTTTGCATTGAAAATTTGGAGACACTATTTGTATGGGGTACCTTGTGAAATTTACACCGACCATAAAAGTCTTAAGTACATTTTCACTCAGAAAGAGCTGAATATGAGGCAAAGGAGATGGCTAGAGTTACTTAAAGATTATGATTGCAAAATCTTGTATCATCCTGGGAAGGCCAATAAGGTGGCTGATGCATTAAGCAGAAAGAACCATGGAACATTAGCGACTATGATTTCTAAGGG
The DNA here is from genome assembly GCA_026119855.1 of Campanula takesimana. Lineage (NCBI taxonomy): Eukaryota > Viridiplantae > Streptophyta > Magnoliopsida > Asterales > Campanulaceae > Campanula > Campanula takesimana. The sequence goes on from JAOWBW010000126.1 coordinate 1,549,259, forward strand.
GGTAAGTGAATTGAGAGATAGTGAAATAGTAAAGCTAGAGGTTAAAGTTAAAGGCTATTTGGCTCAGATGAGTGTCCAACCAACACTGTTAGTGAGAATCAAGGAAGCTCAGAATGTGGATGACGAGTTGGAAGCGATTCACAAGGTTATCAGTAAGAAGGGAATGGTAGACTTCCGTGTTAGCGACGACGGGATCATGAGGTATCGATCAAGGATTTGGGTGCCTAATAATGATAGTATCAAGAGGGAAATTCTTGAAGAAGCTCACTGTTCAAGGTTTTCGGTCCACCCTGGGAGCACTAAGATGTATAAAGATCTAAAGGAATCCTTTTGGTGGAACAATATGAAGAGTGAGGTGGCGGAATTCGTTTCTAAGTGTTTGGTGTGTCAGCAAGTGAAAAGTGAACACCAGAAACCCGCGGGACTACTACAATCGTTACCTATTCCAGAGTGGAAGTGGGAACACATCACTATGGACCTGGTGATTGGACTTCCCAAGACGTTGAAGGGTCATAACGCAATTTGGGTCATAGTGGATAGGCTCACTAAATCGGCTCACTTTCTAGCAATCAAGGTAACTGATTCGTTGGAGAAGTTAGCTAAGTTGTACGTGGATGAGATCGTAAGGTTACATGGGATACCGGTCTCTATAGTGTCAGATCGAGATGCAAGATTTACATCGAATTTTTGGAAGAGTTTACAGAAAGCGTTGGGGACGGAGTTAACTATGAGTACAGCGTTCCACCCTCAGACAGATGGACAGTCAGAAAGGACGATTCAAACTCTCGAAGACCTACTGAGAGCAACGTCGTTAGATTGGCAAGGAGCGTGGGATGATCATCTACCACTAGTGGAATTTGCCTACAACAACAGTTACCACTCTAGTATTGGAATGGCGTCGTATGAAGCTCTTTATGGGCGGAAATGTAGATCGCCTGCGTATTGGGATGAAGTAGGCGAGAGAAAGTTAACTGGACCCGAGATTGTTCAAGTAACGGCGGATAAAGTTCAACAGATTCGCAAGTGGTTGTTAACTGCGCAGAGTAGGCAGAAATCGTATGCGGATAATCGAAGGCGCGATCTGGAGTTCCAAATAGGAGATCATGTATTCTTGAGGATCTCACCGACAAAAGGGGTCATGCGGTTTGGGATTCGTGGGAAGTTAAGTCCTAGGTACGTGGGGCCGTTCGAGATTCTAGAACGAATAGGGGCGGTAGCCTATAAGTTGGCTCTGCCTCCTGTGCTGTCTGGTGTGCACAATGTGTTTCACGTATCGATGTTGAGAAAATACGTAGCTGACCCGAGCCACGTCATAGAGTACAAACAGTTACGTTTTCGTGAAGACTTGAGTTATGATGAAAGGCCGGTAAAGATTGTAGACCGTAAAAATCAAGTTTTGCGGAAGCGAGTGATTCCGTATGTAAAAGTGCAATGGAGCAATCACACGGAAAGAAAAGCCACGTGGGAGCTCGAAAGTGAAATGCGTGATATGTATCCCGCTTTGTTCGAAGATTAAGGTACGTTTAGTTTGGAGGACCAAACTCTTTTAAGGGGGTAAGAATGTAATAACCCGAACCTACCTTTTTTATTTATTTATTTATTTTAAACTCTTAATTATTAATGGCCAAACTTTAATAATTAGTTTAGTTTTGTTATTGGGTCAAAAGTAGAAGGCCCAATTCATTAACCAAGAAGGATTAGAAGTCCAATTTAAATTAGGGATTTGGGAAATATAAATACCCTCTCTTAAAACCTAAACCCATTATTGTTTCCACCGCCAAGAAGAAAGACGGGAAGAGGGAAGGGAGGCGCAGAACAGATTCGCAGAGAGAGAGAGAGGGAGAGCCGGTGGAGGAGAAGAAAAGAGAGGGAGGATCGATCTCACAAAGGTAATCCTAGAACCCTCAAACCTTTCTCTTCATCTTTGTAAATCGAATTGTTGGGTTAAGAACCCTAAGTTATGGATTGATCAACTAGGGTTAAATAGTATGCAATTAAGGAGGAAGAAGATGGACTGTGAAGTGTGTGTGCTGCGTGTGTGTGTGTTGGGATGTGTTTGGGCGTGCGGCGGTGTGTGTGTGTGTGTGCGGCGTGGGTGTCTCTGATGGGCGTGTGTGCGTGATGCGTGTGTACTGCAATGTGTTTGTGTGTGCGTGTAAGTGAAAGAGATGGTGTGTGTGTGTGTGTGGGTTGATGGTGGGTGTGTGTGTGTGTCTGAAGTGTGGGTGTGTTCAGAGTGGTGGGTGCACCAGAGTGGGTGTAAATTCAGAGTGGTGGGTGTGTCTGTCAGTAGGTGTACTCAGTAAGTGTGTGCAGAAAGTGTGAAATCAGTGTGTGTAAATTGTGTAGTGAAATTGATAATTGGGGATTGACTAATAAAAAACCCTAGGGGTGTTGTAGTCATTCTTAAAGTTATTGGTTAACTAGGAAAGGGTGATAGATGACTAAACCATGGAATTAATCGAGTAAAAAGAAGTGAATTGGGACGGAAGTAAAATAGTATTTTTTCTCATGTCTAAGGCTAGACTATTTCATATTGTAGATTGTCCAAGCGGAGTAAAGCAAGCTAGTAGAACACGAAGCTAAGGTAAGGGATTACGCTCTTAGTTGTGTATTGATTCTTAATCCTTTGTTAGGATTCCCAATCTTTGTTTTTATAAAGTAAACTATCTGTGTGGCTAGATAGTCTTTTAATAACTATTCTGTTCTGCGAATTGTTCCGTCCTTTGTTATCCACTCTATTGATATTGTTATTGTTCAATAGGGGTATCATGTGTATGATTGATTTGGTAACCTTGGTGTCCAAGTGAGATGTGTATCTTTTAAAAGTGATCAAGTAAAGTTGTAAAGTTAAGCTTTGGTTTGTAAAAGCTCTTTAAAGTGAATTTTATAATAAGTAAAGTGACTACAGTTATCCATAATCCCGAAACGGATAAGTGGACCCCGTACAGTTATCCATAGTTCTAAGTTGAACATGTGGACCCCTTTGCGTTGCTTGATGAAGTAACGTAGGTTATCATGATATACCGATTTTGGGTGCGGTCAGTAGAAACCCGAGCCCTGGGTACAGCACGTGCTTAATCCCTAAACGAAGTAAAGTAAAGTAAAGAAAAGTAAAGTGTGAGTAAAATGTTGTGTTTTGGAAACTGCCTCTGAAGCCACGTGTTTTCAAGTAATGAATTGTTTTTCATCAAGTAAATGTTTCTTTTCAAACTGAGTGTTAGTTTGATCATTGAGTTATATCCGTTCATTGTAATTCATTGTTACCGTTCGTTTCGGTCATCTCCTCTTAGTACCCGAGGGGATACCGTATGAACTTACTGGGCATTATTCGCTCATTCCTTTCATCTTTTTCTCTCTCCAGGTTATAAATAAGCAGATCAGGAGTCGCAAGGTTTGGCGGCTTAGGAGTTATCTTTTAAATAAAGTTAATTAGTGGTTATGTTTCCGTTACGGTTAAGTTATAAACTTTACTTTCAGTTAGTTACCGTTTGAGCTAGTGGTTTGTACTAGCCGTTGTGGATTTGAACGTTGGTTAAAGTTTGAATTGTGGTTATTTGTAGCCGTTGGGCATTCTGATTATGGGAATTATTCGTATTAAGTTATTATTTAATTGTAGTGAAAAGTTGGGGTGTTACAGATACTCCCTCCGTATCAAAATGAATGTCTGAAAAAAATAAATTTATTTAGACTGATTAAAAGCAAATTTAAATTTTTTTAAGACATTCAATTTGGAACGGAAGTTGTAATTCACTCACTCATATTAGCTGTGATCACTTCTAAAATACTAGTATGAAAAACTGAATATTGGTGTAAATTATTTCTCATTAATTTGAAATTTACAAGGTATGATAGCGTAATTTATTATGACTACTAAAATTATAAAATTATCAAGCAACTTATTCGACGAAATTTCCTCATACTATTGATAATATAATATCAAGCTCATAGGGAGAGTATGGAATTTATGAAAGGTATGAAATTCTGTAAAAATTTCTTGTCCTTATCAAATTTAATCATTAACAATACAATTCAATCTAATCAACATTTTTTGAGGAGCATATATTAGCGAATGCTAATGCAACCTCAACCCATATTCTTAAATGGAAAGAAAACATTAGCAACCTCAACCCATATTCTTAAATGGAAAGAAAATACGTGTTTTAATTCTCTGAAATTACCAACTTGAAATCAAGAACCAATAGAAAATTTAGATATTTAATTTGGTACATTATTGAACATTTTGAAATTAATTTTCTCCCCTATCTCCCTTATTAAATTATATCTCAACCAATTTCAAACCCTCCTGTCATTTGCATATGATTTGTTATTACTAACCCTCGAACTGTATAAATAAGAAAGTCACAAGAAGTCCCCTGGGGCATAGCTCAGTGGTTAAGGAGGGGGATATAAGTTGTTGAGCTGGAGGCATAGAGTGTGGGTTCGATTCCTGGTGGGAGCAATTAGTGCCAGGGCCGAGCAACCGTAAGTCCTGGCACAACGGAGCTCTCCGGGCTCTTTTCCGGAGTCGGACCTTCTATTGTGTTATCAGTTGACATGTGCTCAAACCCTGGCTACTGAGGCACATCCCGCGATTTAACGGGTGGTAGGGAAGAGGGACCGGAACTACTACCCCCAGGAGTAGTTGGCGGAGCTAGACCGAGCAACCGTAAGTCTGACGAAGTTGGTGAACCTGGGCATCAAAAAAAAAAAAAAAGTCACAAGAAAAAAAGCAAAAGTCATGCGAAAAATAAATAATTACTGCGTCCACGAAGTCTTCATTTTGCTTTTTTTAAGTTGAGCAAATAGTTCATGATAACCCAAGTAGAGGAGGATTTGCTAGCCCGCTCTTGCAAAAACCCGGCCCACAAGAAGTAGCACAATTTCTTGGCGATTGGAGGAGGATCAAGGCCCATAGAAAGTGAACAACAACAAAGGTTGGGATTGGAGGTTGGAGCAAGTATCCCACGTCCAAAATTAACAGGGCCACTCCTCTGCTGGCCCATTACACGTGCGAGCCGAAACTTCCCCCAACGATGATTTACCTCTGCGCCACCCAAGTCTATGTCCACACTCAAAAGTTCGGCTACGCGTGAGGAGGCGTTCATTAGTACCAGAGCTAGCGATTCAAAAACCACAATTGGAAGCCGAAGATGAACAGTTAGGTTACTGTTCTTCCGATTCAGGTAATCGTTTGGCCATGTTTAGATTCAGATATAGAAAAGTCGATGTGGGATAAATAGAACTGCTAAAACTACTTATTTGAGTAACCAAGTTTGAACGTAAATCTGTATATTTATATAACAACCAAAAAGCTCCGCGTCAAACTTCAGCCCCATATATAAGCAAGAGTGATTTTCAAAATCATTAAGTTAATCAAAAAATTTACTAACAATTTAATACTCCCTCCGTCTCAGAGTAAGAGTCCTACTTTTCATTTTGGTACGTCCCAGAGTAAGAGTCATATTCCTAAAATGGCAAAGAATCTTTACTATTCACCTCACTCATTCTCTTTCCTATTTTACTTTTATACTCACAACACCAATCAATTCACTATTCTCTCCCACTAATTCTCTCTCCTACTTTACTTTTACGCCCACAACATTTACATCACTTCTAATATTTATTAATAAGCGTGCAAATGAGGGGTATATTTATTAATAAGCGTGCAAATGAGTGGTAGGACTCTTACTCCGGAACTCCGGAACGGAGGAAGTACAAAATAATAACCACAAAGTGAAATTACCCGAGGACAAATTGAGAGCACTCTTGGGGTCCTCTCTGTTTTTTAGTCCAAACTAAACGGAATAGCTTAGAGGGAAAAAAAAAAAAAAAAAAGTTCAGAGGGTAGTTTCGGAAATTAGATTAATTAATCATTCCCCGAAAGGAAAAGAAACCCTAGCCCTAAAATGTCTGTTTCTTGTATATAAATACCCCTGAGATTTCATTCATCTTCAATCTCCTCCGCCGAGCAATTGAAGCAGATAAGCTATCCGCCGTCTCTCAATTCACACACACACAATCACGCACAGAAATTCACCTGCGTTTGTGCATATCTTTTATTTTTGTAATATCAAATTTTGTCGATGAATTTTGATTTTGGAGGCTATGATGCTTGAAACTACCTATTTTCTGAGGAATTTATTTTCCCTAATGATTTGAAAATTCCAATGGATCCTTCTGAGCCTTCCAATTTCTCAATCTTTTTCATGAATAAATTTGTTTAGGTGATTGTATTTTGATTGTTTTACGGCTGAAAATGTTTTGTGTTTTGTTTGATTTAATCGTTTCAAGATATAAACCGTTGAAGTGATGAGAAAAAGACGCCGGAAATTATTATGTCGATCGGAAAAATTCTTCCAGACTACAATTATCTGATCAATGGTTTAGAACCTCACTTTTTTTTTTTTGTCTGTTTTTTGTTTTTTATTTTAGTTTTTCTTTTTGTGAAAATCTCGAGAAAAAATTGTTTTACTATCGTTTTAGTGTAAAACATGCTTTTATCTTTTAATGTAAAACAAAATCTCTTAGCGTGAAAGATGTTTTTCATAAGACTAGCTCTTTCTTTTTAGTTTGGTAACATGTTTTATTTTCTTTCGATAATAATAGAAAAAAAATACTTACCCCATTATCAAAAACAAGTTTTTACACTAAGGACTCGTTTGGTAGCTTGATTAGTGTTGGATATGATAATTTTGGTAGACTAAATGCAATCTAATTAATAATTCTAGGTACAATTCAAATAAGCTTCTTATCCAATATTATCCTTTCTAACCCCTTTCATATCTATCCATAAAGAAGGTGGTGTAATTAATCCCCCATTAATAATTTTCTGACTATTAATACAGCCTAATCTTAGCCCTAAATTACTAAAGTTAGTGTAAAAAAGGTTTTACAGAAAACTGGCTCAATAAATTGATTTTATATGTTTTCTACTTATTTTTTCAAATAATTAAACTTGCAAAATTAAATTAATATTTAAAAAGTAAAGTAGCAATGATTTTCATACACCTTTTTTAGTATGTTTATGAAAGACTGAATTTTTTATTTTTTTTAAAAAACTAGACACTCCACAAATGCTGGAGATTTATTCCAAATATCCATAGTATAATAGATTTATTTTTCAACATACACAAGATAATTTCGATTTAAATTAGAATAAAACAAGCTAGATATATGATTGGTATAAGATCTGAATTTTACTGAAATAAATCAAGCTTTTTCATGATTGGCATAAGATTGAATTGGACCGATTTATTAGAAAATAATCGTCCAAAATGATACCAAGTTTGTGAGTCAATTTGTCTACAAACTCACCACATTCTTTATAGTTATATTGGCTAACCTTAAGATTCATCTAAAAAGTTGTCTCCCCCGAAAATTTATTCTAAAACATTGAATTTGGGTCAAACCAAAATTCATCGATATTGTCCATTAGTCTTGGCTGATCTTCAGAAAATGTTTTTTTCTTTTAATTTGAAAAAAAAAATCGTGTGGCAATTCATAATTTAAAAATTAGCACCAAAAGATGTATAAATAACTTTACCATCCATTTTCAAACTTGTAATTCTGCAAACATATGTTGAAACATGATTCTGTCAAAAGTGATTTTATTTGCGGTTAATTTTATTTATTTTTTTTTGATTAATTTCTCAAAAATCCATGAAACAATAAATAATCTTAATAAGGATTTTGGATTTTTTTTAAAAAAAAAACACAAATTGAAATTTTATTGATTAAAAACCCGTCGAGAGTGTCTAAGAGACGTGTCTCATTGTACAGATGGACCTTAGAGAAATACCTGAGAGACGTGTCTATACCTACCACACCACGGTCGACTGATGAAATAAAAAAAAGGGAGTTGCCAAAAGATCTTTAGAATGTGGTTAGTGTCAAACTGTATACTGTATATCTGTAGATTTCTCCACTTTATCCCGCATAATTTTGGGACTTTCATTTTCACCCTTCCATTACATTACAGCCTATTACCTGTATGATTATCAGCAATCAAAACTACTCATTCCAACAAAAGACTAGGTTGTTCGGACCGAAAAATGGCTCGAGCCTTTCTTTATGATGATGAAGTACCCTTCGGCTCATTGAATTGTAAAATCTTGTCCCCGAGGCGAAACTGAATGTTTAACTGAATTGAATCAGATATTACCTGCAAAGCCTCGAGAATGCGCTCCCTTGCTTCTTCTTCAATTCGTTTTGCTTCCCTGTAAGTGGGGAATGAAAATTGAAGGGAAAAATTCAACAAGCAGATTGAGCGAATGTACCAAAAAGTGGATGCAACACTTTCAGAAAATACAGAAGACAAAATTTAGTTATGTCATATGTGCATTAATGTTGTTTGATACAACTGCCCAGCAAGGTGTCAGCGATGACATGGAACTGCTGCAGCGGCAAGTTTTTTGCTCCAGTATAGTATTTGGCCCAAATTTAGCCAAGTCCGTCTCTTTTTTTAAGTTGGTAGTAGAGACTACAAGAGACAAGATCACATGTACCACTTTATGTGATCCAACAGTTATGAGTTATCAAGGGTGGCGTTGTTGTCATTAGGTTATCAGTGATGCATAATTGTTGGATCACATGTGGTACACAAAAGATGGTACATGTGATTTTGTCTCAAACTAAAGATATTTGGACAAATAAATAATCTCTACCCTCCGGATCAAAAAGAGACAGACTTGGCTAAGTCTTGGCCAAACACTGTAGAGGAGAATCAAATCTATTGTTGCAACAATTCCAATTCTGTGACAGTGGGTTAGAAAAGGGGGTTCTACCTTAATGAAGAGTCAGGTGGAATGGTGGCCGTAATTTGCAGCATGACCTTGTCTTGCGAATCATGCCTTTTTATGCTCTCGATAACCATTCTCTGGTGGAAGACATACTGAACTCAGTTGTATCATTCAGTCACATTGTAAACAGAACGCTTGCGAAAGTAAAACGCAATCTTGAAGTGGGTAAGAGAAAATTCTGAAAGATATCTCTACATGGCAATACTCCCCCGTCCCCCAAAAAGTATCTATTTTTCAAAAATAATTGTTGTTAATTGAATGTCCTTGTTAATGAAGTTACTAAATCCTCCTCTGATCAATCATTATGTGTCAGTTTACACCTGATCATTAAGGGTAATTATGTATATGAGCTACTAAAAGTGTTTAGAAGTCGATTCTTTTTAACTTCCCTCAAAGTGATAAGAGATGGATAGAAGGATGTACCTCGGCAAACTTATCTGCCAACATGTTGGAAATGATTTCTTCAATCTCCTTATGCTCTGAAGTCACTGTATCAAAACCTGTTTTCTTTACATTTTCGTCTTGTTGCTCTATCGTGGGTGGAAAATGTCGTTTTGAAGGTTCTGCAAAAAAGGTAAAAAGAGATGATAAGATTAACGAGGGGGCAGTATTAGTTTGACGAAAATTTCACTAATTAAAAAGGGGAAATAAATACTTAGCGTAGTTTTTTCTTTTCAAAAAAGAGGGGGGCAGAATTTCATTTATTGCCCTAAAATCCCTGAATTATGGCAATATTTACACTAGTATTTTTATTTTTTTTATAAATCAAATGAGGGTATCTGCTCCTAATAGCCTAAGGGTGACTCCGCACTGCCAAAATTAGTGTCCCATGCCATCTATAAACACACTTGAGAAATAAAAAAAAATGAGTGATGAGTGTCATGGTGATACCTCAAACATGGTGACACCTACCATTCAAATTGTTAAAATTTAAAAATATAAAATAGCTTAACCAATCAAATAAAAGGACATTGTGCAACATAATTTTATAGGTTGATGGTACCACGTCAGGAGCCTTGGTACACCGGTTAAGGTGTTGCCGTGTGACCTGGAGGTCACGGGTTCAAGTCCTGGAAGCAGCCTCTTGCAATGCAAGGTAAGGTTTGCCTACATTTCACCCTTGTGGTGGGGACCCTTCCCTGGACCCTCGCTATGCGGGGATGCCTTGTGCACCGGGCTGCCCTTAAAGTGTAGAAGGGGAGCCTTGGCGCAGCGGTAAGAGTTGTTGCCGTGTGACCAGTGGTCACGGGTTCGAGTCCTAGGAGCGGCCTCTTGTCAATTTAATTGGTAAGGCTTGCCCCCTATACACCCTTGTGGTGGGACCCTTCTCCGGACCCTCACCTTGCGGGGACGCTTCGTGCACCGGGCTGCCCTTTTTTATGGTACCACGTCAGCAATATCACCACGATACCCAATATTTACTCCCATCTATGACTCGATTTAGTCTTCAATATAGTTCGTTCGTGGGAGTCAATTCAAGAAATCAATTGTTTACCTAAGAGTATGAAAACTTCAGATACTTCAGGATGAGACATTTGAATCTGCCTTCTAACATTTTCACCAACTTCGTGGGCAGCACTGATGCTAGAGATGGGATCCACCTGAACTATGAGAAGCATGATTACTATGAGCAGATGCTTGGGGTGTTGACCAAGGTCAATGCAATTAACAAGAAGTTTGGTCATGTACAAGCAGGGTGCAATACTTTAACTTACCTCAATACTGACATCGAGATATAGAGATGAACCAGCTCTCCTTCCCCTTAGGTGTTTGCAGCCCTGTATTTAAGGAAAACATTGAGCAAAAATGACGAGAGTATTAAATACTCCCTCCGTCCCATAATAATGGTTACCAAAATTGAATGCGCGGAAATTAGAAAAAAGAATGATAGTGGAGTAGGCGTTGTGAGTATGAAAAGTAAAGTAGAAGCGAGAATGTGGGGTAGGGAATAGTGAGTGGATTGTAGTTGTGAGTGAGCAAGTGGGCCTCATTAAATATAGAAGTAAGATCACATTTTTATTTTGGGTTAGTAACCATTGGTATGGGACACCCAAAAGGGAAATAAGTAAACACACATTGTTATGGGACGGAGGAAGCTAGCATTAGACAGGTAATCAAATGAAAGCATTAGACAGGTAAATTTCAGACTATCTGCTAATTACGTGTTACATAAAAATTTAAGAAACAATTTTTTGATTTGCATTGACATTCAAAAGAAGCAATTCTTGATTGAATCACAACAATGTTGATAAAGATTAACATAGCAACAAATGTGATAACAGCTAAAAAGATGCCAAAGGGGTACTTTCAATTATACTCCCTCTTGTCTCATAATAAATGTCGCATTTGACTTGTCAATGTTTTTAGTGAATGTGTTGTATTTGTTGTACATTAATTGTACCATTATAAAATTGTAAAATAACTATTTCTTTATTAGAAATGTGACATTTATTTTGGGACAGACTAAAAAGGAAGTGTGACATTTATTATGGGAGGAGGGAGTGTAATTTTTTTGACAACAGCACAGGTGAAAGTTGTCTTGCCTCAACTCCCTCAACTTGACGTATAGTTTGTTTAATTGGCTCCAATTCGTATGATGGAATAGCAGCATCCACCAGTTCTAAAATGCTATACAAGCAAAAACACGTCAGATACCACAATTTCCGCCAAACCAGTACCCCTCACTCTTAAGTGACGCCAGATTGATGTTCATATATATATATATATATATATATATATATATATATGCTCCCTCCGTCCCATAACTATGTACACAATTTGGGGTGTGCAGGGGAATTAAGAAAGGAATAGTAGTGGGTAGTTGTTGTGAGTATGAAAATTGAGGTAGGAGAAAGAAAGTGGGGTAGGAAAAAATAGTGGATAGTTGTTGTGAGTATGACTAGTGGGTCCCATTGAATAAAGAAGTGTATAAAATTTCCATTTTATGAAAGTGTGACTTATCAGTGGGACGCCCAAAAGGGAAGTTTGTGAACATTGTTATGTGACGGAGGAAGTATATATTAAAAAAAAACAAGAAAAAAACTTTGACAAAAGCTACCTCTGGTATCCCGTTTCAACACCAGCTTTTAGGATCATGCCCGAAACCACGAGTCCTGCAAGAGGATCTAGGAACTTCACACCGAGAATAGATCCACCTGTTGTCAAATTATGTTCAATAAAAACCATGGTTACTTGAGAGACTTGAACATCTGTTCATTATAACAGCACAAATATGTCTTGTATGAAAATGCAAAATCATACTCCCTCCGTCCCAAAAGGATCTTCCCATTTGATTATACAATATTTTTAAGTTTATGAACATTTGTTTCACTAGCCACGTTTTGTTTATACACTTTGACGCCCAAATTGTAGAAATGGGAAAAACTTTTTTGGACAATGAGAAATGGCAAACGGGAAGATCATTTTGGAACGGAGGGAGTACTTAAAATTTTTAACCAAAAAAACATAGTTGGACCTCCAAAATATATAGCTTAGATTTGTTTGGTGCCATAACTGCCTTTTAAGAAGCAATGACATTTGCAGAAACTATACTTTCTTGTCCCTAAATGAATGTCTAATTTTGCCTTTGATAAAAAGCAAAATTAGACTTTCGGGACGGAGGTAGTAATTTAGTAACTTCACTTGAAGATGGGCACTCATTCAGAGACTTTATTTTTTCTTTGTTTTTGAAAAATGGACGCTCATTTAGGGATGGAGAGAGTAATTCATAACAGTGGTGGGTATAAAAGGCATCTCATGTTGACTTGCACTATCCAAGCATTATTAGTGACGAACAACTCAAAGATGATTGACCGAAATTCATGAGCAATTTCAACATCCATACTGAATATGAAACTAGGAGGATTGACGGTTATTACCAACCCCCAGGAGAGCGACTACTGAAGAAATAGCATCTGCACGATGATGCCATGCATTCGCTTTCATCAGCCCACTGCCAGTCCTTTCCCCTGCCCTCTTCGTTATCCAATATAGACTGCAGGCAAACAAGACCCACATGATTAGACATTGCAATCAAGTGAACAAACAACTATTTCTTGAATTAGAACTCCATAAAACTCCTAAAATGCACTCCGATTTGGATCATCTGTTCAATGTTAAAGTACTTACAGTGCAGCAAAATATTTATATTAGAAGGTATTTTGCTTAAATTAATAACTTAGTTCAGAGTATCCAAAATTATAGCGTGACCAAACTAGCAAACGGATTTGTAATATGTTAGCGTCCATAGGTTGCCCTGCTGTTCTAGGTAACACAAACTGAGGGGGGGGGGGGGATTTGGAAAGCAATTAGGACGTAGCAACTAGCAATTAAAGAGACTGTATGGATGAGCAGTGCACATGAAAATAACTTGCTCAAGACACATCAATTTTACGTAAGACAAAAATGTAAATGCCCGAGTACCCTTCTTTAACAGCAATTGCTACAATAGTCATATTCAAGGCTAGGACAGGGTGATCCATGTTGATTCCATGGTGATGCCCACCATCATGATGGCTGTGCACGTGCTGATGAGCAGCCGACTGACTAAATATATCAGGAGCTGCAGACAACACTCCCTGCAGATAAAACGTACAAAGATTCACCGAAGAAATAGATCACTGAAAACCTACAGGAATCGCCCGTTTAGTTATAATTAAATACAGTTAGCATTCCATTTAAAGTATAGAAATATATGCAACATAACTGCAAATAACAATTAAAATAGAGACGATACACATGTGTTATCATACCACCAATACATCCACAGCATGCCATGCAATACCACCAGCTGTGGCCACAAGTACACCAGAAATCCCAAGGGCTCCAAGCGTCTCAAATTTTCCATGTCCTGGAAAAATATAACAAATTATAAAGGGAATTCACACCTTTACACGGTACGTGTTTCTACTTTATTGCTCAATACAATCATACTTTATCCCCTCTTCGATTCATATAGCCATGAAACAAATGCAAAAGGAAACTTATTCAAATCTAGTGCATAATACAAGTTGATGTAATGTGCGACATTTTTGTTTTCGGATAGTTCTGCTTTGATTCAAAAACATATTAAAACAACAAAGTATCCAAACCCATAATAGTGTTTGTAATAGTACAATGGCATATAAACTCATAAAAGGATAAGCGTGTTGGTACAAAATCAAAAGCGACCATATGGGTGTTCTTTGTCCTTCGGAACCCTTGAAGCTTTAAACGACAGCAATGCTACTCCACTCAGGACCTGTGAAATCAAACATGAACTATTAAGCGAAGAGCTCAACAATGGGGAGTATTAAAAGTTTGCCAATTATCACAATCCTCTACACTCTCTCCGTTCTTTATTATTTCAGATGAAATATAGCAATATTGACGATGAATGCAAAGATGGCAATCTCCCTGAATCCCGGTAGGGGATCAGTGCGTTTGTGAAAAGTATGCTCATTCATTGTGTTATTTGTAAAAATACGAAACTCCTTAAAACTTTCTACAACAGGAAAATTACAATATGCAAGCATAAACACCTATCATCACACACACTACACGGAATAAATTATCAAAAATGTTTACATAAAAAGCATAACCTCATAACACACACACACACACACACACACACACACACAAAGGAAATGATCACAATAGAATAGCACAGTCACACACAATATAAGAAGAATTGTCTACAAAAAGAAAAGGGGCAAAAAAATAACAAACTCATAGTCATAGAAACACACATAAACAAAAAGAGGGTCAGAAATTCAATCGCATTACCACGTCAGAGAGGGAATGAGCAGCGTCAGCAATGATGGCAGTGCTACCGGAGAGATAACCGGTCAACGCTTTACCAGCAGCTAAAGTAATGTCAGCAGCCAACCCCAGCCGGAATATTTTCTCCCCTTCATCTGTTGACTGCTCGTGATGGTGGTGGTGGTGGTGGCCGCCGGAATGGCCCACGTGCCATCTTTTCGGGATATTGAAAGTAGGGTTTTCAGGTTTCGTGATTGTGTATTCAGAATTCAGAGCTTGGATTATTATAGGGCTGCTCCGATGAGGGTGACGATTATTAGCATGAGTGTAGGATGAAATTCTTGAGATTAGGGTTCTATTGAGGGGATCGAGCTTAAAGAATCTGTATACCATTTTCTTTGATTTGAAATGGGTTGGAATTATGTGATCAGTGAAATCAAATTGGGGGTAGATCTTGATCTTATTATTTCAGAATTCCCTAAAATAAAATATGTACTGTAGTTTTTGTTTTTGGAGAAAAAAAATTGTCAAAAAAAATATGCTTACACAATTATACTGTAATTATAATTGGAGTCATTAATGCATCTGTTTATCACATCCAAAATAAAATGCAGTACTTTTCTATTACTCCCTCCGTCTCAAAATACATGTAGTTTAAGGGGTTGAAATTTGTCCCAAAATGTTTGTAGTTTTGCTTTTATCTAGACATCTTTGACATTGTTTGTCAAATATACCCTTATTTATGATGGTAGTTGTCATTGTAAAGGTATTTAATTGTCTTGGTACTTGAAATAAGGGTAATTTGGTACATTAGACATGCATTGATTGTTTTTCTTAATTTGTGTGAAAATTCTAGAGCTACAAGTATTTTGGGACGGAGTGAGTACTACTACTACTGTGAGAAAGAAAAAAACATTATTTGCAAAACAATTTAAATTTGTGATGAATGGATTGTGAAAAATGTACTCTCTTTTTTTCATATAACATTTAGATTTGTAAAACTAAAAGTTAGAAAGTGGATAGAAACTATATTTATGAAGAATGTCTTTTAAATAAAAAATGACATTCATTGATTTTGAGACAAAAAAAAATATTCAAGTTTGCTCATCCGCTCATGCATAGGATTTACATATTCAAGTTTGCTCATTCGCTCATAAAATGCAGACGGCTTAGTACTCTTTATGTTTCAAAATACACGTCTTTATGTTTCAAAATACATGTCGTCTACCTTTGTTTCAAAATATATACTGTATGTTGTTTTAGACTCTTTCACACATATTAAGAACAATTTGTTTCATGAACAAAATTCCACACGAGTTTGCCACCCTTGAAATTATTTTTATTATTTTTTGGGCCTACTCTCAATTGCTAGAATTGGCCTTCTTTTGGCGCAAAAACCATAAAACAGTTTGCCACCCTTATTTTATTGGAAGTGACAGAGATAATAAGGTGATGTTAGATTTCTTGACGGTATTTACGGAAAATCTTAATCAGGACAGGACACCATTTGTTCACAAGTTCTTGTTAAGAATTAATCAGAAAAATTAAAAAAATAAAAGCAATGTTTCCTAATTCTAATCTCCCGTTTATAGATGTTACAACCCATTCTCCAATCCCTGAAGAATTCGCCGGAGCTACAATCTACCTCGCAAAAACTTCGTTTCCGTCATCTCCTCCGATCATACCACCTCTGATTCCCATTCTCACCACCGTGATCTCTATACCCAGATGAATCGCGGGGCCTACCCATCTCGGGCCGGTAACTCGGACCATAATTCATCCTACCTTCCAACTGATTCCACCCTTCTTGATATCTAGTCGGACTATTACTATTATTACCTGAACCATAATCAAACCCCGCCTGCTCATACTCATATCTATACCCGTTTCTCTCCCAATGCGGGCCCAGCTGCTGCTGCATTGGAAGTTGTGCCACAGCCCCGGGCCCACCATACACGGTATAGTTGTTGCTATGGTTAACTTGAGGATATACAGTCGAGCCCTTGCCTCTCCATGAATGAGCTGAAAGATGGGGCTCGGATATTACAGGTGAGTGCATTTGTGTTTGATGATGAGAAGGGCCCGCTAATGAATCGGGCCACGATGGGATCGACATGTTTTGGACCGTATCTGAGGCCCGTAGTTGTAAAGATCCATTTGAAGAAGTCGATGAAGCTCCAGGGAAAGTCGTATGTTGGCGGGTCGATGATGGCATAGCTGGGGACGGGTGGGACACCACCACTGAGTTGACTGGGAATTGTGGATGCATCAACCTGGTTGTAGGAAGCTTTTCTTGTACAGAAACACCCGGAATGGCATAAGCTTCTCCATTAACGGTCACATTTCCGTGCGAAAATGGGTTTTTTGCAATTTCCGATCTCCATCCGCTCTGGGAAAAGCATAAAAATGGAAACCAAAATACAGAATGAATCAGTTTGGGCCCATGAAATTGAATACATGTACATTTACACACGCTTATAGATACATGAATGTATGTATGTATATATATATATATATCACAGACATATATATTATACATGCATATATATGCGTCAGAAGTCTCAAATTTATTGTTAGCTTTTTGTATCAGATTCCAATTCGGTCAAAACCCCAACATCAAAACAGAGAACCCATAAACGTAATTGTGCCCAACTCACAATATTTTCATCATAACCTTATTTTTATTGTTGTTATTTCCTCATAATTGATTTTTATAGTCCATTAGAGCAAGATTTTAGATAAAAACGAAAGAGGGGAAGGAGAAGATGATGGTGAAATTTTGAACTGATACTTTTATAAGGATTGTAGTAAACTGTACAACATGTGCATAAATAACGCACCGGAACAGGATTGCTGGAAGGAGTTGGGGATGGTAGAGAAACCTCGACTTTCTCCTCCTCCGCTTTCTGGGCTACTGACAACCCAGTTATTAAGCTATTCACGGAGTCAACCCCATTTGACTTGATCATATCGAGCAATTTCACTGTCTGTTCACTCGTAATATTACCTCCTTGACCAGAAGTCAACGCAAAAACAATTCCTGGGTTTTTAAGCAAAACAGTAAGCAGATCCAGATCAGGCCCGAGCATGTTTCCATTACTGTTCTGAGATGGGCCCGGATTTGAGCCATTACTGGCTCCTGGTTCTGGGTTTTGGGTCTGAGTTGACTCGGTTTCCATAATGTCATTGTCTGGAAGCTGATCGAGTGGGATTTCTGGGGTTAGTGAGTCGTCGTATTCCATCTCACGGTCCCACGGTTCCTTGGGATTGGGCGGGATATCTTGGGGTGTCTTGTAGAAGATTTCTTTCTCTCTACGGATTCTGTTGTTCTGAAATTCAACCTCTTTGCTATTCTCTCCTGTGCCAACACTCCAGGAGCCATCAATTTCAAATGCTGCATCAAGCCAAGAATGTTGAAAGGTTGATTTAATCCAGCCATCTTGAAAAAATTTAATACTCCCTCCGTCCCAAAATGATCTTCTCATTTGCCATTGTTCCAGTAAGTTCACATTTCTAAAATTTAAGCTTTCTAAAATTTAAGCTTAAAAGTGCATACACAAAACATGGCTGGTGAAGCAAGTGTGCATATCCTTAAAAAAGCTTGAATAGTCAAATGCGAAGATCATCTTGGGACGGAGGGAGTATAATTTGTTCTTTACTCTTATTTAACGAGAATTATAATACAGGAAAAAGAGACAAGACGCAGGTAAAATTATCATTAATGGAACCTGGTAACACCTATGCTCTGTAATATGATGGAATTTTACCATCTCCCTCTGGAACATGACATCCCCTCTCACAAGGATACAATTAGGGGGGGGGGGGGGGGAATGAGAATTCAGTGTCACATCACAACGACTTTATCTTTCACTTGAAATATGTATTCTTTCTTTCCAATCATTCGGCCAGTGGTAATTGAAGGTTGCGCAAGTACTTTTTAGTTTTTAGCCAATAGTAGAATTCAATTAAACCAAAATATGGGTTCTTCTTCTGTCTGATTTACAATAATGGGATGCAAGCCAGATAATTCTCCAAACATTCATAGCCTCTTTAACTTCCATAATCTCAAGTGAAACCGAACATCAAATTTTGGGGGCTTCGTGATTTGAACCAAAGAGAGAGAGAGAGAGAGCAGAGGGAATTACGTTCGAATTGACCAGATAAACATTGGCTAACAGGCTTCCTGTTTATGCAAGTTACAACAGGAATGAAATTCTGACATTGCTGCAGTAAAAATGTACAATCTCACTTTGTTTCTCATGAATTTATAATCTGTGACAACATCACGTCGAGAAAGAACAAAATAATGTCCAGTAGTACAAGTTTATCGTGTTACAACTCATCAATTAGTCATACATTGGTACATAATACTACCTTTTTCCCAGAAAGGTATGTCTAATTTTTGATGGTCAACACATGGAATTTGACCAAACATTAATGTCAATCTAACAATCTCCATGAAGTTCTGAAAGTTATTAATGATAAATCACTATTAAACTAATGATTCTCCATTCCTTTTTATAGTTCTGTTATGTGCTTCCATCATGATTACTAATAATTGCATGTTGGGATTCTCGAGATTTGGGGGGGGGGGGGGGGTGTTATAAGCAAGAACTGTCGCTGTTAGTTTCATCAACAACCTGTATGGCTACCAAGTATAGCATACAAAACAAAATTCTGCGCCCAATTTATGAATATATCACTCCACCAACAGAGATACCTTGTTTCTCGTGCACAACCTTGATAGTTAATTTTATTTCATTTTTTTATTGAAGTGGCCATTGACTCTGCCAGAAAAGAGTCTACAACCAATATTCTTTTAGTTAGGAAAACAAAAGATAAACTGAAATAACTGAAGAAGAAATACAGTTAGTAATCCTCTGGAAACATGTATTAATATAGTCAAACTTAAAGGCTTTTTAGGTTGATGCGAACGGGCCTCCTTCATATTTATGAATTGCCAGCTCCGCATACACCAAAACATTTTAAGGGGAAACAAAAAAGAGGGGGGGATAAAGTGATGAAGCACGAAAACAAATGTACCTGGTGGTGTCAGCCAAGTGACCTGCAACCTCTTACATTTCTTCCACAACGGTTCCTCCGAGTCAGGACTAACCCTTTTCTGGAAAGTCGCTTTCGGTTGATCAGAAACTATTTTTGGCACGGACTTCATAGGATTCTTGTGTTCCTCAACTTTAGGCTGAACAAGAGATTTTGTTGTTGAAGGCAATATGCTGGCCTGAGGAGAGGAAGAAGGACTTGGAGCTTCAATCTTAAGTTGAAGGCTTTCATTTGAGGCTGATGTAAGGCTTTTCCCATACTTATTCTGCATAAACTGAGCACGCATTTTCGCTTTCTGAATGTCATCAGCTGAGAGTGGGCGGCCTTTAGTTGCAGGTACTGATCTTGCAACTTGTTGACTTTTTCCAGCAGCCTTTTGGCCAGGCTGCTCCACCATCTGTACTTTTCTTCGTTCTCTGCTTTCTAAAGTAGCTAAGGAATTATCTATGCTCTTCTCACGTACACATGCATATAAATCATACTCCCTCCGTCCAAAAATGAATGTCCAAAAGCAAAGTTGAAAAAAATTGGACATTCGTTTTGGGACGGAGGAAGTAATACCAAACAGAAAATATATATTATGTTTCGCTAGAACAAGGCAAATACCAAAGTACTCCCTATATATTTTGTACTCATCTGCATTCGTCAATTTATCTAAACCAAGATAATGAAATGAAATAATTTTGCAAGCATGTGATCAAAGAGAATCCAACGTGCCCAATGAACCTTTCCCTACCCACAAAGTTTCAATCTGAAGAGTGCTGCCATCTAAAATACCTTAGATAATACTCGATAAAATACTCAGCTAGTAAACAAAATAAATATAGCAAGTGAGAGTGTTTGTTTGATAAGATTTCGACTTACTTCTGATAACGGCTAAACCTTCTAAATTCCCATTTTAGCCCTAGAATAGAAGTCATCATAAAATAAAATTTTACACTTAGATGAGTCCCAATCCAACCAGTTAACTGTCACGCTGTGAGCAGGCCTAACCTTATACAGTATTTGACTACGCTGCTAGCACTCCCGCTCACTTTTCCCTCACAATGGCCTCCATTTTGGTCAAATGGCAAGGATATCCTTAAGTCAACCTTGTTCTTCTACACTTAAATTTTCCCTTCTACACTTCCTCCATTTCAAAATAAGTTTCATGTTTAACCCGGGACACAAATTTAAGAAGGTGATTGACAGCACACAAAAAAAGTCGCAATAATTTAGCCACAAAACTATCGGTGGCAGTTATTGATTGGTCTTCTACTCATTTAAAGACTGCTCCCACAAACCGTGATCCAATCCATCACTGAGAATTTATATTTTGCAAACAAAATTTTGTAAGTTTTTTGTACATTTAGTACTAATCTAAAAATATTAAACATTTTGGACATTCCAAGACTACTCATGGGAGCACCCATATATTAAAAGAGTGGTCTTCACTCTTCAAGATCTTCAAAGTTTGGAACATCCATAGAAGGAATAGTGAACAATTGTTTTGCAACAGAGGGGGTAATTGAATAAGAGGATCAAGGAAATTCATATACTCCCTCCGTCACAAAATGATAGTCCCATTTCCAAAATTAAGGCTTCAAAATCACTGAATTTCCAAAACTTATAATGTAACCTTAAAATGTTAGAAAATTCAAACGGGGCTATCAACTTGAGACGGAGGGAGTACTAGAGATGAAAATCAACATCAAGTTTGGGCCATAAAACTCACTTTGTACTAACATATGGAGTCCTAAGCTTGTGTCGACCTGTACTGTAACCCTCCAAATAGCTACATAAGCGTCCGAGTTTTGAGCACGTTTGTCTTTATGATGTTAGGGAACATTGATAAAGAAGTCCATTTTAAATATTTCTATTCTACACAACTAAATTCAGCCTTCGTCCCATTTCCCTAGTTAGATACATCATTTTCTTTCACCGTTCTTTCTCGAAAGCAAGATCATTACTCAACCCACACTCGCTCATAATTGAAATGTTTTCGACACCTCAGTTTTATCAAGGTTCTTGCATGGTAATGTTGATACTCATTTTCATATCCGAAAGCAATGTCATCACTCAGCCCACACTAGCTCATAATTGAAATTTAATTTGATTAGTTAAAATGATTGATTCCTTTTTCCATTTGCCATGTAGAATTTTTAAGAAACGATCTCCCCTATTATTATTTTTGTCTTTTTCAGTTTTTCCCACTTTCATTCTCTCCAGCTTCTCCATCAATGATTTAAATGTATCCAGGTCAAGAATCATTACATGGCATGAACTCATTTGGTGACCAAAGAATAAAGTCGAATTTTTGTCTTTGTTGAAACAGCATAAAATGACAGGGTGCCATAATCGAATTCTCATCCCATTTATATAAGATAGCCATTCTTCTTGAGGGGTTAGGAGATTGATCTGCCTTATGTTTATTTCATTGCAACTTGTTTTCTACTTAAATTTTGGAGCACTCCGTAGCTTCCCCCATCATGCGTTTCCTCTCATTGTTACGATTATCCTTAAGAAATGAAACCGACCATGATCCTTTACCAACAGCTCTCACATGATACACTATACAGTATAAAGAGCTAGAACTGTAACAAAGATCACATGCTTTCATCGGTGATATTTATCAGAAAAAATGTGAGGGCTGCTTTCACTACTTGCAACAGCCCAACGGTTTCTAAAAAAGGTGGCTTCTACCTAAAATCCATCCCAAGATAATAGCCAATCGCCAGACTACAATCATACAAACCGCGAGGGGCGTTAATCTTATTTTTCACATTCCAGAACTGAAGCGAAATCCACAGGAATTCAATAGTCCAAAGTTTTGAAATTCCATGAATCAAATGTAAATCGATTGACAGAATAAAAGACCACGGTGTCACCATGAAGTCTCAATCATTAAGAAGCAAACAATGAAGAAAAGTTAAGAACGAAAAAAGGTAGTGGGTATCCCAGCGCATGTTAAGCAAGGTCCTTCGTCTATTTAACATTGCAATGTCTAGTGGTTAGAAATTAACTAAAACTGAAAGTACCCAATATCAGAGAGAAAATACTTAAAGACCCTCATGAAAAAACTTGCCGACTAAAAACTAGGCTCTTTTAACTTTGTGTGAGAACTAGTAAAGTTAAATTACTAGCTACGATTGTTAACTTCATTCTTTTCTTAGAGAGATATAAAATCATGGAGTACTACGAGTTTGCAAAACAAATTACGAAAACCCCCAAGGATACGAGATGAAGAGCCACCTCGAAGAAGCTTCTTATTAGAGTCATCAGTAGATGCCATGAGCAATTTCATTGGCTGCGAAGTTCTCAAGTTCCTGAAGAGCAGGTAGAAAGTATGATCAATACAACGACAACAACAAAGCCTTAGTCTCAAAATGATTTGGGGTCGGCTAACATGAATCCTCATATGTACTCGTGAAAGATTAAAACGATGTTTACATACTTTGAGTTGTCCATAGTTTCACCCAATGTAATAAGAGCCCCATCCTGCAAAATAAAAGACACCTGAGGAAATCCACATTGTAGATATGCACTAATCAGGGAATATATGACTTATACAATGAACTTACGCTATCAGTTTTTGACTCCCACGACTCATTCTCCATTATTTCACCAATGCTGCACATGATTATAGAATGTGGTGATTAATTTATCAAAAGAAAACTGATCTAGTTAGGAGGTAAACAAAAAGAAAAATGGCCTGCCTTTGCTTCAACAGCATTTCATCCTGCGCATCACCAGCAGACACAACAGAACCAGACTTCTTCATAGCTTGACTTCTTGCGAACATTTTACTCCATCTACCTAGCAAAGTCTTTGCCCTGTTCGAAATGTCTGATCTTCAAATGAGATAAATGAGATTCAAAGCATCGGAGGGGTAAAGGAACACTGACATATAACAGTTAATTCTTTAAGTGCTACATGAACATCAAGTATCTGAACAAAAATAATAATAACAGCAGCAATATGTAGATCTGCCTTTTGAGTTTTCTTCTCGAAAAAATAATGTTTTTAATAATAAGATAATAAACACCACATATCATTCACATTCACGGCCCCGACAAAAAGTTCATGTAACCGAGTGTTGAGCAACAAGGAAGTGACATCAACGAAAACACACCTAGTGTTCGGTAAAATCGAAGTTTGTTAACACTTTGTAATATAGCTGACATATGCGCAGGGATAGCTGAGTTCAATGGCAGGTGACAAAGAACCTGCAATTGGACAGATGGCAGTAAAGTACAAAGCAATGATCAAAGGAAAGCATGAAGCAAGACCAGGTATGTACCTGAAGAATGACATGGAGAACACTTGTCTGTTCTTCGGTAGCGGCTTGGCCCAGCCACGTAGCTAAAATCATCACACCGCCTTTAGTTAGAAACCTATAATCCCCAAAAATCATGTGAGGTGCAGAAAGCAAAATTCAAACATTAGGAATGCACCGGACGTAAGGAAGTGCAATTACCAATGCAGCACTGAAGGATTTTTCATCTGCAAGATCCAATCTAGCAATTTAACCTGCCCGGAGAATGTTTCTTCTTTCCGCATATTATCAAAGATGCTAGCAATGAACTGCTTATCAGAGTCATCCATGCCAGGGAGAAACTCATCTTGCGTAGAGCAGGAAGGTCCTTCAGAAATGGTAGGACCCACAAAATTTAAGGGTATCGGATGAATTGGTACGGTAGAATCTGAGGTTGATGGTCCGTCTTCTGCTTCTTCACATAAACTTGGTCTAATTAGCTTGTCTTTGGACAATCGAACAAACCTCCGCACTCTAGTTCGTTGACTAGCGAAAAAATCCCGAACCTACAAAATTTGATGGATAAAAATTTGATCAATTAAATCCTCACATCAAGGAACAGACATCTCTTGGTATCATCCCTATTTGTACAATAAAAGAAAAAAAAAAAAAAAAAAAGGAATGGCATGTAAAGTGATTGGAACCTGTGTCGCTGTAAGACCAAAAAGAGCACTGATTTCACGGGACTCTTTTTTACTGATGGCATCTTTAATAGAAAATATCAATTGCATATATTTAAGGGCCTTTGGGTTCAGAAGATCTCTTGGCCTTTTTCCTGGAAAAATAATAGTTTATAAACAGTCAACGTATGGAGCAAGCATAACTTCTATACTGATAGCAATTATTGTACTGACTATAAATCACAAAACTGTTAAACTAGTCAGCTGGCACCTTACCTATTTTAATTGATAGAGCACCAGCAGCCTGCAAGTGAAGGCAGAAAACAAGACAACAACAAAATGTGAGAAAGGCTGCGCAATTTATCATAACTAACACTGATAGAAGAAAAAAGGTGACCACAAAAGCAATAGAGCACATCGGAACAAAATGTTAACTCGTTAAAATAATTAAAACAGAAATTGGCTGCTGCTCAGTCTTAATATTCAAGAAAAGTAGTAACTGAGCTGCTGACGATATTATACCGACAAACGGATATAGTGAAGCAAGCTGCTGGTAGACAACAAAGACAGCATACATCACATGACCCCCATATAACTTCATTTAGTCAAAGGAAACTGAAATTTCAGCTTACACCAAAAGAAAATAGTTCAGTGCATATTCTTTCATGACCTATTCAAAACCCAGTTGTGAAACCAAAATTCAGAATAGTATATGTTATGGTATGCCAGCAATCTTAAACGTTCGAATTAACAAGAACCCTACCCAACATAAACACATCCTAAAATATCAACACTTATAATTACTAAGCATAAATAGAAAAAAGGAGAGGGCAAACTAATTATAACTATTTCTCATAAATATCAGTCTTGCATATATGGAAAACAAAGCCAGGAGAAATTAAAATTCGTGCAACCCATCTAATTTTACCATCCGTAAGCAAAACAGACCGTCTGGCAACAAGAGAAATCAAAGACCTAAAAGATTTCAAGCAATAGTTGTATGGAAAATACACGCATAGGCTCACCATCTCTTGCGAAAGAGGGTTGACGCCGGTGAGCTTGCATTGTCGACCGACGATGTGTTGCAGCTGATCGATTTGACTGTCCAGGAGTTCCTTCTGCCTACACAACAACTCCGGCACCGGCGTCTGGGATTTAGATACAACCAGCGCGAGTTGATTCTCCTTCGACAGCTCCATCATCATCATCGACTGCAGGGAGGGATCGAGACGTCGGAGCTAAAATCGGAGGATCGACGTCATGATAAGGTGAAGAGTGAACGATTTGAAGTTGTTAAATTGAGTAACAGAAAGGGAAAATCTAACGATGAATGAAAGAATTGGGAATTAGGGTCGATGTGCTGAAGCTAGGGTTTCAGAATTTCGGTTGCAATTTGGTAACTGGTAAGGTAGTGAAAGAGGCAATAAATGAAAGACCGGGGGGGGGGGGTGTTTGCGAGTGCTATAGTACGTATCGGACAGAGAGTTCGGCTGCTATAAAATCGAAGTACGAGTAAATTGTCTATGCCAGGGCCCACGGTACAACAGAAGCTCACAAAATGATGGATACAAAATGAGGCGGTGATATTTTATTTTCACAAAATGATGGATACAAAATAAGGTGACGATATTTTATTGATTACATCGATAGTAGACCGGGCACATTCTAATTAAAAACACCAATAAAATTTTGACGAATCATTTTGTGAATCAAATTTTGCGGCACTTTTTTGTGACTTTATATTTACCCAATTGTCAAAATGATTGTGCGTACTAACCATTTGCTACTTATTTCATATTCCCTTTGTTTCAGTTTCAATGATCTTCATGTTTTTTTTCTTTATTTCTACGGAAAAATTTAAACAATAATTTTAAGTTAATTAAGTTATTTTTGTAAATTTATTATTGATAGTATTTTTTATGGTCTATCAATTAAAAAGTTTAGATTTTCATTAATACAACTAAATCAACCAAAATTATTACTTAAAGTTTTTTCATAGTAATAGTAAAATAAATGTGAAGATCGTTTTTAAACGGACAAAGTATTTACTTCTGGATTATTGAGACAACTAATTTAATGTACATAATTTTTATTAAATATCAAAAGTAACCAAAATCGTTAAAAATGTTTATAAAAATTGATGGGTATTAGTTTTTTAACATATTTTACTATCAAAATTTTCAAATTGCCCCCATAAAATTTTACCTATTGTATTTTTGTCAAGAATATAAAATAAGTAATAATAAAATAACTGACCAAAAAAACATAAAATTTATAAAACTACAAAATTTTAATTAGCATTAAAGAAAGGAAACAGAAAGGGGGGAACCTTTGGCCTCCTCCCTCCTTCCATTCTTATACCACCAGCCACCGGACCCGGAACCGCTCCACCCATTTTAGCTCCACCGCTCCACCCAACGGCTCCGATCAAGGCCACATAGGCGAGCAGTATAGGTGTGCGGCTAAGATGATTTCAATTTTTTTTGGGTCCCACCGAGTTCGGACACATCTCATCCGTTTGGTGAAGCTAACTAGGAGGTGCAGCGGTTCGAAATCCCCAACCACCACCCACTCATCACTCCCATTTTTGTAACATTTCCATCATTGTTCCTTTCCTAATCGATATTCGCTTGCCTTCAAGTTCCCGCGATAGTTTGAAAAAGTAGATTGACAATACTAAAAAGAGTTGGTTGACGATTTAAAATTATTTTATATCTGGGTTTAGATAGACGGTTTTACACTAAAACCCAAATCTTAGTGTTTTTTTGGGAGTTTGTTTGTTTTACTTTTCTTGATCTTTAAAGAAGACCACGCCCCCAATTTGAAAAACAAATAGATATACTTTTATTAATTTTGATTTGAGATTTGATTTTATTTGGTTGTTATGCCAACATCTGAAATTGATGTTTAACCTAAATTATTTACAATAGTGGTAGTTTGCTGGTGGCGGCTCAATAGTGATGGTGGTGGTTAAGTGGTGGTGGTAATGGTGAAGGTCCGGTGGTGGTGGCCATTGTGGTTGAATGACAACGTCGAATTGAGACTTTTGTTGGGTTAAAGGGTAAATATAAAGTCAACAAAAAATCTCACAAATTTTGGCTCACAAAATGATGTGTTGGGATTTTATTTGAGTTTTTAATTAAAGTGTAGCGGGTCCACAATTGATGCCACCAATAAAATTTTATCACTTCATTTTGTAGTCTTCTTTTGTACCCCCAGCATTGATGTGGTTAAATGACCCTTAAAGTCCTTATATTTCGCCTATCATGTTTCGTGCACACAAGCATATTCATTTAATATTTAATGTCCGTTGTGCAAAAAACTTATAGGGCTAATCTGTGAGTTTCAAAACCTATACTATCACTTAATTATTTGAGTTGTATTGACGATTATATCACAATCGTGAAATATTTACATTTATATCAGATTGTTGTTAACCGAAAAAAGAGAAGTTGATTTTGATTTTTGAAACTATAATAATAATAAAAAATAAAAAAAAGTCTCAGTTATGTGACAATCAAGCGTTTTATACATTTTGACAATGCAAGCATAATATTGGGTCTCAAACCATTTTTCCCTCTTTCGTAATTTAACACATTTAAGTTAGAAGTTTACAGTTTCGTTGAGTATGCATGTTTTTTGGCCCCCTTCACAACAATGAAGCTATGGTTTTAATCATCAATATGTTCTTTAAACAATTTACCACTATACTTACCCCCCCTCCCCCAATTTTGTGGGTACATTAGTACCCATACCCAATGGACCCCGCGAACAATTTCACTTTACTCCATAACGGTATAAATAGTAATTAAGTTCCCCAAATAAACTTAAGAAAACTAACGAGAACCTTGCATGCAAAGTTACTTAACCTACGACATCAATACATGTTTACTTTTGTTAATACAAATTAGCCCTCGCCTTAAATCTGTCATAACTACTCCAAATCCTCGCCATACACCACAAGCGTTCACCAAGCTTGAACAACACCTTTTTACTCTCTACTCCATGTAACGCGAGTGTTTCAAAGAGGGTGTTTTATGCTACACGGGCTGGAGAAGCTTTAGTCTCAGGAAGTGAATTCAATATCGCATAAAGGTTGTTAGACATGTGATGGTCAAACAGAACATTCGAACGATTAAAGCGATTATTAGTTATGTGTGCCGAAAATGTGTCGGTCATATAACCTATATGCCAATGTGATGGGTTTTTGGGTAGATTGAAGTTGATAGCTTTGGTTGGCGCAGATGGTGGATCAAAGTGACTCGTGTAGAGCGTACGGGGGGGGAGGGGTTGACATGGAGAGGTCGCCTTTGTGCATATCCGACCCGAATTTGAGAAAACGTTGTGGTGGCATAATAGTGTAACTTGATCGGATGAGTGGGGTTAGAGGGTGCTGGTCAGGATTGGTCATCATTGGTGGCGTTTGGCGGCAAATCTAACTTGCTTACGCTGCACCAAGTCATGAAATATAACTTCTTCTTTTTTTCGGACTTTGTGCGATAAGCCACACTCCATGTTAGTTTTGTTAAATTTCAATAATGAAAGTTGTTTTTTGGGTTTTTTTTTTTTACTTTATGTTGTTAGGGGTAAAGCGAAATTGTGCGTGTAATTGTAAACATACAATATGATGATCGAAATTGTCGGGAAAAAAAAAACACTTTGATTAAAGTTGGGGGTTACATAATACAGTGGATGAGAAGGTGACATGCATTTTAACCAAGAATAAATTGCTTGTTTTTTTTATTTTTTTTTAATTTTTAACTTTTCTTTTTTGTGAAATCAAATGATAGGGTTTTAAGGGGAAAAAAGAAGAAGCTAAAAATGAGCTCACATTCATTAACTTGCCTACAAATATTTATTTTACAATTAAAATACATTAATCATAAGGTTTTATATTGCTATTTCACGTTCAAATTTTGAAAATTATATTGAAAAACACAATATAATGTGAATTTGCGGAGATAAATTAAAGTGCTAATAGACAAATATATTTAAATGTACCTACTGATGCATTAAATATGTTTTTTCCGCAAATAATTCTGCACAATATATTTTTTCATCAAATTGTTAAGCATGAGAGGATGTATTCATTATGATATTATTGCAACATATATATCTTTGTAACAAATACATTACTACTAGATTTACTACACGTTTTAATGAAATTTATGAAAAGCAAGTAAAAAGAAAAAGGGAATAGCTATTGCAACTACAAAATTTGATTATCCACTACACTCATTAATACTTTTTGAATGAAATCATTGTCTTGACAAAATTTCCCTTCAAATCATTTAACTACTTTTTTTTTTTTTTACTTATTTGTATTTATATGTAGTACATGTTGTTTTTCATTTTCTTGGTGTTTTTAGATAGTTCTTTTTAATCATACCAATATGAGTAAGTTAAAATTTAAATTTTATAGTATTTTAAAATTTCTTATTATTAATACTAATAAAATTACATTAAAAATATTAATTTTCGTTAAATAGTTTTTAAAAATTGTCTTCAAAATGAATGTGTGTGTTTTGAAAAACATTTTGTCTCTAAGTAATTTATTTAACTATACACTTATAAAATTCAAGATTTTTTATTGAAGAACAAAACAAAAGGTTTAGAAAGTGAATAAAATATTAATGCATCTAGCCATTGAATATTATAAAAAAAATAAAATCACAATGATCTATAGGTAATAGTAATTACATTAGATACTTATTTTGAGACAAAGAGTACCATTTATTTATTTTATTAATATTAAAAGAAAGTGGTTTAGTAGAGTAACAAAAGTAACTGAAGATTGAAATATTTCCCACTTAATCGTTATATAAACTTAATTTTATATATTTACATACAGTATATTATTTAACTTACTTTCATTAGTTGATTAAAAAGAATTATGTTATAAGACCAAGAAAAGTATTTTTTTATTTACTTATGTTTGTATGAATAAGAACAGTTATTTGAAAACATCAAATAGTTAAATATAATTTATTTCTATAAGTGTGATTATACATAAAAAATTGAAAATATGAATAAGATTAAAATTGAACTTACTTTTATTAGTATGATAAAAATAATGATTTTAAAATAAAAAAATGCAACAATTAGCCATAAAAATAAGTAAATAAATAGTTTAGGAGGATTTGAAGAGCAATTGTGTCAAGATATTGATTAAGTTCAAAATGCAATTAATGAATGTAGTGGATAATCAAATCATGTGGTGGCATGGCAATAGCTCTACCCAAGGAAAAAATATTCGATGATTAGATATATTTAAATAATTTCAGCCTATTCAATATAAAAAGGTTAGATCTTTCTAATTACAAATTATTATTTTAAATAAACATCACAATTTTTCCTTAATAAATTTTAAAAGAATGGCGCTCCACAACAGCTGAAGGCTCATCCAAAGTAGAGGATTTTGATCAAGACGTATAATAAAAAATAAATTGATAGCCTTCATGAAAAAGCCTAGCTCGTCTCGAATAATGGACCATAACGTTAAACCAAATCTCATTTTAAATTCCTTACGAACAATGACATGGAATGCCAAAATGTTTCTCCAAGAATAACTTGGCCACCCCAATATTGGCCTTAAGAAGATCCCCACATAGAAAATATTTGGCGTTGAAGATTCGACGATTGATAACATTTGGGTTAACAATAAATGTCCAACCAAGCATACAACACATTGCTATAAAGAAAAATTCAAATAATACATAAGCACTCTCAACAAACGAAGATAAGGCAAAAGCTCTCGACAAAGGAGAAAATACGAAGTGTCATTTTCTTAAAATGCCTTTTATTTTTACTATTCGTACCATTTATTCTCTTTCATGCTTACTTTTATAATCACCACACCAATTAACTTACTATTGTCTACCTTACATTTTTTCTTTTACGTCACTTTTCATACTTACAATACTTAAATTAATTCCACAAATTTTAATATCCGTACAAATAAAATGATACACTCGTACGAAAGAAGTAGTATTATCGAGAAACATGAATAAAAGTTACTATTAGCTGTTAAAATAATAAGAGAGGTGGTCTCTTTTGAGAACACATAGATCCGTCTCATTGAAGAGACGGGTCGACCTATGACCCGTGTACAACATTCTTCGCGAAGCGTAGGATCCCAACCCATGCCCCACTCAAAATCTGCCACGTGGCAACGTCCATTGGCCCAAATTTATTTATTTTTTCCCAGCAAAAAAAAAAAAAAAATTTAAAAGTTTTTTTTGTTTAAGTTTTTTATTACTGTTTTTTTGGTTTGCCAAAAGTAATACTTAGTATAACTAAATGTAACAATTGTGTTGCTTATAAAGTAACATTGTTTATAAGTAAACGTAACACCAGTTTTACAAAAAAAAAAGTTCATTTTACTCATCTTTCAACTGTAATACTAACTATAAATACGTGTAACACTAACAATAACTAAAGGTAATTATCGTTATTCTGAAATGTAATAAGGTTTTTCATTTTTTTTTTTTTGAGTATTTTGATTTTATTTTTTGAAAGAAAGTAATGAAAAATTACAACTTATATACATGAATGTAATTATTTGTACACGTAAATGTAACACTTTAGTAGATGAAATTGTAACAGATTTCTATAGACAATGTAATACTTATACATGTATCATGATAAATTGAACCCATTGTAATTTATTATTGAAAAATATGGATATACTATTATACACGTAAACGTAACTGTTTTACAATGTTATTATACAAGTAAAATGTAACATTCATTTATAAAAATTGTTATTCTCTTATTTTTACAATGTTGCTAACAGAAGTGTTTTTAGTTCTAAAGTGTAAATGGTTGAATTATTACCTTTCTATACATATGTGTTACAATTATGTATAAACACTGTTACATATAAGTAACACGTTCGTTATATTTTAGTTATAATGCGTATTACTTTTAGCAAATGAGGAAAAAACTGTTATTTTTCTGTATATATGTATTACTTTTATGTATACAAACTGTTACATACAAGTAACACATTTGTTACATTTTGTTATAGTAACTACTACTTTTGGCAAACCCAAAAAACACCAAAATAGAAATTTATTAAAAAAAATAAAAGCATTTTTTTGCCCACGGGTCATGGATCCGGGTCATGGTAAAAAATGACCCGTCTCTACTATGAGACGGGTCATTGTGTTTCCATACAAGTTTTTTTTGTCATAATAAGAAGGGTAATTTCGTAACGAAGAAATAAAAGAAAAACATTCTTTCAAAAAATATAATTTTTTTTATTAAAAGATAAACACAGTAACAAACTCTATTCCGAACTCTAGTAAAGGCGGATTAAAGAAAGCCCTCACCTTTATATAGTCCACCGCGTTGCTTGCTTTTTGTTTTTATTTTTTCTACGCAGCAGGAGGGGAATTCTTCTCTTTCTCGATTTGCGGGGCCAAGGGTTTATCGATTCCAGCTCAATCAATAATTTCTCAGGTATTGTTCGGAATCTTTCATCAGATTAATTGGTTATGCATCGATTACATGATCTCAAGTCAAATTTCTAGGGTTTTAATCGCGTGGATTTCCACGAACAGCTCTGTTCACTCGTCATCTATTGGACACTTTTATGTTTTATGTATATTCGATGTGTTGAATATTACTGAAATCGATAAGGTGATTTTACTATATTATCATGTTTTGACTGAGAATTGGCTGCAGTAGGAAATTTTGGTTTGTGTGGAAGTGATTTCTAGGGTTTTGATTCCGTTTCCGCGTACTTAGTTGTCTCAGTTGCGGATTTTTTGTTGTATGGATTTTTCTATATGTTTTTAGGAGGATATTTATGTGATGTACATATATAATTCTTTAATCTGTCTTAGAATATCAGCACAATCTATAATGAAATTTGGACTTTTTATGGCTTTGTATGGTCTGAAGTTTTGCTTATTATGAGACTGGTTTCAAGGGCTTTTAATCTGTTTTTGCTTGTTCCGGGGAGGGATTTTTCGTTGTTCAGATTGGTCAGTATATGCTTGGCCCTTTCGTACGTTCCTTCTTAGATTGAGGATACATATCTGAGCTTCAGTAATTCAGATTGTTTCAGTATCTCCATTTTTTTTCATTACTCCATTAGCTACACACATACACACAGACACACTTGTTATTCTATATCGTTAGTAGAAGAATAGATTATGCAGTTCAAGACAAGGGGTCCATGAATTTGGACTTGTTTTCCTCTTGGCTTACTTTGTTTCATTATTATTTATCTATACATTATTAGTTATTACTACCTCTGTCTCAGTTTAAGCTTCTTAGTTTATTGTTGTTTGTCTAAAGGATCTTTGAGCAATAATTAAAGGTTAATCCAATTATCCTAATAAAAATCTAAAATTATTATTGATAGTATTTATGTTGGTGTATCAATAACAAGTTTTAGAGTTTTATCATATTAATTAAAGTAACTTATAACTATTGCTCAAAGTTCATTCAAACAAACAACATAAAAGTAAGAAGCTTAATTTGAGACGGAGGAGTACTTATTTTCTGATTGAAAAATTATATTATTAGTCTTAATGTAGTTACTGGATTTGCTTTGCAACTAATTAGCCTTACTCTTCGTCTCCCTAAAGAGATGGTAGGCCCTGTTTTTCACCCTCTCTAACAAGGACAATATCTTCACTCCTGTTATCATTCCCTACATTTCTCTCTCCATGCTTCGCGCACCAACCATGCCATAAAAAATAAAAAATATTCTATTCTGATTCTCCCGTCTTATAAAAAGTTAAGCAAGCAACATTTTTCATGATATTTTCAGATTGGTCACTATATGCCTAGGTCGAAGTTAAACCTCTCTGAAATTAACTATAATCAAACTTAAAAGCAAATTTATGGCCATTCTGTTCTAAATATGCTAGCCCGACTTATTAGTATGTGCGTATATATGTGTGTTTTTCTGTGTTTGTATTTGTGTATATGCATGTGTGTGCATGTATATATGTATGTGTGCTAGGCTGTTAACCATACTCTACCACAATATTGGATTTGTATGTTGGTATTTTTTGAATTTTGGCTTTTTTCTAATATCATTATAAATTTCATAGGTAATTATCTTTGTATGCTTGTGTGTGTATACAAACATAAATGTTAAGAATTGCATGTGGTGGTGGTGGTGAGGGTGGGGGGGGGGGGGGACTGGTTAAAAGGGTGAGCTACTTAAGTTGAGTTGCATGCACGAAGAAGTTCTGGACTTAATGTAGAGGGGTTTTGTTCGTTCAAATGATAAATTATTTTGTTTTTTATTATGCACTAGTGTATATAGCGATGCACCAATGAAGCTTGTTGAATATGCATATGAAGGTTTTTGGGATCATGTTTCGGGCTTTGTTTTATCTGCTTGATTTGAAAATCAATTTGGATGCAACTGGATCAGGATGACACTAGTTCAGTAGACATTGCACTCCATGATATGTGTCTCCCTTATTCTTATAGGGCGATAATGTGATATACTCCCTCCGTCCCATACCAATGGGCACTTTTGGTCAAACCTACTTAAACTTTGACCAACATTTAATGTTAAATAATTTATCTCCATAAAAATTTAAAAATAGTTATTGATAATGTTTCTATTACTAATTTAGTAACTTTTTTCAAACTTTTATGGAGATTAATAATTTAGCATAAAATGTTAGTCAATGTTCAAGTTGGTTTGACCAAAAGTGCCCATTGGTATGGGACAGAGGGAGTATGATTTTTGATGTATATTTGCAGACTATACTTCGTAGAGGAAGTCGAGTAAAATGACCATCACCCAAATGAAGACTATTGAGCTGGATGAAGGATGGACATTCATGCAGACAGGGATTGAGAAGCTGAAGAAAATTCTAGAAGGGCTTCCAGAGGCACAGTTTAGTTCAGAGGAGTATATGATGCTATATACGTATCCTTTTCCACTTTAAGCTTTTATTCTCTTATGATACATCTAGTCCATTTTCTGTTTATGTCTATTTCCGGAATTTTTGATTCTAATTAGAAAGGGAAGAATTACCTACACCCCTTAACTCTGTGATAGAACCATCTATAACATGTGTACCCAGAAGCCTCCTCATGACTATTCTCAACAGCTCTATGAGAAATACAAGGAAGCCTTTGAAGAATACATTAACTCAACTGTGAGTTTTTAGTTTCCCTGTTTTTTTTTTTTAATTAAATCTTTATACTTGTATAGCAGCTAACTTACTCTTTGTTTGATCTATAACGAGTGGAGTATGTGATCATAGATTTATACTGTATTAGAAAACGGGACATTAGTTCACAACACATATATGGTGATGTTTTGTACTCTTTATTTTGCTTATTCAAGACGTGCAAGATCACCTCACGGTTAGTTATTATGTGTAATCTGAAACCTGGTATAGCGGTTCTTAGTTTTTGATTCCTGCTAGATATGATATTTTATTAGATTGAATATCATGGCTTCACGCTGAAGTATATTTTTCTATTAGATTGCAATTGCTTGCTTTTATCTCTACTTCCCCTAACTCCAACAGCACCATAACAATAACCAAATGAATGTAAAAGGCATGTAACATCACTTTCTTGCTTATTTTCTATCGCTTGTCATAGTCACATCATTCAAATATTCTGACAGGTGTTGCCATCTTTAAGAGAGAAGCATGATGAGTTTATGTTGAGGGAACTTGTCAAGAGATGGGCGAATCATAAGGTCATGGTCAGGTGGCTTTCACGTTTTTTCTTTTATCTGGATCGGTATTTCATCGCTCGAAGATCACTACCGGCTCTCAATGAAGTTGGCCTGACGTGCTTCCGTGAGCTGGTTTGTGCAATTATTTAAGTAGCTGTTTTGTAAAATTTGAGCATCATTGTCCATTTGCGGTGATCTTTCCTTCATTCTATTAATCTCTGAACAATGTTTTTTTTTTTAAATTCTAACATAGGTCTACCAAGAGTTGAAGGGTAAAGCTAAAGATGCTGTTATTGCTCTTGTAAGTCTCTGATTTGTTTGGTTACTTGTATTTCATATTTAAACTATAGCTAAAACTAACAGTGCCATAACAGATTGATCAAGAGCGGGAAGGTGAGCAGATTGACAGAGCTTTGCTCAAGAATATTCTCGGTATCTTTGTTGAAATTGGGATGGGGCAAATGGAATTCTATGAGAATGACTTTGAAGAGGCATTGCTTAGTGATTCTGCTGCTTATTATTCTCGAAAAGCGTCGAACTGGATTGTCGATGACTCTTGTCCTGATTACATGTTGAAGGTGACTTTCCTGATGTTTATGCATTCATTATCTTCTTAAATTTGGATGAGTTCTAATTTCTTTGATGGAACCATCAGGCCGAGGATTGCTTGAAGAAGGAGAAGGAGAGAGTGTCTCATTATCTACATTTGAGCAGTGAAACAAAGCTTCTGGAGGTAAGTTTCTTTTTTGTTGTTGATATGAAGTTTGCTGTCTTGATAATTCACTGTATGAAGTAGACCCACCCAGAAGGCATGACTTTTGTTATGGCGATTAATTTAGTTGTGTATCCCACGAAACACTTAAGCCAAACTATTTTGTTATGGCAGTAGAAGATTATATTGCTGTACATGTTTTCCGTTTTATGGATGCAATAAATACTGAGCTGCAAATTGTTTGAAGAGATTGTGCAGTTCTCATGGTCCAGTTGCTAGTTTTCTCTTTGACTTGCATGTGGCAGTCAATTGGTCATCAGTTTGATTTGATTACGTGAAACTGACAAGTAATGCATTATGTATTCTTATTTCTTTTATAGGATATAGCTCACGTTTACCTGTAAAGTACTCAAGTATGAGGAAAAAATGAGCCCATTAAGATTTTAAATTGTTCTGCAAATGTTTCAATGTACTAAAAGAAAAATCATCCCCTAGTATTACCAGTTTTGGAGGAGGCCATCTTTATGGGGCTTTGGAGCATTTATTCTCTTTCATCTTTGGATCAGTGTCGTTACAATTTGTTTATTCTTACCGGTTGCTTTATCTCCCACTCTTTTCTTTGCTACCCCCAGCTTTACTCAAAATCTATGGATTATGTGTTTGCAGAAGGTACAAAATGAATTGTTGGTCGTATATAGCAGTCAATTGCTCGAAAAAGAGCATTCTGGCTGTCGTGCGTTGCTTCAAGATGATAAGGTATGGTTGCTTCATTGTGCTGTGCTGTTTAGCTTTGCATATCCTGTTGCGGAGAGCAAATCCAACATATGTACTTGATCTCAGGTGGATGACCTGTCAAGGATGTTTAGGCTCTTTTCAAAAATAAACAAAGGGTTGGATCCCGTTGCTAATATATTCAAACAGGTACTGGTTTTGGTGAAGCTGAACATCTTTTTTAGATGTTATATCTTGTGTTGCTAATGTTTGGTGTGGGTTTGACGCAGCATGTTACCACCGAAGGTATGACTTTGGTCCAACAAGCTGAGGATACAGCGAGTAACAAGGTAAGATTTCTACAGAAGACATTTCTTATGGCCTTTGCCTTCTGATCTCAACTCAGAATATATTAGGGCAAATAGCACATTAGTGCTCCAAAGTTTCATACGAGTAGTAATTTAGGTCCTAAAGTTTCAATTTTGGCAATTTGGTGCCTAATGTTCACCTTTTGTGGCGAAATTGGTCTTTTTTTGGATGATCATGGATGGAAGCTAACAAAATTAACAAAAAAATTAACGAGTTTCTTTAAAAATTGGATTTCTTACCCAGAAAGGCAAGTTGGCGTTGTGAGAGTAAGATAAAGCATGGGAGAAGAAGAAGATGTGAAGGTGGCAGGTGGGTGAGTGGGTGTGTGAGGTGGGGGGAAGGAGACGAAGAAGGTAGAAGTTTAGGTTTGATTTTTTATTTTCTCTTTTCAAACAAATTCAGGTTAAAAAAAGTTTTTTTAAGGCTATTATGTATGGACTAATATCTAAATTTAGCCATTTACTTTTTTTAAACAATTTTGCCCTTTACTTAAAAGAATTAGAATTATAAATGACTTTAATGTAAGGAATTTTTATTTTAACAATTTTCACTATTATACAAAAAACTTATTATTTTAAATGATAAACAATATTTTACTTTAATATTTTTTTTTTTTGGGTTAATTAAAATATATATTATTTTATTAATATATATATATATATATATATATATATATATATATATATATACTCCCTCCGTCCCATTTTATACTTCAAAAAAAAATTGGATTCAAGAATTAAGAAAAAGGTGATGTGTTGTGAGTGTAGATGGTTTGGTAAGAGAGAGAAAGTGGGTAGAGAATAATTAGTGGGTAATTGTTGTGAATATAACATGTGGGGTCCACAAATAAAGAAGTGTCAAAAACTTTCCTTTTTAGGCTTTGAAGTTTAAAATGGGACGACCAAAATGGCAATTTTTGAAGTTTAAAATGGGACGGAGGGAGTATAATTTTAGGAGTTGTAAAGTTTTTAACAAAATAGGGACAACATAAATAATTATTGAACTTTATGGGTAATAAATGCAACTTTCAAATAAGCTCATTAGTTTTTTCGTTAATTCTGTTAGCTTCCATCAATTATCATTAAAAAAAGACTCATTTCACCACAAAATGTGAACATTAGGCACCAAATTACCAAAATTGGAACATTAGGTCCTAAATTGCAACTCACATGAAACTTTGGGGCACTAATGTGCTATTTGCCCAATATATTATTTTAAACTTCATACTCCCTCCGTCCCATAACAATCTGCACAAACTTCTGTTTTGGGCGTCCCATTGGTAAATCACACTTTCCAAAAATGGAAATTTTATATATTTCCTTATTCAATGGGACCCACTTGTCATACTCACAACAACTATCCATTATTATTCCCCACCCCACTTTCTCTCTCCTACCTCACTTTTCACACTCACAACAACTACCCACTACTATTCTCTCCTTAATTCCAATTTTGTGCACATTGTTATGGGACGGAGGGAGTATTTAATACTAAAAAGTATCTCGGACTTCGTTGCGCACATGTTCCCTTTAGAAACAATTAGATCTCTTCACAATATGAGTGACTTTTGGGTACCGGGTTCATAATAACAGCTTTTTGTATAGCCTACAAATGCTTTGTGTTTTAGTTTCCATATTTGGACGCAGATTTACTTATAGAATATTGCACATATTATTGTTAATCATTGGCCATAGAATTAGTCATACAGCCAAGCATCTAATTTGAATGCATAATAAAATAACTATTGTGACATGTTAAAAAGAATGCTGTTAATGATATATGTTATACTCCCTCCGTCCCAAAATGGATAGTCCCGTATGACTTTTTAAACATTTCAAGGTTACATTAAATTTAGCGATGATATTGAGTAGTTAACTTTCTGTGACAAACAAAATGGGGAAATGGAACTATCATTTTGGGACGGAGGGAGTATAATCACTTTAGTGGAAGTTAGGATTGACTTGCAATATTTACATACGAGAAAAGCCCAGGATATGGAAAACATGTTGCAATGATATTGATTAGTTAATTGCATGGTTGGTATTTTTGAGTTTCTCTTCCTCTCATTATTGCATTTGCAAGTGCTTATAAGTTTTCATATGCAGGCAGAAAATGCTGGTGGTGGTGTACAGGAGCAGGTAAATATTTCTGCTATATCATTTATTGATGGAGTTACGTTACAGCTACAGTTTTTGGCAGCTCATGGTTGCTGCTGTTCATGTAGGTCTTTGTTAGGAAGGTGATTGAGTTGCATGACAAGTATATGGCATATGTGATCGACTGTTTCCAGAACAACACTTTATTTCACAAGGTATGCTCGTTATATGATTAACCGGCTTGAGTTCATTTTCATCATAGCTAGTTTTAGCTAACTTTATTCTTGGTACCCCTTCAGGCCTTGAAAGAAGCTTTTGAGGTTTTCTGCAACAAAGTTGTTGCTGGCAGCTCCAGTGCTGAGCTACTCGCTTCATTTTGTGACAATATCCTCAAGAAGGGTGGGAGTGAGAAGTTGAGCGATGAAGCCATAGAAGATACATTGGAGAAGGTACGTTTTCATATATTTTTGGTTTGGACTTTGAAGATCTGGTTTCTGGATTTTGTTCCTGTCATTCCTACTTTAGTCATTTGAAGTTCTCTGTGGGTTTGAGTTGTACAATGTTGATCTTTCCAGGTGGTTAAGCTGCTCGCATATATCAGTGATAAGGACCTTTTTGCTGAATTTTATAGGTTTGTAATTTTAAAATTAAATCACTTTAGCTGAAGTCTTGAGAAAGTGCCACTTGTATAGCACTTACGTGCATCTTTCCTTTTTTAATTATTGTAGGAAAAAACTTTCTCGCCGTCTACTTTTTGACAAGAGTGCCAATGACGACCATGAAAGGTTGATTCTATCGAAACTGAAGCAGCAATGTGGTGGGCAGTTCACGTCGAAGATGGAAGGAATGGTGAGTGTTTAAATGATTTTTCCACTAGGATATCTATCTATCTGTCTCTCTTTGTTGTTTGGTTCGACTTTTTTCTGTTTTCTGCTTTCAGGTAACAGATTTGGCTTTGGCCAAGGAAAACCATAGTCAGTTTGGGGATTATCTTTCCAATAATGCAGTCGCAAATCCTGGGATTGACTTGACTGTTACAGTACTCACTACTGGGTTCTGGCCAAGTTATAAATCTTCCGATCTTAGTCTCCCTGAAGAGATGGTAGGCCCTGTTTCTTCAATATGCTAGTTTGATAGTTACTTTTGTAGATTGGGATAAATACATTCATGTTTATTCCTGATAATAACTTTTCATTCTATTTTAGGTCAAATGTGTGGAAGTTTTCAAGGAGTTCTATCAGACAAAAACAAAACACAGAAAACTGACGTGGATTTACTCCTTGGGCACATGTAACGTAAATGGCAAGTTTGAGCAGAAAACTATTGAGCTTATCCTGGGAACTTATCAGGTTTGTTAATGTTAATTTATTTTCACATGTCTTGCCAGCCGTTTCTTATCTTGCACAAGGGTCAAATCTCACCTTCATTTTTCTAATTTTTCAGGCTGCAGCCCTTCTTCTATTTAACGCTTCAGATAGGCTTAGTTATTCGGAGATCAAGACACAGTTAAATCTTGGCGATGATGATGTGGTTAGAGTACTACAGTCTCTTTCGTGTGCCAAGTACAAGATTTTAAACAAGGAGCCGAGCTCAAGGACAGTCTCTCAGACTGACTATTTCAGTTTTAATTCGAAGTTCACTGATAGAATGAGGAGGATTAGGGTACGTTGTTGCCTGTTCATTTTCTGTTACTCCATCCGTCCCAAAACAAATGTCGCAGTTGACTTGTCAACGTTTATAGACTTGTGCTTTACTTATTTGTACATTGCATGTACAATAGCAAAATTGCACCAAGACTCTTCGCTTATTTAGTAATGCGGCATTTATTTTGGGACAGACAAAAATGCGAAGTGCAAAATTTATTTTGGGATGGAGGGAGTACTTTAAATCGTTCTCTCATGTATGATGTTTTAAATTATATTT
The DNA here is from genome assembly GCA_026119855.1 of Campanula takesimana. NCBI lineage: Eukaryota > Viridiplantae > Streptophyta > Magnoliopsida > Asterales > Campanulaceae > Campanula > Campanula takesimana. Next base: position 1,591,256 of record JAOWBW010000126.1, read on the forward strand.
CATGTGAATTACTTGTTTGTTCTAACCAGGTACCTCTCCCAACTGTGGATGAAAGAAAGAAAGTTGTGGAGGATGTTGACAAGGATAGGCGTTATGCTATAGATGCGTCGATCGTGCGAATTATGAAGTCCCGCAAAGTTCTTGGTCACCAACAGCTAGTAATGGAGTGTGTGGAGCAGCTGAGCCGGATGTTCAAGGTAAGAAAATTAGTTCCCTGGCTTTATTACACTGTTTCTCTCTTTCCCTTACCATTCAGTATGAACAGTGCATAATGTTTTCAGTTCTTTGTTTAATTTGATATAACGAGTATATAACTATCTCGGCGTAAACTTGCTCATAGAATGGGGTTGACTACGAAATATTTTCCATGTCTTGTTACATATCAAAAAATACAAAAAGTACTGTCGTCTTGTTTTCCTGGTTAACTAATCATGATGGGGATTCATAGTTACCTTAGCACAACCCGTTCTAGATTTTCTGGTCGTACTATTCTTGATTTTTTTTTTTTTTTTTTTAATTTTTGCCAAGGACTTTATAATGACTTGTGACTCTTTTCCTACAGCCTGATTTCAAGGCAATCAAGAAGAGGATTGAAGATTTGATCACCCGAGAATACTTGGAAAGAGACAAGGAGAACCAGAACCTGTTCAAATACTTGGCCTGATTTTTTTTTTAGACATTTTTTTTTTTTAATCTGGGGAGATACTTGATATTGAAATAGTCATTTTTGTGCAGCCCTTATCACCCCCAATATAATTTCTAGTGTTATCACGGAATTTAGCCAATGAAAGCTTTGGCGTCGCGACATACTCTTATAATGGCAGATTGTGCATCCCCCCCCCCCCCCCCCCCCCCCTCCCACCCATATGCACTCTTGTGACATTGGCTCAGTTTGTAGAAGTAAATGTTTTCGATTTTATTCAAGCAAGTTGGACGTGTATGGAGTTTTTAAAGTAACGCTTTTGAGATAGACTTTCGACATCTCTCTCTTTAATCCACTTTGTAGTTTTGAGTTTAAGTGTTAATTTTTGGCACTCTCTTCTCGAATTATGTTCTTAGTCGTTGAAATTGAAGATAAGTTGCATTCTCCATCTTTTTTGGTGATGATGTTGTGGCTGCGGCTGCCACCCATCTTGTATGGATGGGGAAATACCCGCTTCCTCTTTCGGTTTGTTTCCCTTTCCCTTGTTGAATTAAACCACTTCCAAGTTCCAAGTTGGAGCCCGATATTACAAATTTGCCTTTATTAGTTGCCATATCTTAAGCGGCATTTGATACCAACATTGTGAATGTACAGCTATTATTGTATCAGCAAAATATCAATGTAGCAGCAAAAAAAAAAAAAAAAAAAAAAATCACTAAATTTTGGTCACAAATACAATTAGTAAAAAATTGATGATGTTTGATTAATTGAGCAAGGGACGCTACAGTTGAGCATCCAAACATTCATTGACAATATTGTTTGTGAGCAAAACTTTATGAGATGTTTCTCAGACCTGAGTATTACTCTTTTGGAATTCTGATGGATCTTTATTGTTTTCAAGTAAAAAACAAGAGCTTTAAAACCCCCGTTTATACTTAAAACCCTAGTTGACCCGTCTTATTTCGATCATATCGTCACGGTCAGCTTTCTTTGAAAACTTGAAAGGTTTAGTTTACAGTATTCATGCAATTGTAGAAACTTGCAAAAGTAAAAATAAGCCACTCAAGCGAACAAAAAACTTTTCCAATACAAATGGAAATTCTCATCTATTTCTTAGAGCCTTTCACATCTCAGTCAAAATAAACCATATTTTTACAGGGGCACATCAAGCTCTCTTTTAGCTACAGTATAAAAATCTAAAACAAAGAACCTACCAAAATATGAAAATGATACAAAGAAAAAATGTATGGGTTACAGTGAGGGGTTCGACGGATGACAACGGGACACCTTGACCCATTAGCTCAATCGTTTGGCCCACTGTTCACCTGTACGCACAAACAGAGTCGTTAACTACCCACATGGTAAATTCATCAAAAAGTTGTGACAAGACTAACAATTGTTGCTCTCCTAATGAAGGAACAAAACAGAAATAAATGACCAATTTACTCTTGCTAATAGTTATGTGTCTCTAGTTTATACTACCTCCGTCCAAGCTCAATACGCATCTTTACTGTTTGGCACAATATTTAAGGAGAGATTATTTATATTCAAAAGTATTGTGAGTGGAGAATAATGAGTGGTTGGGAGGAAGAAAGAGAATGAGTGGAGAATAATGAGTGGTTGAGAGGAAGAAAGAGAATGAGTGGAGAATAATGAGTGGTTGGGAGGAAGAGAGAGAATGAGTGGAAGATTATAAAAATAATAAAAAACTTTCCTTTTTTGGATTGTGCACATATCAACGACACCCACTTAAAAGGTAAGTGTGCACATTGAGCTGAGACGGAGGTAGTATATTCTTTCTTTAATTATCATACAATGAATGGAAAAAATATTCAGTTGGTTGAATATGCATGTAGCACACAAGTAGGACATGACTATGAGCGTGGGCTACACACAATTCTTACCTAGATAACACACAAAAAAAAAAAAAAAACAAACGACAATTTGATGTCTTAATTGACTACAATGCAATTCAGCAATTTCGGATTAGGATGGTCAAAATTAATATCCAGGATAAGTTAAGGGGCCTGAAATTACCTTTAAGCAACATAACAGTAATTGACAAAGTAGGGAAGTAAACACCAGCAAGGGACTAGATCAGGTCCGAAACTAGGCTATGGTTATACAACAACTAATGGAAGAAAGGAAAGCAACGAAATGGGTCAAACAGAATGACTTAGCTGATTCTATACATCAAGTTTAAGCAGAATTCTTTAGGCGAAGAATGGGAGCTTTTACAGAAAAATCATCCTTCGTGTCCGTCTCTTTTTTTTTTTTTTAAAGTGAACCTTTTCTGTTTTAGAGGCAAGATTGCTACCGTAAAATGCTCTAGCAATATTCGTTTATTAGCTTGATTTACAAATGAAATATCAACGAACTCCCAAAAAAAAAGGAGCTTCCTACTTAAAATGGGAAACAAAATAAGTTTAACCACCATGGCATATTATACGGAAGGTCAAAGTTCATTTTCATCTATTGTACTTTCACCCGACGTTCACTTTAACCATTGTACATTTTTATTAACATAAAAACCACTGTAGTTTGGAAAACCTGTCATGTCATCAGGATACCAAATCCGTGCGCTGATCCACGAATTTGGGACCGATATGATAGGGTTTTCAAAGTACAGTGGATTTTATGTTAATAAAATAGTACTCCCTCCGTCCCAATTTAAGTTTCTTAGTTTGACTTGGCACGCTTATGAAGAAACCAAGGTAAAATGGGTAAACAATTACAATGGTTGAGGGTATAATTGTCCAAAACACTATTCATAAGACAAGTGGGTGAAAAGTAGGTTAGGTAAGTAGTGGTCTTTTTTGTAATTCTATAAAGTTAAGAGGATATAGTAATCCAAAACACTTTTCACTAATTTCCATTTATGGAATAAAGCAAAGTAAGAAGCTTATAGTGGGACGGATCGAAAAGGAAAGTAAGAAGTTTAAATTGGGCAGAGGGAGTACAATGGTTAACATTGAAAGTACCCTCAAAGTGCAGTGGACAAAAACGAACTTAGGCCTTTACGGAAAGAACTACTGAAATGCAGCCTCACCATTTTTTTAACATTGACGCCCTCGTAAGAAGGTATTTACTCCAACACTCGTGTTAATGATGAAAAGAAAATTATCTCTAGCTCCACTATATACAGAAAGGGCAACTGCAACCAAATCCATTTAACCAGTCTCAGGATGAATATACAGAAGAAAGAAACAAACTTATTAAGAAAAAAGAGGACCTAAACTCAGAACAATTTTTTTTTATCGGCATTTAAATTATGTACCTGTTAGAGAGAACTCAGGGAGGCCGTCAAATGGGGGCCATATCCACACTATGTTATTCTATTGCAATTCAATTAGCGCTTCCTACTCTTCTATCAACAACAAAGGGTAAAATTATCTCAACAGCTAAAAGGAATCTCTATAATACAACCTGCAACGCAAAGAATAACGAACAAGCTGAACTCAATAAAAGTCATTTTAAAGTAAAGACATCAATTTTAATAAAGTACGCACTACTCCATCCGTCCCATTTTATACTTCAAAATTTTTCTTTTTGGGTGTCCCAACTTATACTTCAAAAACCCCAAAAGGAAAGTTTTTAACACTTCTTTATTCAATGAGTCCCACACGTCATACTCGCAACAATTAACACCAACTATTCCCTACCCCACGTTCTCTCTCTTACTCGCTTTTTCAACTCACAACACCCTATCCCACTTTTTACATTTCATACTAAAAAATCCATCAACTTAATCATTGTGCCCCATTCTTTTTGAAGTTTAAGATGAGATGGAGGGAGTATATATTTACCTGATGCTCACCATCGCATCGTCCTCCTTGCATTGCTATTATCCGTACAGTTGAGGTCGGCAAGTTCAGTCACCATCCTTACTAACAGATAATATTGCGATCTAACTATGACCCAGATGTTTTATAAGGTAACTAGTTTTTCCTATAAAAGCCTCCTATCATCATTATATACCCTTCGAATTTGGCCTCTTATTTCTCATCATAAAGCAGCCAAAGTAAGAAAATGCTATTCAACTAGTAATGTACATGTGTACAAGGGCGGGGGGAGCCGCTGACTGGGACCCATCACTCGACAGAAAATAACGTATTTTAGGCAAGATCTTTGCTCTTCCCCCCATTGACTGGATATCAGAGAGAAAACAATCAACATGTCTCATTTGGCATCTTTCACAATCGACACCATGTTAACTATCATGGGCAGTCTACCGGCAGATTGTTTCCATTGCAAGCCTTACAAGGCGTAACAATCCATCCACATCTTGAAAGTTGAAATCAAGAGCTTTTTTAACAGAAGAACTAGCCTCCTTATCATCTGGTTTAAAATTACAGGCTGCGAAAGCAATTCTTGACTTCCTGGATGCCTCCATTGCAAGATTAACATTTTGTGCCTGTAAATATATGTACATTAAAATTGCCAACAACCATACTATGCTTCAACAACCTCAAAGTTAAGTACTCCCTCCATCCCATAATAATTGTTACACTTTCTCATTTTGTTCGTCCCAAAATAAATGTCAAATTGCTAAATAACAAGTCAAATGCAACATTTATGGGACGGAGGGAGTAGATGAAACGAGATGAAGGTGAGTTTGAATATCTCTTACAAAGGTAAGCAGACGCGAAAAGTTGGGTCTGTTTCGTGCAGCGATAACATGATTTCCAGCAATTTGAGGAGGACTAACACCCTTGGCTAAGGCAACCTTGTCCACTGTTGCAGGGTTATTTAAGTTATCAAGATCGGAGGCAGAGGATGAAGGTGACTCGCCTAATGGGGATAACACGACGTACGTCAGATCAGCATGAAAGAGAAACACGAATATCTGTGGAGTTGCTTCCGCCCCGGAAAGACAATTACATTTGAATTTTAATGGTCAACACAAGTGAGTTTCGAACAAACATTAATGTCAATTTAACCATCCCATTAAAATTCTAAAAATTATAATTGATAAACCATAAAGTGATTTATCAATAACAATTTTTTTTTTTTGGAATGATTAGATTGACATTAATGCTTGGTCAAAGTTCACTTGTGTTGACCATAAAAATTAATGAGACTATCTTTTCGTGACGGAGGGAGTAGCAACTTTGCAATTACTTGCCTTCCCATACCTGTGGGGGTTATTTGCAGAGCCGTTTGCAACTCATGTCTATCTTTGCTTGCAAGGCTATGAGACGAATAGACTACTTTCAAGTAAGCCACCTCTGTGCATTTGTAGGCCAAAGCAGCACCAGACATGTCTCTGGATTTCTCATATTCATGAGCACAAAACCTATTAGAAGACAGGTACACCGTTAGGCAACAAGAAGAGAGGCTGCACCAGCACTTCCACATCAACAAATTAGCATCAGCTAAGCATAACTTATCAATGCAGGAATCTATAAGCTTGACTAGTGATTTTATTTTTCAAATTTTGAATATCTAGGGAAGTAAGATTACATCTAGTTGATTAAAGTACTAAATCAAGTTGACTTGGAAAATCATATTGATAGTTACTCCAAAATAGGAAGACTATGTTTCACCAGTCACGGGGCGAAGAAATGACAACCAAGTTCAAAAAAATAAAATAAAAAATATCAATTATACGAGAGCTACATCAACCCCCCCCCCCCCCCAATTTCCCTCAATTTTCTAGATAACAGTTTGCATAAACTTCTTAATTATGATGGTTGCATGATTTCACTTCATCAAGATTAACTGCAAATGAACCTCAATAACACCAAAAAATCACTAGTTGAGTTTGATACTGACGCGGGAAAATGAACCTCTTTATGTTTTTAAGATTCATTGCCCGTGGAGTGGCCATTTGTTACAAGAACTATCAAAAAAGATTGGTTTGGATGACGTTTTCCAATGTAATAAAGAGACCAGAATTCTGGGTCAATATCAAGGTCAATCTGGTAATTATCTACAACGTTTCAGCCAACATATAATATATCATTGGAAAGATATACGAGCCTACTTTATGTGGCATTTTACGGATCATCATTTGGATTTTTGTGGAATTAGTTATGATTTAATTACTGAAGGGCAGTCATAAGGACAGATTCATCCGAATTTTGTCTTACTTCAAGGGCTTCATTGATTCTTTGGATGTATCTCTATCTTATCAACATGTAATTAGTTTTTATGTTTATCCTTTAAGTATTTTTAGTATTCCTAGGCTTGGAGGGATGTTCCAAGTTAAGTATAAATAGCATTGTAATGCAATTGTAAGGAGAGAGTGAGTTGAGTTATATAAAAATATATTAAGTCTTCGTGACTTGTTTTTAGAAGATGGATTTTTTCTAGTTATCTTATCCCTTAGGTTGGGTTCCTTTGGGTGGTGATTTGACTCATATTCATTGGTGGATTCCTTTGAATATCGAGTTTGTTAACCCGTGTTTGTTCACTTGTGTTTCCTCCGATGTCTTCTCCACTTTTCCGGCATCAAATTGGTACCAGAGCTGAGGTTGGTATGCTTCCGCAATATTACCAAGACCGGGATGTTATGGTGGAAGATCTTAGGAGACAAGTGTTACAACTCAAGCATCGTCTTGCATGCTACGAGACTTTGGAACATGATGAATCGCGTCATGATTCAAAAATGATGATTTCAATAGATCGTGAGAAGATTTCCCTTTCCAATCACACTTTTGACAAGGTGACGACTGAAGAGGCTTCTCATCGATTTAACTATCGATTGAACCTTACTTTCCAGAAAGTTTATGATGAAGAGATTTTTGAAAATCTTGCATGGCCATTTTCATATTCAACAAGCGAAGAAGCAATTGTCGATTGGAATAAACCTCCAATCTATGATGAAGATTCGATTTGCAATGAAGAACTTGAAGAGCCCGTCAATGTTTCTAGAGACAATTGCATGGAGGTAAATGTTTCTCTATTTTCAAATTTTTGGGTTCTTGATACCACAATCTTGAAGCATGATTTATTTCCCTTTTCGCAACACAGTCATGACACTATTGTGCATATGCAACGTAAGATTGATGTTAGAATAATTATTCGTCACTACAAAATTCGAGGACGAATTTTCTCCAACCAAGGGAGAATGACGCGGGAAAATGAACCTCCTTATGTTTTTAAGATTCATTGCCCGTGGAGTGGCCATTTGTTACAAGAACTATCAAAAAAGATTGGTTTGGATGACGTTTTCCAATGTAATAAAGAGACCAGAATTCTGGGTCAATATCAAGGTCAATCTGGTAATTATCTACAACGTTTCAGCCAACATATAATATATCATTGGAAAGATATACGAGCCTACTTTATGTGGCATTTTACGGATCATCATTTGGATTTTTGTGGAATTAGTTATGATTTAATTACTGAAGGGCAGTCATAAGGACAGATTCATCCGAATTTTGTCTTACTTCAAGGGCTTCATTGATTCTTTGGATGTATCTCTATCTTATCAACATGTAATTAGTTTTTATGTTTATCCTTTAAGTATTTTTAGTATTCCTAGGCTTGGAGGGATGTTCCAAGTTAAGTATAAATAGCATTGTAATGCAATTGTAAGGAGAGAGTGAGTTGAGTTATATAAAAATATATTAAGTCTTTGTGACTTGTTTTTAGAAGATGGATTTCTTCTAGTTATCTTATCCCTTAGGTTGGGTTCCTTTGGGTGGTGATTTGACTCATATTCATTGGTGGATTCCTTTGAATATCGAGTTTGTTAACCCGTGTTTGTTCACTTGTGTTTCCTCCGATGTCTTCTCCACTTTTCCGGTATCAGATACTGTCAAAACACAGAAGAGAGCACCTAATTTTTACCTAACCAATCACTTAAGAGCCGCATTGACATATTTTGAGCCTATCCGACTAGTGGTTCTTGGATGTGCACCTCCAAAAGATAAAAATAAGCATAAAAACACATACGGATGTCTACTTCTCCAAAAAAAAGGTAATTATGACAACCCCTTTCCTCAAAAAGCTTTTCAAGTGAGAACCATATATTTAACGGTATGTCTTAAGAATTACTTACTCGCAAAGTTTTGCGGTGCTACTGTACATATCAACATGCTTGGTACTCTCAGTGTTGCAAGATTCCAACAAAGAGGCTGCAAGAAGAAACTTAAGGGCTGCTTGGAAATAATACCCTGTACTTTCAAGGTTTGATCCAGAGTTCTGCAGATGATGCAAAAAGTTGTACAAGTGTCAGAAAGAGAAATTAAAAGAAAATATTGAAAAATCAAAATTTCAGTGGTAAAACACTAGGTGGCAACCTTAAGACGATCAGCCAGGTGCTTCAGATCTGTCGCCTCCTTTAAAGCATTGGTGGCAGCCTGACTGGCGGAATCCCTACGAAGGGGACTTGGGGCATCATGATCTCTGCCCTTGTGCCGGTTGGGTGTGGAATGTCTCACATTACTAGGCTGATTTTCGCTCTGATTCTCAGTTTTCTTGTTCTGCCTCTTGCCTTCAGAAGCATCAAATGAGGAACTAATACCTCCATTTTCCTTATGTGATCCAGGAACTGCTTGAGTCAAACGTGCCGTCTCATGTTGACTTTTTCCAGAGGGAGGCAATGAGTGTGACTTACCCCTTCCAGAGACATCCCCACGGTCTGTTTTGTCAGAAACAACCCTCTTTGATGATCTTTCACTATCACGGTCCATTGGTAGATTTGGCTTCGCGTCCTGGCTTGAAATAGCTTCTTTCTTGACATCTGAAGCATCAGGGTGCCCGTATTTCGAGTAGCTATCCCTTTTAACATTCTCACTGGAAATTTTATCTGAAGACTCTTTCTTGAAACATGAACCCTTTTCGACTTTATCAGTGGTAAGTGAGAATTTATCCTGCAACTTGTTTCTTCCACCCTTTTTAGCTTCATTTTCATTGGAAGAATCAGGTACCTTGAGATTGACCTTATCGTATTCAGATCTAGAACTACGACTTTTGTCCTTCGACCTTGAAGAGGATGCTTTTCCATGCTTCCTTGGACGTGAACCATTGGAATGTCCCTGCTTGTCACTCCATTTTTCTTCATTATGGCCTCCATCAAAAGTCTGTGGTCTGCTACCATATTGACCACCTTGGCCCATTGTATCATCACAAGAAGGTAGAACTTCCGCCTTGACTTTATTGCCTAATGCCTGACCAAAATCCCTCTCCTGAAAACCAGGTAAGGAGGACCCTAGAGATCCATTGGCTGCTCCAGTGAGAGTTTCATCCTTCCTGTAACTCCCTCTATCATCCTCACCATCTGAGCCTTTTGTCACAGTTATCTTCTCTGAAATTAATATCCTCAAAGGGGATGAAGAAACGGATTCAACCGGTGAGCCTTTTTCTTCCAGGGGATTGACTTTGGTTTTATGAGAACCAGAAACCTTTGAAGAGCTTGAAGTGGCAGCCACAGATCCCGTATCCCTTTTTGAAGAATCCTTCGCATCCAAACCCCCTGCTTGCTCATCTTTAGTACTTCTACCTCTTTTATCAGCTCCACCACTGTCTTTGCTCGCACAGGTTTCTTCTCCTCTAGACTTAGATACCCTTGGTTTCTTTTCTTTTCTCCGGTTAGTTTCACTGCTTTCTTGAAGATCACGCCCAACATCCAGGCGGGATTTGCTATAAATCTGTGAATCCTGACAATCATCCGATTTTCTCTTCTTTGCAACGCATCTTTCATCAGATCTCCTCATGTGGAGAGATCCGTCGTTAGGAGTAATCTGTTTTTGGTGTTCTTGACTTCTGACAGATCCTTTAGAATCAGATTTTGAGTCGTCAGAGCGCTCCTTAGATTTTCGATAATTCTTCTCTGAGCCATTAATCAATAAGCCCCTGCTTGAGCTACGACCCTTCAAGTGAGATCCACCATGGTCAGAAGCCCAATCTTCCTCAGCGTAGTACATACCCTCTGTCTTGATTTTCTTACCAACTCTAGAACCATACTGATCATTGTCTCTCTTGTTTCTTATCTTAGAGTACTCTCCTGTGGAAATGTTACACAAGAAAGACATTATTTATATGCTAAGAAAGAGAAGTTAAAAGTGATCTTGTTATTAGCTTCTACTACTTGATCCTATTGTCATTCTATATATATGGGCACTTGTCAAAAAAGAAAAAGAGAACGAAATAGAATGTAGAAGTGCAAACAATTTGAACTTAATCAACAAACCTCCATCCATAAATTCTTCTTTAATCTCCTCTTTCTGCTTTTGTCTGTGCTTCTCACCCACTAAGTTTTTGGAATGACTAGAATCTTGAAAGTCAACTCCATTCATAGTAGGAGACTGATACACGCCAATTAAGCCCATACCTTTCATTGGTGTCTGAAGGCTCTTCTTTGTGGGGTTTGAAGACTGAGCCAAACCATCCTGTTTCATTTCATTTGATGCATCTTTTGACCCGTGTTTGTTCTTTCCACCAGCAGTTAGACCTCGAGAACCAAGATGTTGACTCTTTTGATCAAACTGAAGAGGATCAGCTGCAAATACTCCTGGTAGAATGCCACCCGCACTGCTTAAGTTCTCAGGACCAGGGACATGGTAAAGAGCAATTAGAGCCTTACTTGTCTCATCCTCACTGATACTACACCGATTCATTCCAGGCCTAGAAAAATGTCAACCCACTAGGAAATCAGGCTTCACGTGTGATAGAAAGAAAATACAGCATTAGTGCAATTATTTTTTAAAATAAAATATGGAAGAAAAATACATTATTGAGATGTTTGACTTCCAGAATAGGAAACTTGTTTTTTATTTTTTTGTGTAGACAGAAGGAGTAAGTATATTACTTCAACTTGTAATAGTTTAGCGGTTTCGTACCCGTGAGGAGTAACTATCTTGGTACTTCAATTTATAGTAGCTTACTGATGCAACAGGCCGAAGGATACAACGGAAACCATGAATTATTATTCGCTTAAGTTTTTTTGTTATTCAGGGACATATTAATGTAATTTATGTTGTAGGGCTAGTTACGAATTATTAGTATTTAAGTTATCCTAGCTTTAAGTAGGATTAGTGTGAGTTTTTCATATTTCCTTTTGTATTAGTGTTTTTGAGTCCTTATAGTGTTAGATAATCTGTCTATCAGCAGCTCTAGTATAGATAGAAATTAACTTAACCTATAACTACACATGTAAGCTTCAAAGCATATTGATCAATATGTTGAGAGAGCTCTTAAGCTTATTGCATTGATTTTTCTTATCTTCCTTAATTTTCTATCTTTTCTATATGCTTCCGCCTACATCCGCTAACCCCAGTAACCAAATATGATGTTAGGTTCACTGTTATTAGAAAGTAACCCGTGTACAAAAAGCTAAATAATATTTCGAAATTAACTTACAGCCAGTTAAGCATGCTACACATCCAGTTATCCGGAAGGCTGTCCGGATTTGTACCCAGTGGAAGAAGTCTCCATTTCTGACATTTGTCACAACACACCCAATCTTCTTTCACCACAGGAGTCACAGTTGCACCTGCATCAGAAACAGTTCCACTGCCATTGACAGGTCCAATATGTGGGCCCGGTCTCGGGTAGACCGACGCAGATGGCTTCTGATTACTCTTACTTTCTAATCTTGCTTTTGATCCACCATTAACTTCCGATATGCTTTTTTCTAGTATTGCGGATTCCTTTCGTCTGTCCCCTAAAGATTTCGTCTCCAAAGCCATGTCACTATCTTCCTGTTCTAGGTTAAAGTCCCCAAAGAACTCTTTATATCTCTCTTTGGTGATCCCACTTTCTTTCTTTGAATCTTCCACATCACTTTTAGACTTGTAACCATTCGCAGAAGTGCTCTTTCTACTTTTAGACACAGAAGAGGATTCATTCTTTAAACTGTCTTTTGGAATCTCTGCATGTTGGGAACCATGACTTTGACTTCCTTTTGACTTCCTCTTCCCACCAGAAGATGATGTCTCTTTTACAGGTGCCAGTTTCAAGCGGTCATTTTCAAGAGATGTAGCTTTCTCAGAAGCCTTCGGGTTTAAAGAATCTACAGGTACAATATTGTGACTTTTAGTGGCACTCGAATCAACTTTAGATGAAATATCGGCTTCTTTAACAGAGTGAATTGAATCTTCATCATCAGAATTCACTTTCTTATTCTCCAACTTTTTAACTGAACTGTCCCTTCTACTAGGCTTCTCGACCTGACCATTCTCTCGGGTGAAGACTGGCTCCAATGATTCTTCTTTTGGTAACATCCCACCATTATTGCATTTTCCAAAGTCGACCACATCACAATTAGAGTTGGAGAGAAGTGGGAGCTTTAAAGCATTAGAAACAAGTTCTTCACAAGCCAAAGTATCAATGTCTTTTTCTTTCTTCGTTACATGGACACCGTTTCTAGCATCATCTCCATTGCTGGTCATGGATTCTACTGAAACAAGATTACTACCCAATGGCTTCAATTTCTTCTCTTCAGAAACTTTATGAGTTCTTACTTGACTCCACTTGTGCACTGGTCCGGATCTATCACCCCTGAGCTTCTCTTTTTCAGTCAAGCATGTTAAATCATTGGGAAGAGGGGATAGAAGTAGACTCCCTTGCACTGGAAATGACGTCATTATCTGTCCATAAGAAAAAAAGTCTGATTAATTTAAGACAATTAAGAAATACATGTGGAGTCTGCTATAATTATTATAATAATAATAATAATAAATAAATAAATACATGAGGAGTAATGGAAAGGACGACAAAGTCAATCCACCTGAAGAATACTAGTTGGAGATTCATATGGGGCATCAATTGGTTCACGTGAAAATCCTTCACTGTCAATGGGACTGCATTCCAGTGAAGAAGACGGAGAGACATCAAGGCCAAGCCCGCTGTAGATTTCAGCCTTTTTTCGAGTCGACAAATTATCTGAACCCATTACGATCCGAAACTTCAGAGGCTTCTGGTCAGAAGCATTACCAGACTTTTTAACAGGCTCATTTTTTGAACTGAAATCCTCATTACAATGAGTAGATGACAAGCAAACTTCTCGTTTTACTGTATCATTTGCAGGTGGACCCCTTCCAGGCACCGACTGGGCATTAGCAGAGGATGGTCCTTCTCTTGCTAATTGAGATGCACTGAATGATGTTACAGAGTTTTGACGACCACCCTGTATGATAACACAGCTCAAAGTGCTCATGTAAACCAGAAAGTTGAAAGTCTACCAAGACCCATCCACACCAGACACTGAAAAAAGTATTAAGTCTATCTTGCTACGAGAGAAAATTATTTTGGAAAAAATTAATTTTCAGATTTCAATTTAAAGGACTGAGATCAAACAGAGACCAAAACCATCGACAGCATACCGAACATTCTATACTTTAAAGATCATTGCTTTTGGTAGCTTAATTGAAAACATTATACTTTTCCTAACAAAATTTTATATATTTGCTGATTGCAGGACAAAGTATAACAAACTTAACAGATTTCTACCTCCACATGCATATTGCTTGCAGACATGGATGTGTTGTGGTTATGAACTCTTGGTGATGATTTAGGATGAGTCAACGCAGGAGCACGCAGATACATGGGCAAAAAGGAACCATATTCCCAAAATTTTGCCCCTGCAAGTATGTAAGAATTTTCAAAATCAGCACTTCAAACTGGCCTATGAGTTATGGAGTATCCTTGTTCCTCAACTTGACTTACCCAAATTCTCAGCCGAAGCTCCACCTTCAAAATCTTTCTGAAAATTTCCCAAAATGTCATGAAGTTTCTCATCCTTCAAAACCAAAAATAACAGTCATCTGTAAGATACTATGCCGTAAAAGCCTGAAGAAATTATGGTATTAAGGAATTACAGTTCCATCATACTACTACGTGCGAGCAAATGCCTACCGGTGTATTCTTATATCTTTCATTGAGATTCTATTAATGGATTTAAAATGATGGCAACAAATTTCAGATGCCCTCGACAGCTATCTGTGTGTCAATAGCAAGTCTTTTTACCTTGACCACAGTTAAATTGAACACCCATGAGACCTAGATTAGGTATCAAACACTTACCCTACTAGGAGTTTCATTTATAAACTGAAGTTAACAATCAAGTGATGCAGGTCTTGACTGGAATCCAGTCTACAACTTCCACAAACATAGAAAACCAATTGAACCTATTTTAGGTAATCATACTAAAATGACAATACCATAACATAAATAACTGTCATAATATTAGTAATTACAATTAAATTTCTGATTAAAAATAGTTGAGATATCCCACATTCACATAACATTATTGTGTTATATTCACTTCTAAACACTATAGCATCCAAGAGAGAAGACGTTTTGAATCCGACAATGTTTTAGTGTTAACCAATAATGCTTACCCACAATATAACCAAGATTTATCAGATAAATCTAATCACGAGTTTGTAACAAATAAGTCAAACCCAATTCCTAACAAACGAAAATCCATTAAAAAACCAAAAATTCAACGTGAAATGATGGGGGAATCAAAAGATCAGTACTACTTTGAAGCTCAAAGTAAGAAAAAAAGATTGTCTTACAATGTAAGAGAGAGTAACATCAGGGTCAATTGTCGTATCATCAACATCATTGTTGTGGAAGCCAGCCTCTCCCTCTTCCAGCTCAGTCTCTTCCATCTCTCCTTCAACTCCAAACCCTAATTCTAACCCCTTCCTTGCATCCCCACTTCCAACAGAAATCATCAAAAAAAAAAAAAAAAAATCAAACCCCCACAACACAAAAACAGGCCTTCCGAACCGCAAAACTCAATCTATCAAAAGCTGCAACGAAATTCCAAAACATCATCGACCCGATTCAGAGAATCGAAAACCCAGAAAAACCCATCAATGGATTTCCTTAGAAACAAACAAGATCGGAAATACAAACAGCTTCGATTTTCTCACCAACCGAATAATAGAAATATTCACGAAAAGAATAATTATAATCGACTCAAATAAACTTAGTTACCCCGATCTTCAATCAGAATTGAACAATTAAAGGTTCGATCGTGCTTCAAGATTTCTGTAGGCTCAAATCGAGGCAATTAACCATAGAATGAAACGAGTCTGGTTTTTTTTTGGTGTTGTTCAGCAGCCGCGTTTTTTTTGTTTTCTTCAATTTTTCTTTTCTTTTTCTTTTTGGTTGTTTGGACAGTAAAAGATTAAAAATTAAAAAAAAAAAAAAAAAAACTGTTTTTTTTCCATAGAAAATAAAGCCCCTCTTGAAATGTTGTTCAGGTTTTTGATTTATGGTTATTTTTCCAATTATGTTTATTTTGAAGTTTTTTTTCCTTAACAAATTCATTTTGCTGATTTCAAAAAAACAAAAAACAAAAACAAATTCATTTTGCTCTACAAATCCATTTGACTTAAGCTGACAATGTCCGATTTTCACGTAATTGGTCAAATTTCATGTGATTTTTTTGGATTCACACTTAATTAATGTTAGTTTAATTTCATTTCTAGAAATATTTATATAATTATAATGTACTTAAATTAAGAATTTGATATTCATCTTTATTTTTAATTAAAACGAAAATAGACATTAAATTTGGATACACTAGTGTATATTATACTTTAATTGTAATATTCACTTATTAATAACAAATACTCTCTGTTTCAAAATACATGTCGTTTTAGAGTTCTTCACACATATTAAAAAATGCAATTAATATATACTCCCTCCGTCCACCCGAATTAAGATTTTTGAGTTGGCCACAGGGATTAAGGAAAAAGTGTTAGTGGAGTGGGTATTGTGAGTATGAAAAGTAAAGTAGGGGAGAGAAAGTGTGGTAGAGAATAATGATTGAAAAGTTGTTGTGAGTGTGAATATGGGTCTCATTAAATAAAATATTTCCATTTTTGGGTTGTCCTAATTCGAATGAGACACCCAAAATGAAAATTTGTCATAATTCGAGTGAGACGGAGTGAGTATACAAAAGACTCGTCTACCCCTAGAAGAATCCAATTACCTATGCAATTAAATGCTTAAACAAGAAATAGGTTGCAATTAATGGATGAGGGTACTTTTGGTATACAAAAGTAAAAATGTCTTGAAATTAGTAAAACGTCAAGTAGTTTTTTAAACAATTTTCTTGCAACAAAATAAGATCACATCAAAATTAATTTTTTCTCTCTATAAAAATAACTTATGGTACTTATTTGATTCAAAATAAATGACTATTTTTTTAAAAAAAATTAAAAATAATATTTTTTTCAGTATAAAATATAAAAAAGTGAGATAGAGATCAATATAAATAATAATATGTACATTTAATATAAATTAAAATGAATATTTACTTTAGTCTGTAAATATAAATTGTAGAAATAAATACTGCTATGAGTTTGTGCAGTGGTTTTACTTGTGTAAAGTGGCTGGTCAAAACAACGGTATGTCCGAAAGTGATAAGAATAGAAGAAAGGCTACCCGACACTGTGGCGTTTGGAAACACGCGCGTGTTGTTTTTAGTAGGTCATTATCATTGCGGCATCTAATGGCAACTTTCACTAGTCACCTTCATCTTCCAATTCTTTCAAATACAACCCCTTGTAATTTACTCCCTCCGTCTCATTTTTAAGTTAAAATTTTTTGGATTCAAATATTAAGAAATGAATATTTTTTATTACAAAATATAAAAAGTGAGTAAAGTATTGTGAGTATAAAAAGTGGGTTGGAGAGATAAAGTGGAGTAGAGAATAGTTAGTGTATAATTGTTGTGTGTATGACCAACTAAATAAAGAGTATAAAAAAAATTCTTTTAGAATTTTGACTCTTGAATTAGAACACCGATTAAGGTAATTTTTTACTCTTAAAATGGGACGGAAGGAGTGTTTTTTTCTTTTTTACTACTTGATATACTCCCTCCGTCCTAGAAAGATGGTCAATGCAAGTGAACTTTGACTAAATATAAATGTCAATCTGAAATTCTAAAACTTGTTATTGATTAATCATCAAGTGATTTTATCAATGACAAATATTAAAATTTCATTGGGATGATTGATAATAATATTTGGTCAAAGTTCACATGTGTTGACCGTCAAAAATCCAAAGTGGACTATCTTTCTGAGACAGAGGGAGTATTTTATTTCTCCTTTCTTTTTATTTGTACTCACTTCGTTCAAGAGTAATAATTATACTTTGATTTTCCATACTGCTTAAGAAAATAAATATATTATTCAAGTGAATTGAAGATATAATTGTTCAAATCACTCTTCACAATTCAATTTGATAAAAATAGATTGGTAAAGTATTGGTGTTTTTTGTGATTATACAAGTATTATGAGGAAAATGTTGTCCAAAACACTATTCATCATTTTGTAATATTGCGAAAAAAAGACTTACTTTGAGTTGTTGAAAAAAAAAAAGTAAGACTCTTACTATGAGACTAATACATGAGACTAAGACATGAAGTATATATATTTTTTTGTTGTTTTCAATGATAAAAACTATGTCTACAATGGCCGGTCTTTCTTTTCTTAATTTCTAGCGGTTGTTAGTGGGTTATATTGGATAACTTACAATTGAAAGGATGATATTAGAAATTTTGTCGGACTCTTAAAAAGATATGCATATGTAATCAAACTTCAAATGATGATCATAGTACACTACAACAAAAATGTTCTTTTTAAACGTTGTTAAATCATTTTCACAACGTTATATAATCCGTCGCGGTAATGTTTACAACAATATTCATCTGACATACCTTAATCCGACTTTTCATCCTCATTCAAGACATGCGAGTAATTTTCATGGCGTAAAATAACTCATAAAAAGCAATAATAAATTTTAGAATGGAACGTTTCAACAGAAAAACTTAAAATGAGAATAAATGCAACTATTAGGGTCCAAAGGGAGTATATTCCAAGGAGTGCAAACAAGAATCAAGAATGTGCTCCAAATTGTTCCAAAACTACTTTCTAAATAGTCATTTATTTTATTCCTTATAAATCTATATATATATATATATTAAAGTTGGTGAGGAGTGTTGTGGATTTGACATGTGGACATATTTTAGTAAAGACTTGATTTTAGAGAAGCCACATCAACATCATCTTAAAATCTAAATGACTTTTGATATTCTCATTCTTAGCTAATACTATTAGTTAATCATATTAGTAATTATATGAGTTAACTATTACTATTAATAGTATAAGTTAACTATTACTATCAATAGTATAAGTTAATCATTACTATTAATAGTATTAGTTAACCATTACTATTAATAGTATTAGTTAACAATATTAGTTACAATACAAGTTAAATATTACTATTAATAGTATTAGTTAACTATAATAGTTACTATATTAGTTAACTATTACTATTAATATGATTAGTTAACTATTACTATTAATAGTATTAGTTAACTATAATAGTTACTATATATAAGTTAATTATTACTATTGATAGTATTAGTTAACCATAATAGTTACTTTATATGATATTTTTTACTATTAATAGTATTGGTTAACTTATTAGTATTAGTTAATTATAATATTTATTATATAAGTTAGATTATTAATTTTTAATATTAATTAATCATAATAGTTACTATATCAATTAACTATTACTATTAATAATATTATTTTATTATAATAATTATATTAATAATTATTATTATATAGATTAATCATTGCTATTAATATATATTAACGATTACTGATATTAATTAATTATAATAGTTATTATAATAATAGTAATCATATAGATTAATTTTTATTATTAATAGTATTAGTTAAACTGATGATTACTATATTAGTTAACTATAATTAAAATATTTTTTAAGACATACTATTGGTTTCCCGTGCAGAGCACGGGTTACCCGCTAGTAAATAAAAATAGTCATTTATCAAGAGCGCGTGGATTGGTACATGTTGCCTTTGAGCATGTCTCTCTTGACGGCTCAATGTGGTAGCTTTGCCTATTTAACCAAACACAATAGTACTTGTCTCTTATTCCAAATATTCAAATTACAAAACTTATGGAAAAATAAAAAGAATATTATCCTTCCGTCACATTTTAATGAGCACAATTTTTTTTTGGCGTCTCATTGAAATGGGCATTTACCAAAAATGGCAAAAAAGTTTATCACTTGTCCCGCTCATTTTCTCTTTTACTTTATTTTTATACTCATAACACCAATGAACTTATTATTCTCTACCCTATTTACTCTCTTCTACTTTACTTTTCATACGCACAACACTTACTTCACTATACACTTTCTTTAATTCATGAACTAGAAATACGTTGTTCCCACTGAAATGGGACGAATGAAGTACTCCTTAATTTCAATCTTCCGATAATATTGTTGTATTGATATTGAGGTATTAAAACTTACTCCCCTATTAGAGTGTTAGTTGATTTACCAATCTTTTATCATAAGAAAAAGTTTTATTTATTTATACATTATTTGTGTAATGAAAAAAAAAGTGAACTAAAACTATTTCTTATTTAAAAACACTATATTTATTAGACAGATAAAAATAGTGTGATATTTATTATTACTTTTTTATTCAAAAATTAAATCAATTCAACTAAATTGCTATATAATTTACTTGGGAGGGGTGGGGAGAGTATCTAGTTTGTACTATAGTCATCTCAATAAATAATATTTACGTATTGTTTAATTTAATTAAATATTTATTAAAAAATTACAATATAATTTTAAAAATATTATTAATATACCAATAACAATACGTTTTATAAATTTATTAAAAATTTACAAGAATAATAAAATAAAATAAATATTATATTCAATTAAATTAAACATTTAAAAAAATAAGTTATCTTTCAAGAGGGAGGAAGTATAATTAAACCTTCATAATTTTTTATCTTCACGAAAATAATTTACTACTTTTTAAACACTTGATGAGAAAAGTGTACTTCATTAGTCCAAGGCACTCATCTCTTGACCCAATACTACATGAGTTTAGATCCATCCCTTCAAAAGGTCATAATTGATGAAAATGATAAAAGTGATCGTCTAGTAAAATTATAACCTATACTAATATTTAGTTTAAAATATTCTGAAAAAGTTGTCATTATTTGAAATGTGTGAAACGCATTAATCCTTCTATCTCAAAATAAAAATAAATTACTAGTATTCCCTCCATCGCAGTATGAGTGTCAATTTTTCCTTTTTAGTCTGTCGTCCCTGAGTAAGTGTCAATGTCCTAAAATGACAAATTTGTTTACTATTCCTCTCACAAATTCTTTCTCTTACTTTACTTTTATACTCACAAAACCAATCAATTTATTCACATTCTCTTATACTTCATTTTTCATACTCACAACATTTACATCATTTTTACCAGCTTTTAATCTCCATGCAAATAGAAGGGTAGCCACTTACTCTGAGACGGTGGAAGTATTTTAGAACAAAATATATTTCAAAATTAATGATCTTTTTGTGAATAACTTTGTCGTAAATATTTTGTACTAATTGTTTTATATATTTATTATATATTGAAGTTTAGAAAGTAGATAGTAAAGATTTTATGCATCTTTATTACTAAAATTTGTAAAAGTTGAATTCCTTATACTTTTAGAAATATGAAAAAAAAAAATCATTTGATTTGAAACAAAATGAATATCATTTTGAAAACTTAAATGAATGGACAGTTAAAAACTATAACACCAAAATATTTAATTTATTAGATCTGACCTTATAACTGTGTAGGCCTGATAATTAGTACTCCCTCCCTCCGTCCCATATTTATCGTTACTTATTTTTATTTTGGGTGCCCCATATTTATTGCTACTTACTTAAAATATTCACTTCTTTCTCTCATATACACTCACAACAACTATCCGCTAACTTGTTTTCTCTCTCCTACCCACTAACAATACTTACTTTTTTAACATATTTTCTTAATTCTTGTACATTCACATTTGGTAGTAATAATTACTCCCTCCGTCCCGGACTAAGGTTATTTGTTTGACTTTACACGGATATTTAAAAAAAAATGTTGTGAGTATGAAAAAGTAAGTAAAAGAAAGTAGGAGAGATAAAGTGGGTAAACAGTTTGGATAATGATATGTATAGTGAAAACTCAAAGGGAAAACTCATAGTGAAACACTGTAATCCGTTGGATTGTAATAAATGTTTGTGAGCCCCACTAATAAAAACCAATCCAACGGTTTAAAGTGTTTCACTATGAGTTTTCCCTTTGAGTTTTCCCTATGTGTATCATTGTCCTTATGACAAACTAAAAATAAAAATAAGAACCTTAGTCTAGGAAGTAGGAAGGGAGTATGCAACGGAAGGATTACCTAAGAAGGAGAGAAAATCTCCTGTGCCCCTTCATGTGCCCCTTTAATCTGAACCGTTTACAATAGGGCTTGGGACTCTAGAGCTCCTCACTACCAACTTATATTCTAAATAAGGACTCAACAGATCACTAATACCAGAGACACTCCTCACTTGTAAAAAAATGCAAGATGACTAAAATGCCCTCATATCTCCTCTCACCCTTATTTTTTTGGTCAAATCATAGTCAAACTCTTATAAATGGCATATAAGACCAATAATTAACATATAAGAGTCGATTTTTTCAACTTTTAAGAAAACAAATAATATTATTCGGTCAAATCTCGGTCAAACTCTTATAAATGACATATAAGACCAATAATTAACATATAAGAGTCGATTTTTTCAACTTTTAAGAAAAAATAATAATATGATTCGGTCAAATCTCGGTCAAACTCTTATAAATGACATATAAGACCAATAATTAACATATAAGAGTCGATTTTTTCAATTTTTGAGAAAAATATATAATTTTATTCTGTCAAATCCCGGTCAAACTATTATAAAGGACATATAAGACCAATAATTAACATATAAGAGTCGATTTTTTAAACTTTTAAGAAAAAAACATAATATTATTCGGTCAAATCCCGGTCAAACTCTTATAACTGACATATAAGACCAACAATTAACATATAAGAGTCGATTTTTTCAAATTTTAAGAAAAAATAATAATATTATTCGGTCAAATCCCGGTCAAACTCTTATAAATGACATATAAGACCAATAATTAACATATAAGAGTTGATTTTTTCAACTTTTAATAAAGAAATAATAATATTATTCAGTCAAATCTCGGTCAAACTCTTATAAATGACATATAAGAGTCGATTTTTTCAACTTTTAAGAAAAAAACATAATATTATTCGGTCAAACTCTTATAAATGACATATAAGACCAATAATTAACATATAAGAGTCGATTTTTTCAACTTTTAAGAAAAAAAATAATATTATTCGGTCAAATCTCGGTCAAACTCTTATAAATGACATATAAGACCAATAATTAACATATAAGAGTCGATTTTTTCAACTTTTAAGAAAAAAACATAATATTATTCAGTCAAATCTCAGTCAAACTCTTATAACTGACATATAAGACCAACAAATAACATATAAGAGTCGATTTTTTTTCACTTTTTTCCACTTTTTTTTTTAAAAAAATAATATTATTTGGTCAAATCCCAGTCAAACACTTATAACTGAAATATAAGACCAATAATTTACATATAAGAGTCAATTTTTTCAACTCAAATATGAAGCAAACACGTGTCCACCGTCGATCGTCCACCTCTTCCTAATCTTCACCGTCCATTCCTATCAAAACCCCTTCACAGAAATCAAAAATCCATTCAACCCTCACATTTTTCTCTACACGATCTCTTCGTTCTTTCCGCCCACCGGAACAAAAATGGCCGCCGCCGCATTTCAACAAGCGCCAATCACATTCCACCGCTCTAGACCTTCCGTCGGAAGGAATTCCTCCAGACCTCAAACCGTCGCATTGTCCAGCAGCCTAACCCCCAAATTCACCAGATGCATATTTTACTAAGGCAACAACTACCAGACCGGAGACCAAATCGAAGACGGTGCTTGACGGAGAAGACGAAGGACTACAGATATTCACCACATTTTTTTGGGTAGGATCTACAACAATTCCATATAAGAAAAAGCAACAAACAAACAATTTTTTCACCAGTATCAAAAAATTCACCACGATCTGCAGGTCTTGGTCGGCAAGGATATAGCCGAATCTAAAGCATTCCGGCTAGATTGTGGGATCGGAACAACGAAGGTCACCGGAGAACGAGAAGGATGGCCTGGGGAACATATCTCGCCAGATTTCTGTTGTTTGTGGTCTGAACTTGGCCGATATGAGTAATTTGGCGGCGGAACAAGATCTGTAACCGGAGCATAGGAAGATAGGCGGTGATCCGAGATCAGATCTGAAATAGAGGGGGCCGGCAGTTACAGATCTGAGAGAGAGAGACGAATCATGAGGGTGAGAGATCTAGAGAGAAAGAGAGGGAGAGAGCGTGTGTGAACGAGGAGCTGAGGTCACCGGAGAGAGAAGGAGGAGGATCGTTGGTGGCGTGGGTGTGCCGGAGATGTGAGGTGCCGGAAGGGAAAGAGAGAGAACGTGTGTGCGCTGTGTATGTTTGATCGTGAATGAGGGGAGGGGAGGGTTTTATTTGAGGGTGGGGTAGTTTCGGTATTTAGGTAATATATTTGACTGATCAAATGGGGGTGAGGGGTGTCTGGGGAATTAAGATCTGTTAAGAACTCCTTATTAGGAAATTAGAGCAAGCCTCTCCTTAAAATGGAATAACACTTGTGTGTGGAGGGCCCTACGGGAAAAACCCCTTTACAATATCAACATAAACGGTCCATAGGGAGGGGCACAGGAGATCTGGACTCCTAATAAGAAGTTGCCAATTAGGTTTTGTATTTTAAAATTTAAAAAAGGAAGGTTGTCCGTCGTGATTTTCAATGTATTCAGAACAGCTCAATGCGTGTCATGTGTCGACAACCTGCTTGTTTGACTGTCATACACTTTTCTAGGACTATTTCGATGTACAAATGTCTCATCTTTAGCCGAATGCTCCCCCCCCCCCCCCGTTCCCTATTTAACTTAAAAAAATGAGTTGAGCATATTAATTAAGGAAAAAGTGAAAAATGTGATGTGTTATGAGTGTTATGAGTGTAGATGGTTGGGTGGGAGAGAGAAAGTGAGATAGAAAATAGTTAATGGATATTTGTTGTGAGTATGACAAGTACTCTCTCCGTCCCACCTCACTTGACACCCAAGAGGTGGGCACAATAACTAAAGAAAATAATAAAATAAGAAAAATGTGTGGTAGAAATGAAGAGAGATAGTGAGTGGGGTAAATAGAAGTGTTGATTGAATAAATGAGTGGTGAAAAATGAAGAGAAAGAATGAGCGGAGGTGTCGAGTATTTAAAAAGAATTAAAACATTTTCATTTTAAAATTTTGTAAGTTGAAACCAAATGGTAATTTTCGTAGATTAAAGAGGGACGGAGGGAGTAAATCTTATTACTACCTCCTCTGGTTAAATAAATACTACTCCTCCCGCGTTGGCCATTCTCCAAGCTCCAATCTTCCCTCCTTGTATCCAAATCCCCCAATTCACCCTTACAACCCTACTTCTTCCTCCAAGTCCAAACGCCACCCTTTCAACCGCCCCGCCTCCGAATTTCTGCAACCGCCACTACCGAATCCGGCAATGGCGCTGTCACTGTTGGCTATGACAAGTCCAATTGCTAAATTAGTTTCTGACAGTTATTTTTATAATCAATAATTAGAAAATTACCTTGAGTGTGTTGGGACGATATTGTCCGCTTTGGGCCCAGCCCGTACGGATTTGTTTTTGGGTCAACTCCCAAAAGGCCTCGTACTAATGGAGTGTGTGGACACCTTATATATTAGACAATTATTCTTTCAATTGCCGATGTGGGACTTGGGTTGATACCCAATAGAGTGTACCCTCTTCAGTACCACAAGTACAACCGTTGATCTAATATAGGGGTGGCAAAATGGGTGTTTTGAGTGTACCCATTAAAGTTAAAATATCCGGATATCCAATGGATTTTTAACTTTAATGGGTAAACCCAAAACACCCAATTTGCCACCCCTAATCTAATAGTACAATTTAATGTTGTTTACTTTGCGTTTGTTCTTGCCTGTTCCTCCAATTGAAGGTACCTTTCCACGCAAAACAATCAGATGTAGCATTTCCAGTTGTAACTAGGTTCATTATTTTCCATGAAGGGGCAATGATCTTTAAAATGGTGATTATGCCTTAGCAGTACTCACCTAGTGTGTATGAAACGTTGGCAATGGTTTTGGATAACTCAAGTATAAGTTTTACTCCCTCCGTCCCAAAATGATCTTCGCGTTTGACTATTCAAACTTTTTAAGGATATGAACTCTTGCTTCACTAGCAATGCTTTGTTTATGCACTTTTAAGGCCAAATTGTAGACATTGGAAGAACTTTTTTGGGACAATGAGACATGGCAAACGTGAAGATCATTTTGGGACGGAGGGAGTAAAATGTTAAACAGTGATATTTGCTTAGACTGTAATCAATGACTTTTCCACCTATATGTTGGAGTTTAAATCCTTGATGAAATTAGATTGGCTAAACACTTTCTGATATATTATGTTCTTGCATTCCTGGTATTACCCAATTTATTCTCTGCAGAGTTGATTTTCTTGTCCACGCAATTTACGTGCCATATGAACGAAATGCTCAAGCTAATGTAACTGCACTTATGAGTGCCAATCTTGTATTTTTAATGCACATATTTCAAACTGAGATTTCTTATGAAACTGGCCTTATCTTATTCTGGTGACTACTATCCACGATCTATCATGTTGATTTCCGCGGCTACATTGTGTCAGACATTCTTTTGCTCGTTGCTTTTCTAAGCCACAATATTACTGCATAACTTTCTAATATTTTTACTTATTGCAGGTAGAGCTGGTCATTCTTCCTCGTTCGGTTTTCAATGAGAACCCTCCAGAACAGCAAGAACAGCAGCCTCCCCCTCCTCCCCCCCCTACACAAAATCAAGATTCTGATGATCAAGAGGTTTGTAAGAATGGCAAAACCTTCAATTTTTTTCTACAAGGAGTCAAGTTCCTATGCTCTTCGGTCCTTGATCAAATTCAAAAACTTTCAACTTTTTAATACAGAATAACATGTAATGCCAACTTTGTGTCTGGTTATGACGCTAGTTTCATTTTGTAAACAGGATGAAAATGATGAAGAGAATGAACAACAACAGGACATATTACCAGAAGAGTTTATCTTTGATGCAGAAGGTGGTTTAGTGGATGAGAAGCTTCTCTTCTTTGCTCAACAAGCACAGAGACGCAAAGGAAAAGCAGGGAGGGAAAGAATGTGATATTTTTGGAGGATAGAGGACGCTATATTAAACCAATGCTACCAAAGGTTTGTTAATCCTCTCCTCATTTTCTCTACACTTTAAAGAGTCAAGGAGAGATGCCTGATAGATCTTCCCATTCTGCGGTGAAGCTTGTTACAATGAGTCTAATCGTTCAATATATTGATGTATTGTGACTGTCATCCAAAGCCACTTTTTCGTGTCTTCCCCCCCCCCCCCCCCCCCACACACACACACAAATAGAGGATTTTAAATGGGGGAGAGAACAGGTAATTCAAATCGTACGATAGGCCTTGTGATGCGATGAGGATTGGTATCTCACTGATGGCCCGGGCCCCTTGCATTCATCTTCTTTAACCAACCTATATTGTGTTACAGGGTCCAGTGCAACGATTGGCTGTTGATGCTACTCTTAGAGAAGCTGCACCTTATCAGAAGCTGAGAAGGGCGAAGGATACGCAGAAAATTAGGAAAGTTTTTGTTGAGAAATCTGATATGAGAGCTAAAAGGATGACCCGCAAAGCTGGAGCTTTGGTATGATTGTACTTCATTATCTGAGTTTGTTATTTGAACCACTTAAATGAAACTCTTTCAGGATGACGTTTTAATATGCCTTTTTGCTGCTTTTTATTATACTGCAGGTTATATTTGTTGTTGATGCTAGTGGAATATTGTTCCTTCATATGCTGTGTTCTCCCTGTTAAATAGATGGTCGTTTTTTGGTAAAACAACCATGTTAAATGTGTTTCTTGTCATGAATGATAGAAAGATATGGCATTGATGTTTCACTTTCCATGCGACCATGCCTTCTTTGGGTAGGTTTCTAAAGCTGCCAAAGCGGTAACATTTGGAGCAATTGCCTTACAAGTCACTTTTAGTTTGTTCTTGGATTACCGTTATAACTTATGGAAGAAAAACTCCCACCATATACACTTTTTTAACTTAAAAGTTTCTCATTAACGGGCTTGATTCAGCAGACAACATTATGACATAGAAAATACATATGCTTTCTAGACCATTGTACTTTAATATTCTCTTTTTGACCCAACAGCAGTTACTCTCCTGAGCACACTTGAAGACTCGATAGAGAAACACGTACCAGAAACCATTGTCGCAAGGGACCCTCAGCCGAACATGCCTGAACACTAGTCTGTGCACCTGGGAGCAGTTTGTGAATTTTTGGGTTCCACAATTTCAGTTTCGAAGGAAGAAGGTATTTTTGGTTCTTATTGTTATGAAGATCCGTTTGATATTCATAATTGCAATTTTTCGTCACTATGGCACATCAAGAAATTGCTCATGAAAAATATTTGTCAATATTATTGGACGGATTGGATGGATGCATCAAGCGTGGTACAAATAAGTTTAAGGTTCGTCGGCAGTTTGAGGGAAAATTTGTTATGCTACCGACGATGATTCACCTGCGATTTGCGGAGTTTAGAGCAGTACACTCAGTGGCGTTTTGGTTATGCTACCGACGATGATTCACCTGCGATTTGCGAAATTTGTTCCAGTACCTTAAGTTTCAACTCGTTCCATTTTGCCACCTCCGTCCAATTGTGGTTAAATTTTTTCCATTAACTTACATGTGCAAGTCATGTGAGAAGTATAGTAATCTTTTTATATTTGGTTAGGGGGCATTTAGGACAATTGAGCCAAAGTAAAGATCTAGAACAATAAGAAAAAGAAAAAGGAGAAAAGAAAAGAAAAAAATAAAGACAAAACATCTTTCCTCCCTGCTTCGCACTGTCCAGCCCTTCTTCCACTGCCCAATCAACCGACGATCTCACCCGATCGAAATTCATTAATGGTGATTTGAACTTTGATTATCGAAGATAGAGTGTAGTGGTGTTTTTTTTTTTTATTATTTTAGATAATTATGGTGGCGGTGGTGGTGTAAAAGAAGGTTGAAGATGGTGGTTAGGATATCATAACTCGTTTCTTTTTTCATTTTTTTTTGACAAATAAGGGAGTTATAGTAAATTCATAGTTATTTTCATCATCTGCTTTGCACATGATCAATTTCTATAAAAAGAAATAAATAAATAAATAAATTTAACGTATGTTAGAATTAGGGTGCAAAGTGGGAAAATTTTAACATTAGGTACCAAAGATAGAAAAAAACACTATCATAACAATAAAATTTTAACATATTGAGTTATATATTTATATGGGGAAATGACAATTTAGGGTCCAAAGTTTAGGGGGTATGTGCCAATAGGGGTCTGATGTATCAGTTTTGTCAATTTAAGGTCCTAAGTTGTAAAAGTTGTGCAAGTTAACGATTCTGTTAACAGAATCCAGTTAAGTCAAACGTGTTTTGCACGTGGACTTAACTGGAGTTTGTTTTGAATATTTGGAGGGTTATATCGTTATTTCAGACAAAGAAAATTAAAAATATTTTTTTTGAAATATTAAATTAACTAATAATTAAAACGTTATTAAAATAGTTTTTCAAGAAATATATATAAAAAAAATCATTTAGAATCACTATAAAATAAAATGTATAATTTTTAAAAAGAAAAAAATGTAAAAAAAATATATTACAAAAAACACGTAATTTTTTTTAAAAAAAGAAGAAAGTGGGGATCGGACATTTTTTTGTGTGTGGTGGTGGTTAGTATTGTTCATTATTAATATTAGTATTCTAATTATTTCATTTTTTTTATAAATTTTTTTTTAAATTTATTAATAATTTTCCTTGTTTATAACTTCATTTTTTGTGTTTCCAAAAAAAAAAACTACTTTAATTTTTATTTGCTTTTTTTGATTTATTAGTATTTTTAAAATTAATTAAAATTATTCGAAAAAATAATAATAAGAGTAAATGATAATTTAGGTTCTACTGTATAAGGGATGTGTGAGATGACACAAAGCCTAGACGAACATCCAAAACAAACTTCAGTTAAGTCCTTCTGTTACTTAACTGGATTTTCTTTACAATTTAGTCCAAAAACCCTTAATTGACTAACGTTGTCAACTTTGGACCTTAAATTAAAAAAATTGATACATCAGACCCCTATTGGCACATACCCCCTAAACTTTGGACCTAAATTGTCATTACCCCTATTTATATTTGGGGCACGACTCCCTTTCGTCCCAATTCGCCCTCGCCCTCGCCCTAAGATTTCATCCTTTCCGGCAGCCATGAACGACAAAACATTATCAACCTCCGTGACGGAGCCTGAATCGAAGAAGAGGAAGAAGAATAAGGGTGTGGTGTTTGCAGTGTTTGAGACGGTTGAATATTCAAATGTTGATGGATACAAAATTTTCAATCTTGATGAGGCGGTACATAATCCAGCAGGAGGGGGTAGGGGTACATATGAATTAGTTCATCCTTTTATAACCCTAAAGTCATGTGATTACCCAGGTTCCATGTTCTTTTTTTCTGTCGGATCTAAGCTTTATTTTTGTGGTGGTTTTGATATGCGTCAAACTGTGCTCGCGCCTCCTCTATACACACGCGAGGCATATATGTTAGACATCGATTCCCCCCCAAAAAATGTTATTTCTATTTCTCCTATGAACTTTCCTAAGCCTGACCCTTTGGTTTTTGGTCCTATCTATGACCTGAATGGTGATGATCATAAAGTTTATGTTTTTAGCTGCAAGGGCCCTAATTTTGAGATGCTGAGCGCCAATACTAATCAGTGGAAACCTCTCCTGGTTCCGCCTGGCATCATGACTCGTGATGTTACTCGTCGCTTCTCCTCTGCTCTCATCGGTTCAAATATTTTCATTTCCTCTTGCGCTTCCAATTGTGTGTATGTATTTTGTACCCAAACTGAGGTCTGGACTAACGTCAATTGCCCCGACTATCCCTACGTCTTCCCCTTTTTTAAATCAGCATCTCTATTTTGTGGAAAAGAAAATTTTCATATTTTGTTAGCTTCGCTGGGTGTTGGTCATGTACCTAAAGTATACACAGCTCCGGACTTCTCTCTGGTTGGGGCATCATCTAAACGGCCTGTTGGCACTTTTCAGCATTCAGGGAAGTTAGAGAATTTGCCTGAGCATTTGACGGAAAGGCCTGAATTCTTAGGTTTGTGGGGAATCTTGGAAGGTTTCTTTTCTTTGAACGATCACACTATATGCTTTGTTCGCTCTAAAGACAAGGATAGGGAATATTATCTCCCTAACAAGATGGTTTTTGAAGCTGTGACTAGAGGCTTTGATCTGGGTGAAAACACAAGATCCTTTCAAGATGAGCACTATGTTATAGACATATGCGATCTTAGTTACATCTTAGTGGATAACACTATGGTAAAGGTCCAGATCGATAATTCTGTGACATATAAATACAGCTGCAGAATACCTTCGGAACCAAAGCATTTCTTTGCCATTTAATGGTACAAGTAAGTCTCCTCTTATGTGATTCATAAGATAAAAAACTGTTGTTTCTAGATCTTTAACATGCTATCGCACTTCATCACGACTGGCTTCTTATGCATAAATAAACCCTTGATTTTGTTTCCCTTATTGTTACTCCCTCCGTCCAAGTAGGGATGGCAACGGGGCGGATAAGGGGCGGGTTTGACCAAAACCGTACCTGCCCCTCAAGGAACTCCCCTTATGCTGAACCCGCCCCGCCCCGCCAACTAGTAAACCCGTATCCTCCCCGCCCCGTATGGTTCATAATCACAATTTTTTTGGGGCTTTAGCCCAGCCTTTAAAGAGTCCAACAGCCCAACAATACACAATTACAACAACAACAACAACAACAACATTACCCCAGTGCCGCAAAGGCTCCCACCTATGGTGGGGTAAGGGGGGGTCGGATGTACGCCTTGCCCCTGTATTAAAGCACAAAGAGGCTGTTTCCAGATGACCCATGATGAAAATTGCGTCGAAAATTGCATGGACTGACTGCTGCTTCATCACAATTACAACATTGTATCAAATTTAAGCCCAATCTAATAATATCAACCATCCCATTCACACCCTAAGTATACAATTACAACACATTTATACTAATTTACTGCATATATTAGTATACGGATACGGAGCGGGTTCGGATAGATTGCCAGCCCTACGTCCAAGACAAAGGTTTACACTTTCCTTTTTGGAACGTCCCAGACAAAGGTTTACACAGTGTTTCTTTCCCAAAATAGCATAAAATGAATAGTGTTTTGACATTTATACCCTCTCTTAGTTTAACAACTACAAAAAAACCTCTTCTTTTTCCACCACTCATTTTAATTAACAAACCCCACTTATTCTCTCTTTTCCTTTTCCACCACTTATTTTTTTCATCCTATCTCACTTTTTCAAAAACAACATTACTTCTTAATCTTCGTGCCCAGTCAAGGTATAAACCTTTGTCTGGGACGGATGGAGTAATATGAAAGCATGATATACATTGTTAGTGATCCCTTTATCACCTTAAAGTTTTAGAGAAGTTGGTTACTTAACATGGTGTCAGAGTTCTTGATTTGGCAAGGTCAAGGTTTTGAATATTCCCGCTTGCATTGCTTCTAAAAATACTATAAAAGGGTACGTATTGGCCCAATATCAAGTGCGCCCCCAATATAAAATCCACGTATGCACGTGAGGGGGATTGTTAATATGAAATCATGATATACAGAGTTAGTGATCCTCTATCACCTTAAGGTTTTAGAGAAGTTGGTTACTTAACACTTATCCCTCATTTTTTCTTTCTTCGTCTTTAGTTATGTTTTCCAACTTGTATTTGAATCTGAGAATCACTTTTGTTATGCCCTATCATTTCTTGACTCTTAGTGCATTTCAGCTTCAAAACCCTATCGCCTAAAGTGAATCAATTCTACAAAACCTATTTATTTCTCATGGTACTTGCGTCCTCCGCTATTGAAGGTTCTGTAGGTCTCTACTTGTTATTTATATTTTTTAAAATCCCACCATGCTAGATAACCTAGGAAACTTCCATTGCATTTGACTAATCACCTAGTCAATTACACTGGGGAAAAATAAAATCTTTTTTCCATGTAGCTTTTACTGGGGTGTTCTAGCCCGGAATGGAGCTAGATTTGCCTCGATTGTCTGTCTCTTCCTTTAGCTTTCAAAAGTTAGCTTTGGCTATTTCAAGAGTTTGCTGAGCTACTTGTGGTTCAATGTCACTACTCTTCTCCAATCAGTTTTTATTTACTTCTATTCTTTTCAAGAGACATTTTGTGAAAGTTGACTTTTAAGCTATGCTATACTATCCACCCACCCTATTGATTTAAAGAAGATAGAAGTCAGGATTCTTCATATCACAAGTTTCGAGTTCGGGTATCTGTTTTTGTTCATGAATCCAGGTGGATGTGTGGCAGATTGCTTTTGCCTGTGGTGTTACTTACCGGTTTGAGTCTATCTTGTGATTGCGGGTTTGTTTTAGTTGTGTTGCTTTTATGATGTATACTCCATGAGATGTGACCCTTGAGTTCATTTTTTTTATTAATTACTTTGTCGAGGTCAACTCATTTTTTATCTGGAAATTTGCAGGTTTCTTGTAGGGGCGGTGGAGAGCGGCCTTGTTTGATCAAGTACAAGTTACGAAAATTTCCATCGTCAAGGCTTTAGTGAGGTGGTTGTGATGTTTTATTGTCTTTATTTATGAACAAGTTTTTGGCAGTTGTTTAATGGTATTGAAGTTTATCATGGTCCAAAATAATTGTCACTTTTGAGCTAAATGTCTCTCTTATCCTTGCATTGAAACTTGCTCTCTTTTATTAATTATCTTAGTGTGAGACATTAATGTAAGAAAGTTGCACACTTAATAGGGGTAAAGTTGGAACTTTTGTCACTAAGTCATGATAATTATTACATTTCTTAAGAGTTGTGTAAATGCAAAAAAAAAGACAGTTATTTTGGACCGGAGGGAATAGTATTTTATTTTTCTTGTCTGGGTTGTATTATAAAATCTTTGGATTATGAATTTAATTATAAGCACTTAACATTAGTTTTGGAGTGTGGAATTATTGTTTATGTTTATGCCATCTCCAGCCCATTGTGTCCGAGTTGGTCATTTACTCTTTTTGAAGCTACAAATTTTTCTTTTTTGGTGTCAAATTAAAAATTATACATTCTATCATAAGACCTTTGACTTGAAATATTTTGTTGCAAGCCATTGTACTGATACTGAGTTAATCTTCATTTTGCTGATAGGAAGGAGGCTTATTAGGTTGAATTGCCACTACAGGTCCTGCATGGGAGCATGAGCTGTCTATCGCGGACAAAGAGTAGTTGTTGATAGAGCACCAATATTTTACCCTCACGGGCAGAAATAGAGCATCTCGGTAGTAGGTCCAAACACTACCTTGTAACCAAATAAATTATGGGTGGTACTGGTATCCGACTGAACATTCTTTGGTCATTGTTTTCAAGTTCATCACCTCTTTTTTTTCAGCTCGAAAAAGCTTGATATAGGTGCAGTCGACAAGTGTGTATTACTGACTCTTGTCATGCCCTACCACATCGCCATTTGATCAAGCACCCCAAGTCAGAATTATGGAGATGAGGGTTTGGCTTGCTTATGCTCATCCAAACTACTTAGGCATGTTGGACAAACTTGATGACATTGGTTTAGTTCATTATACTCCCTCCGTCCCAAAATCCCAAAATGATCTTCTCATTTGTCATTTTGCATTGTCCCAAAAAGATCTTCTCATTTCAAGAATTTAGGCTTAAATGTTCATAAATACAACATGGCTAGTGAAACAAGTGTTCCTATCCTTAAAAAGTTTGAATAGTCAAATGTGAAGATCATTTTGGGACAAAGGGGGTATATAGGATACATGGAATGGTATAATTGTACCATATCGAAACTATTATTGCTCCTTCTAGTTGGGAATTATAGTATTTTGCTAAACATAATATTATACTACCTCTGTCCCAAATTGAATGTCACTTTTTAATCTTGATCAAGAGTGAAAAGTTACATTCAATTTAGGACGGAGGGAGAAACAAGTTTTTTTTTTTTTAATTATTTTTATTATTATGATTTACCTGTCTGACATCGTCGCAGTGGCATTCAGAGGACCTTGCTCGGGCTGCATGCCTAATAGGGGTTCGGGCATGACAAAATACGACAGGCCCCCGAGTTGTTCATGGTGGTATTCAGAAGATCTAGCTCGGGGTGGCATGCCTAATAGGGGTTCCTCAGTAATGGTTGAGAAATGAAAGACAAGTGCTCATCACTCAAATCTCATAACAAGCTGAAGATAAACAAAATAAAAGATTGCAAGGACTTATGTAGATAACCATAAGCACATTCAAGGCTATAAGTACAGAGATTATACTCATTTCATATTGTCGAATATAAGCCTATTCTTTTACAAGTTTCTGGACACCAGTTCCAACTGCAAGTTTGTCAACAATAATCATTAGCATGCATTTGCATGTTTTACGCTCTCGGATCTCCTTGAAATACTGCATGGGGAAACATGCACATCTTACGATTAATTCCCCTTTTATGCTGCCACATTTGCATGTCAGAATCTGTGTTTGTGGTGTTAAAATGATTGTCAGTTTGACCACCACCCTCCTAAGACAAGTGATGTAGCGAGCATCGAAAAACACAAGATCCAGAACTGCTTCTTTTGAGGACTTCCCGTCGAAGCTGCAAAAATGCAAAATAGATAATCACTAAAATGGTAAATGTAGCTATGAAATTGTCAGAAAGTGAAAATTTAGCTATGTGAAATCCTGCAATCAGTAACCACTGATATATAATTTGGGTGTACTAAATGCCTGCTCTAAGGTAATCCTAAACACCCAAGTTCCCTACCTAAAATCATTTTCAAAATTCCCTACCTAAAATCATTTTCAAAACTAAAATGTTATAAAACAAGGTCCAATCCATGAATTTCTCGTATTTTCAGCTTCACACAATGCATGTAGCTTTGATGTGGTAGCATAAAATTTGCATACATTGTGTAGAT
Organism: Campanula takesimana; assembly: GCA_026119855.1. Classification (NCBI taxonomy): domain Eukaryota; kingdom Viridiplantae; phylum Streptophyta; class Magnoliopsida; order Asterales; family Campanulaceae; genus Campanula; species Campanula takesimana. The sequence goes on from JAOWBW010000126.1 coordinate 1,626,966, forward strand.
TTTAGGTTAGGGATGGAATAAGCATCCGGAAATCTATCACAAGAAGACAAAAAAGAAATACTCGATGATGATGATGATGATGATCATAATAATAATAATTAGAAAGAAATCACTCTATTCTGCTCAAATGTTTGAAAGTCAAAATCATTTTATGGATGAAATGAATATTGCTAAATTCTCCTCATTCTGATTTCTAAGGATTCACCTAATTTCGCAAGCAAAAAAACTTGTGAGCTTCATATTTGTAACAAGATTTGAATGAAATGTTCCAAAAGAAACTCTGACTCATTAAGTTGAGAGAGAGAGAGAGAGAGAGAGAGAGAGAGAGAGAGAATTCACTAATCGGTAATCATAACTTACAAGATGAGGATAGTAACACTGAAGGCGGGGTGTCTGGTGGAGGCACTGGGCCCTTCGCATTGCCCTTGCCTTGGACTGGACGGGATCCATAGGATACCAATGGCAATGGTGAAAGACTTGGTGACATTTTTTATCTTGAACTAGTCGGTGATAGAATTGGAGTAGAAGCATTGGGAGAAAAAGCAGGAGACTCTTTGTTATCAGGAGGCCCATTAGGGGGCTGAGAATCGGCTACTGAAGGTGCAGGAGAATCTGAAACGGGAGATAATGAGTGGTACGACATATCGTCCGGACTTGGTGAACTGTTTCAATCTTTTGAGGAACAAGGACCCTTAGATTTGACAAAACAGATGCCTGGACTGTCACTGGGGAATCTTTTGGCGAGCCATATTTGTTTGTCACCTGCACATATACATTCTGCATCCAAGAAAAATAAATGTGGTCATTCACCGAGAAAGTATAAGCCAGGATATATGCTAATTTTATCCCCCCCCCCCCCCCGGCAAACCTCGGGTACCAAATTAAACATCCTCATTTTCTCTTTAAAAAGCTTTCTAACTGCACTTGCGCCCCAGGTAAGATTCTTCAGCTGGTGCGCAGGAGCGCACTTTAGTATGGTAATTTTAGGAAACAATTGCCACTTTTTTCCATCTTGTAATTACTTGCCTGATGGAACTATGAGCTTCATCTGCACAAACAAATACAAACATATTTGTCAGTTTCTTATTGCACTAAAGTTACGTGTGTCCATAGCACATAAGGATACATAATAATCCGCAGTAATATGAAGGTGTAAATTGATTTCAAAGTTTCTGCCTCTATTTTCCCTTTGCTATTAAGCGACAGCAAAAAGTGGGGATTCCTTTAAGATAATACAATACTCCCTCTGTCCCACAATGAATGTCCAAAACAAGTTCAAAATTTGCTCTTGATCAAGAACAATTTTGAAATTTTAATTAGTTCCAAGGTATGATATCATATGTCCCGACAAATTTGAAGCAAATTCGCAAATACAAATATAAATCATCAGTAGTTATAAGTGAAGAATCTGGTGTAACCTTGATGAACGAGGAGAAACATTGAAGCCATGGGTCTCTAAAAACTTTAAAAAGAAAGCTTCTACGTGTTTTAGGCAGGTTTAGTGATTTTCAACAAAAAATCTCTATCCATTAAACCACACAATGAACAACAACAATTAAATTAAATCAAATCAATGCATGTTGTGGATGCAGATAAACAAAAACTAAGGGGAGACTAACCTGTACATTGCTGATACAAGGGCATGTCACCAAGAGCATAAATATCTGCTCCAGGATCACTCAGAAATTCATTAGAGCGCTTCATTCAGCCTAGAGTTAGTTGATTAAATAGCTAAGAAGAATGTTGCTGCTGCGACCACTGTATACCAACATCATGCGCAACAGGGACGGACAAGCTATCCGAAGAAGATTGTCTTTGGACAAGCCCTTGGTTGACCACAGGCCCAGATGGCTCACTCCCAGTCACTGCAGCATTTTTTAAAGGCGGCGTAGCTGGAGAGAACTCTTACCCAATTGAGTAGCATGACCTGGCACTAAACCGGAAGAGTCAAAGAATGATTCTGATGCCTTCCACTGAGTAGCACTTGCTGGAACAACTGGTTGTACTTCACTAGCAGCTGCATCAGGTTGACCAGCAGTCTGGTCAACCTGAGCTACTTCTCCAGCTTGCGGTTTGCTTGATGGAAGTTCTGAGGAACTCATTTGCCTATTCTGATGAATCGATCTATGCATAGCCGTCGATTGAGTTGTTAACTTTAGGTGCGGCTGTAGCTGCTGCTGGTTGGATGGGGAAGCAACTGAAGGTGTACCAGAAGAGGCAATAGACGGTGGAGCATGAGTCTGACTACTGCGATTATTATCGGACGGATGAGAAGGCATCTGCTGCGGAAGTTGCTTCAATGAACCAGCTTGTGCTTGGCCAGAATATGGCTTTTGAGGTACTGACTGCTTAGTAGTAGAAGACTGAACAGCTGAGTTCAGCCCTGATGATGCACTGTATAACCCACTCTTACCACCACCTTGCATCAAATGATTCACAACTTGCTGTTCACCTTTCTCTACAGTAGACTGGCTCGCGGAGAAACCATTTACAAGAGATCGATCAATGGGAAGGTTTTGATGCATTATCATGGCTCCTCTTCCAGCTCCTTTCAAAAGTTTAGCCTGCTGTTGTGCCTGTTGCCTTTGTTGTTGAGGATGCTGCCTAACAGCTTGCTGAAACTGCTGTGCCTGACGTTGTCGTTGCTGCTGCTTCCCCACCATCTGATTGCTACCCGTTTGAGGGTTCCTTGCAAGACCATGATGGGCTTGTGGCGATGAAATGGGAAGTTGAGAAACGGGTGGTTGTGCATGTGGCATTAAACTATTTGATGTAGGAAACTGGTGTTGCTGTTGAAGTAGTCGCTGCTGCTCCTGAAGGTGTCTCTCTTTAGCAATATGAATGGCATAGGCTTTTTGATGTTGTGCATTGGATGGATGATTGGGATGAGGGGAGTTATTACTGAGCATGTGCGGAGACTGTTGCGGAGGCATTTGGTGGTGGAGGGGATATGATGGAACAGGAGGAGGGGCTGTTTGATTTGGAAAGGAGGAGCTTAATCCACCTACGAAAGGAGGGACTCCTTGATTTGTGCCGCCCTGTGTTACCTGCTGCATCTGAAGCTCTGGTACTGTCATCTGCCTTTGGTGTTCCGTATTTTGATTTGGCTGAGGCAACAGATGAGAAAAACGATATGTGAAATAAAGAAAAGAAAAATATTTGTTAAAGGACAAGTAATACTACACCATAGAAGACACATGTTTATCATCAAACTAATTTTGAGAAACTAAAGACTGTAAATCAATATACTAAGACATCAAAAGAAATGTCAACTTGATTCCGTATTTCAGAAAGGAAAATTGCCATCTCATCCACCTACACACAAATCCTGTGAGTTGGAGAAGGTGTTCGCGACTTTGACTATGCAGGTCAAGGTTGAAAATCAGAAACTCATAATGGATACTTTTGTGATGACTTAAAAAAATGAGCTTACATGATGTAGATACATATTCTTTGGAAAAGAAATAGAAAGTTTTTTCTCTTTATTTCTATCACAATACCAAGAAAGTTAATGAATGATGAATTGAATATACGACATGGGGGGGTGGATTTTTTATTTTATTTATATATATGAGTGGGATGGAGTGTGGTTATGGATTCTTGATGTAATATAGGGCATGGAAAATACACATGACTTTATTTCTTTATTTGTATTTGTTTATTTGAAGGCTGCAACAAGCCCAGGGATCTAACTAGTATCCTGAGAGGAATCAGGGACGAACTTCAATACCCCAATTGGCAACAGGCTGAAAAATATATTGCTATTCTCCAAACAATGACAAAAAGGTTATCCTTTGTTGACTGTTGAGAGACATCAAACATATCTCTCAACTCAATAAACCCTAAGTTTATTATCGCGGTATCAAAAAGGATGGGTGCAAAATACGAGTCTCAGCTTTATAGAAAAAGATTACAAAGCACTTACCCGCATCACATGCAAAGCATCACGATGTCTCATCATTGAGCTTCCTTGAGCAGAGCCAGCACCCGAATGCATATTGGCCACCACACCACTGCCAGAAGTCAACATAGATGACGAAGGTATTCCTTGGAAACCTGGTCTTAGCATGCTTCTATTCATTCCCCCAGACATGATGCCCAGACCATTTGCACCAGATAACACACGAGCACCACGATCCGTTCCCGGATGAGCCCCAGAAACAAGCAGATTAGCCTGCTGGATGTTCCTACCGGACAACATTTGATTATACTGTAGCATTCTTTGCTGATCATCAACTGATAATGATGCTGTTCTGGGAATGTTGTATCTTACATCCCTAACAGAAGTACAATATACAAGATTAGACTTTGTAGTTGATTTTGTAAACACATGTTCCCCCAATCTATATCGAGTATTACCTGGTTGCGGCATTAACAGGAGCAGATGTGGAGGAAAGGTTATTGCCAAGAGTCACATTGGAAGGCCCTTGGATCAATGAATTTGCACCAGATGCAGGAAGTAGTGGTGCAACACTACCCTGATTCGGAGTTGGTAACCCACTAGTATGAGCACCTTGGAAACCAATGGAAAGAACGTCAGGGCTTAAAGCAGCTGCATCGCACAGATCAAGAGGTCTGGAAAGAATAATAAAACTTAGTGTTATGAGATTTTTAAAGAAGGAAAGACATACAGACAAAAATGTGAAATAGAAAAGACGGAAAGTAAGTTTCCCTTTCCAAAATAGTCAAAAACAAATAAAACATGAAATTACGTGAGGACTGGCACTCCATTAAGATTATTAGGGCAGACTTGAGAAAGAGCGAGCGCATGAGAACTATGAGGCTGCTGGAGTTGTTTCGGATCCTGGTTATCATTCTTTGGCACAGAAAAGAAAAGAAAAAATTGTGAGTAAAAGAAGCATTTGATATTCTTCGACACAGAATAGAAAACAAAAAAATAATGAGGGAAACAAGTGTGTGCGCCAAGAACGTACTGAGTTACGCGGTTGGTGGTTTTCACATTTTATTTCATCACCACCTTCCACAAACCCTATTGCTTGCATGAAAACCCTATTGCTTGCATGAAAACTTAGAATTATGCAACCATAGTTTCATGTTATATGAAGTAAAGAAAATATTAAAAAATTGCCTTTAAATAAATTTCAGAAGTTTAAAGATTGCTTCTCCTATTCAAGAAACAAATTATGGAACTTTAATATTTGGAAATCAACTCTTCCATTATCAGTTACACCACTAATGGTGCTTCATTATTGACTAAATAGTCCAATACACATTACTTCAAGCCAAAAGAACTATTAGAGAAGGACCCAAAGTAGTGTTCATAAACCAAATATAAAAACATCTGCTACTACCACCAATTATCTTAGTAAAGCATGTTACTTTCTTAGAAAGTATTATGGCAACCTGTAGAAAGCAGCAAAAACTTGGATACAGATATGATACAGTCGAAAAAGCTTACTTTAACAATTAACAAACCTTTGTATAAGGAAAACATATTTCTCCGGTTAAATCATACTCTAATCTCCGAATCTGAGGAACAAGCAGCGAAATGGGTTTTTGCAGTTTGAAATATGCCTGCGGAAAACAATAACAAAGGTCAGCTCGGAATTCGAAAGAAGGAACAAACATTATTGAAAGAACATCCTCTGCAACCAAACCCTTTACCCAACCCAAGCATATTCCCCAAAGAAATAGCCCACATTTGATACCCTGTATCAGTGTAATTCAGGTCACAATACACAGGATGAAAGGGAAGATAAGAGAGAGAAGGCACACCTATGGCTTGAACTGAGCAAATATGTTGGCCCCTCTGGACAGTTGCAGCCTTGCAGGTCCGCTTGGAAGTATATTTTCTAGCTGGTTCAACAATTCCTTTGCTTAGCACGAAGCAAAATCAGGATCTGCATCTTGATGGTTGGCGAACAACCAATAAATTCGGACACAACCAACATGCTTGTTCAAGGAGAATCTGTTTCGATGCCCAATACTTCATCCATATAAAAGACCGCTACTAGCACACAATATAACTGTATGATACTATGCTTATTCCATCTTTAACACCTACGCAACATTCTTGGACCACTCTCATTTATTAGATATCCCACCATCCAAGCCTCGATTGTAGAAATACAAACTATATTTGAATCTCTTGTTAGGAAATTTGAATATGGGTTGTACATTTGCAATCGAAGCTGAGATCCCAATGGTGATAGCTCTTCACTTATTCACGACAAGTAAGAAAATAAGTTCAATATTGTCTTGATCAAGACACCATTGACCATATTTTCTTACTTGACGCGAAAAAGTGAAGAGCTATCACCAGCGCTCTATACGATCTCTATCCTGGCTGTATAAAGAAAACAATAATCAATATGATGTGGAACCATAATCGAATTTCAATAGTAATAAATTATGATAGACTTATTTGAAAATATGTAACTTGCGTCATAAAATGGTGGAATATATTAAGCATCATGCCAAAAATTTTGAAGAAAGAAAATAGTTTCTGGAAAAACATCTGAAAGGTAGGCCTCGATTTCATCCTTATGAAACACTCCATGAATCAAATGATCAGTCTGTGAGTTAAAGAAAACATGTTGTGAGTTAAAGAAAAACATACAGTTAAAGAAAAACAGAAGAAAAGCGAATTAATATCCTAACTACAAAATATTACTACGCGTACCTCTTTTAAATGGCGTATAAAATTTGTCATAAACCTATAAAGATCCTTTGTTGACGGTTTATAAGAAGAATTTCCATGATGAGTTAAAATTGATTCCATCCTCTCTTGCAATGAATGCTCAATTCTTCGATAGTTAAATACCGAGAGCCAAAAATCCAAGTAATTTGCAACACTCGGGGAGGAAGTGTTAGCATACTTACCGATATATTTAAAGAAGACATAACCGTTATCCGTGAAAACTAACTCGAGATTATTAAAGAAACTAATTACGAAATACGTATTCATGGAAGGCGTAGATATCCCACAGTGATATGGCAATAGGTCATCGAAATCTCTGAAAATAAATTAAAAAATATATCAAAACCAAACTAAATTTTTTGCAATTTTTGAAATAAAAATAGAAAATTCAAATAATACCTACGAGTAGTGGTCACAAAGAAGTCTTGTAAATCAATTGACCAATATCTACCGGGAGGCAAAGGCCCAAGCATGAATTTGATTAATTCAACCAAACTGTCAAAATCTTGTTGTATACCTAGCGGAGAATGTACTACAAATTCAAAGAGAATCATCGACCATGACGATGTCTCTAGAACCAAATCTGTCCAATATACACAAACCTTGTTTGTGTAGCTTTACTAGTCCTGTTACCAAGGACCTTAAATACAAATAGTTATTAAATAACTATTTGTATTTAAGGTCCTTGATAACAGGACTAGTAAAGCTACACAAACAAGGTTTGTGTATATTGGACAGATTTGGAAGGACCTTAAATACAAATAGTAATAACTATTTGTATTTAAGGTCCTTGATAACAGGACTAGTAAAGCTACACAAACAAGGTTTGTGTATATTGGACAGATTTGGTTCTAGAGACATCGTCATGGCATGGTAGATGATTCTCCCAAATTCAAGGCCTTGGAATTGGTAGTACAGTCTCAGCTAGGTATACAACAAGATTTTGACAGTTTGGTTGAATTAATCAAATTCATGCTTGGGCCTTCGCCTCCCGGTAGATATTGGCAAATTAATTTACAAGACTTCTTTGAGACCACTACTCGTAGGTATTATTTGAATTTTTTATTTTTATTTCAAAAATTGCAAATATTTTAGTTTGATTTTGATATATTTTTTAATTTATTTTCAGATATTTCGATGACCTATTGCCATATCACTGTGGGATATCTACCCTTTCCATGAATACGAATTTCGTATTTAGTTTCTTTAATAACTTCGAGTTAGTTTTCACGGATAACGGTTATGCCTTCTTTAAATATATCGGTAAGTATGCTAACACTTTCTCCCCGAGTGTTGCAAATTACTTGGATTTTTGGCTCTCGGTATTTAACTATCGAAGAATTGAGCATTCATTGCAAGAGAGGATGGAATCAATTTTAACTCATCATGGAAGTTCTTCATATAAACCGTCAACAAAGGATCTTTATAAGTTTATGACAAATTGTATACGCCATTTAAAAGAGGTACGCGTAGTAATATTTTGTAGTTAGGATATTAATTCGCTTTTTTTTCTGTTTTTCTTTAACTGTTTTTCTTTAACTCACAATATGTTTTTCTTTAACTCATAGACTGATCATTTGATTAATGGAGTGTTTCATAAGGATGAAATCGAGGCCTACCTTTCAGATGTTTTTCTAGGAGCTATTTCCTTTCTTCAAAAAGGATTATTTTGGCATGATGCTAATATATTCCACCATTTAATGACGTAAGTTATATATTTTCAAATAAGTCTATCTTAATTTATTACTATTGAAATTCGATTATGGTTCCACATCATATTGATTATTGTTTTCTTTATACAGCCAGGATAGAGATCCGCGGGTATAGAGGGCTGGTGATAGCTCTTCAATTTTTCGCGTCAAGTAAGAAAATATGGTCAATGGTAATATTGAACTTATTTTCTTACTTGTCGTGAATAAGTGAAGAGATATCACCATTGGGATCTCAGCCTCGATTGCAAAAGCACAACCCATATTCAAATTTCCTAACAAGAGATTCAAATATAGTTTGTATTTCTACAATCGAAGCTTTGGATGGTGGGATATCTAATAAATGAGAGTGGTCCAAGAATGTTGCGTAGGTGTTAAAGATGGAATAAGCATAGTATCATACCGTTATATTGTGTGCTAGTAGCGGTTTTTTATATGGATGAAGTATTGGGAATCGAAATAGATTCTCCTTGAACAAGCATGTTGGTTGTGTCCGAATTTATTGGTTGTTCGCCAACCATCAAGATGCAGATCCTGACTTTGCTTCCTGCTAACCATCAAGATGACCGTCTCTCCAGCCGCCACGGAACAAAGGATGGGCCATGACCCTAAACCAATGGCGTATCCAGGATTCATAGTCAGGGGCTTAAAAATTTTACGTGGCGGAAAAATTAAAAGCATTTTCTATACAACTTAACGAAACATATGAGCCTAATTTTATTCATTGTCACTAAAAAAATACTAACCATAAACATACTTAATTGTTTACTTAATAAACTCAAATTATAAGAAAAAGAAACAACAAGGAAGATTTTGGTTAAGAGTTTCATAATTGTGGGACAGTGGCTTGCTGGATTTAGTGATAGGAATTTCATATCTTTTCCATCCTCAAGGATGGGGACCACAATCAATGATCACTTTAAATGTATCATACAATTAAGAGTCAGACTTATGAAAAACCTGTTTTACACTAATAGATGTGTAAAACTTGTTTTGCATTAAGAGATTTTGTTTTACATAAAGGGATGAAAACAAGTTTAACACTAAAACGAATGTAAAACAAGTTTTTCTCGAGATTTTCACAACAATTAAACATGTTCAAAACTAATGTAACAAAAGCAATAGCCTCTTAACCAACTAATTACAATATTTTCTTTACAGAGAAATAAAACAAAAAAACAAAAGAAAAAGAATTTTTGCACTATAACAATAGTACTCCCTCTGTTTCAGAACTGAATCTTGATCAAAGTTTGCATTTGATTTTTTGGTGGTTAGCTAAACTGAATCTTGATCAAAGTTCAATTTATATTTGAGTAGTCACTAACTTTTAAAAAACGATATTCATAGTATCCTTTGTAATGCATCAAGTACATTTTCTTCAAAGTATATGAACAAAAATTTGATCAAAGTTTAATTAAGTTGAGTATTAAGTCAAATGGGAATATCTTTTCGGGACGGAGGAATAGTACAAGAAATAATTGAAATACACTGTTTTTAAGAATGAATAACAAAAACATAACATAAGGGCTTTGGAAGGGGTTTTCAATTATGAGACAATTACGTTTTAATCCCTCACTAATATTGAATTTACGTTAAGACAAGAACAATTTTGGTTTACGTCTTACTCCTACAAAATATTTTATCTAACCGTCTGATCCTTCAGCACTTTAAAATGCAATAAGTACACCCACTTCTCTGTACACACCAACACAAACACACACTCCCTTTATCTCATGTTTCTCTCTACCTCCCTTCCTGCTCCGGCCACCCCTCACTCCCCAGCTCCGGCGACCCCTCCGATCCCCCTCCTCCGGCGACCTCGCCCTCCGCCTCTACCGGCCACCTCTTTCCTCAGCGCACACACATACATACTTTCTCTTCTTACCCACCTCCGGCGACCCCTCCGCTCACGCCACTTTCCTCAACAGATCCACACTCTCTCTACCTTTTCCATCTCACAATCTCATCACCTCCGGCCAATACTTCGCTCCACCGACTCCCGCTGACTCTAGGCCGTCCAACAACCTCTCCATCTGTGTCCTCACTTTCCTTTCTTCCAGCCACCCCTCCCTTCCTACCTCCGGCCACCCCTCCCATCCCTACCTCTGGCCACCTTCTCTTCGTCGGACCAAAGAGTTCAACCAGATCTGGATCTCTACTAATAGTTTGCAAAAAACGTGATTTTCAAGTGATTTTCGGAGAAGTTTGAGTGGTCAGAAGAGAAAGAAAGAGAAGGCGTAGACAAGAGTAGATGGAGTGTAAGTGCTCCGGTGAGCAGCTGGTCAGCAACATGGGTGGTTTGAAATAGTTCGCTACTGCGTTAAATTGCCGGAGTTGGTGATGAAGAACCCCTTCTCTCTCTTACCTTTTTTTTTTTCCGAAAAAAGAACCCCCTTCTCTCTCTAGAAACCGTAAGAAACGAGATATTGTACCTGCAATAAAGTGGATAGGCTCAAGACTCCTGGCGTGGGGGCATGTCAACATAAAGTAAGAACCATAGGTTTGAAAAATTTAAGGTCAACAAATGTGGGTGGGACACAGCTCTTTAGCACCACTTTTCCTTCTTTTTTTCTTTTTTTTCTGAGATGGAGCACCCATCTTAATGGCAATGGCAGGGAGTTTAACTTAACAAATATTTATTTATTTTTTATTTTATTTTATTATGACGGAGTTTAAATATTAGTACTTTTTTTCTGAGATGAAACACCCATCTTAATGGCAGGGAGTTTAAATATTTAGTACTTTTTTTTTCTTTTGTTCTTAGTAGTTTAGTTGACAACTGAGAACTTACTGATAAGTTTTCAGTTGTTTGGTTGCCGGAGTAGTTCGTGTTCTTAGTAGTTTAGTTGTTGTTTGGTCCCCGGAGTAGTTCGTGTTCTTAGTAGTTTAATTGACAAATGAGAACTTACTGATAACTTCTCAGTTGTTTGGTCCTCGGAGTTGTTCGTATTCTTAGTATTTTAATTGACAACTGAGAACTTAATGATAAGTTCCCAGTTGTTTGGTCGCCGGAGTTGGTTGCCGGAGTTGATCGTGTTCTTAGTAGTTTAGCTGACAACTAAGAACTTACTTATAAGTTATCAGTTGTTTGGTCGCCGGAGTTGGTGATCGTCGGATTTGATTGTGTTCTTAGTAGTTTAGTTTACAACTGAGAACTTACTGATAAGTTCTCAGTTGTTTGGTCGCCGGAGTTGGTCGCCGGCATTTGATCGTATTCTTACTAGTTTACTTGACCACTTACTGATAAGTTCTCAGTTGTTTGGTCGTCGCAGTTGGTGGTCGCCGGAGTTGTTCGTGTTCTTAGAAGTTTAGTTGATAACTGAGAACTTACTGATAAGTTCTCAACTGTTTGGTCACCGGAGTTGTTCATATTCTTAGTAGTTTAGTTGACAACTGAGAACTTACTGATAAGTTCTCAACTGTTTGGTCGCCGGGGTTGGTGGTCGCCGGAGTTGTTCGTGTTCTTAGTAGTTTAGTTGAGAACTGAGAACTTACTGATAAGTTCTCAACTGTTTGGTCGCTGGAAGAACACTGAAGCTAAAAAAAAAAAAAAATTGGCGCCGGAGTGGTCGCCGGAGTTGTTGACTGGAGAAGGTGGTGATGGTAGCCTAAGGTTATAGTGGTTGGGGTGAAAGTAAAATGTTGAGAGGGTGTAGTTAGTAAAATATTAAGGAAGATGTAAGCTAGGGACTATATGGTTAGTCAAAATATTCATTGTCTTAAAATGTAAATTAGGCTTCTTAAAGGGATTATATGGTAAATCCCTCTTCAATTATTTTGATTAAAATTAGCTCAAGGGTAGACGTTTCTCCAGTAGAAATCAATATACTTAGACCTAATTTGAATAAATCCCTAGAAATCAGAACATAAAATATAAAGTACACAAGTCAATAACCCTAAAATTACACTTCTATTCACTATCTTCAACACAAAATGAGAATAGATCCCTAAAAATCAAGGCATTTGAAAAAGAATATCCAATTTTTAAGACCTAATTTGTTAGGGCTTTATAATTTTGGGGGATTTGAGATGAGAGAAAGATAACAAATCGATGATGAACGGAGAGAAGGGGAATGAATACCTGTGTGAAGTGGCAAAGCAGGTGGCGGAGTGGTGGCGACTTCCTCCTGTGTCGTCTCCGAAGTAGCGTCGATCACTCCTCCCAGGTCTCTTTCCGTCGAGTGTAAATCGCGAAGTGGAACCCAAGACTGCTGTGTAAATTGTGTTTATATAGATAGGGTGTTATATGTCAATGTAAATTTTGAGGGGTCAGTTGAATTTTTTCAGGGGGTCAAAGTCCAAATTATATAAAACTTGAATGGGTGAAACTAGAATAAAGAGAAAAGTCAGGGGGTCAATTGACCCCGCATCATTGGATCCGCCCCTTGTTACAGACATGTTGTTGGTGAACCACGTAAATTCTGTGTTATTGTTTGTCGATTTGCGTTCATTATTATCTGCTATCTCTTGAGTTTGATTTACTAACAATCAATTATATATTTTAAGATAGTTTACCATTATAACATCAAATCAACCATTTATATATATCATGACCAAAATTTTACTCCCTCTGTCCCGAAACGATCTTCTCATTAGTAATTTTTCATTGTCCCAAAAAGTTTTTCTCATTTCTACAAGACAAAGACTTACGTGCGAAATGCACAACCCGTCTCATCCATGAGACGTTTTTTTTTACCCGCCCGACCCGGCCCATTGAAACGGCTCCAGGACTCAGGGGTCGACCCTGCCACGTGGCAGCCTCTCATAGACCATTTTTTTTTTTGCTTTTTTTTTATTTTTATATTATTATTTTTTGTTTTTTTCGGTTTGTCAAAAGTAATAGTTACTATTTGTAATGACTGTATACATATATAAAGTAACAGTTTGTATACAAAAAAGTAATACATTTATACAGAAAAGTAACAGTGTTTTTTTCTATGTTTTCTTCGTTTGCCAAAAGTAATACTGATTACAACTAAAATGTAACGAACGTGTTACTTATATGTAATAATATTTATACATAATTGTAACACATATGTATAGAAAAAGTAATAATTCAACCATTTACATTTTTAGAGCTAAAAACACTTGATTAGTGTTACATGTAAAAGTATTACATTATCTATAGAAATATGTTATATTTTCTTTTATTAAAGTGTTACATTTACTTGTACAAACAATTACATTCATATATATGAGTTGTTACTTTTCAAATGTTACTTTCTTTCAAAAAATTAAATCAAAATACACAATATTGTACATTTTTGCAAATGCATTATTACATTTCAGTATAAATGATAATTACATTTAGATATTGTTTGGGTTACATGTAATTATAGTTAGTATTAAATTTGAAAAAATGGGTAAAACGAGCTTTTGTTTTTGTAAAACAGGTGTTACGTTTACTTATTAACAATGTTACTTTATATGTATACAGTCATTACATTAAGTTATGGTAACTATTACTTTTGGTAAACAATGGAAAAGCCGAAAAAATAATATTAAAAAAATGGACCTATGGGAGGCTGCCACGTGGCGGGTTATGCCCCATGGGTCATGGGTCGACCCGTCTCATACATGAGACGGATCCCCTTGTTCTCATGGGAGACCACCAGTGGCGGATCTGAGAATCTTGATCACCAGGTGCACCAGCGGCGTATCCAGGATTTGAGGTAAGGGTGTGCATTTTCTTTGGGGGTTCGGGGGCGGAGCCCCCGAATTTTTTTTTTGGGTCCAGTCAATTAGAGGAAGTAAATGCAGAGAATTCTAATGCACTAAATAAGACGAGATAAAGTTAACAACAGTCAACTAGCTGCAATCATGTAAGTTTGCTAAAAAATATCCATGAAATAACCATTCAAACACATATACATTTAAAATCAAACATTTAATAAACACATAAATTGAAATCACCCATGAAATTAGAAGAACAATGTCAAAGCCCCAAATTGTAGTTCAAACCCTAAATTTCTGTTAAATCCAATTTGAAGAGAAATAATGAGATTTGAGAGATGAAAACTTACAAAAAGGGAAGAAGATGGGTAAGATGTCGCCGGCGTCACTAGTTGCCGCCTTGCCGGTTGGAGCCTGGAGGTTGCCGATTGCGATTGGAGGTTGCCGATTGCGTCGGTGTCGTCGCACTCCTGTTTTCTCCTCTCTTTTTTTTCTGCGCTCTCTCTGATCTCTCTGTCTCTCAATTTGTCCAAACAATGAAATAAGTCACTTAAATGAAGTGGGTAAATTTTAATTTTTCTAAGTTCACACACTCACCAAGAATATAATAGCTTACTTTTATTATTTTGGCGGTGCACTTAGTAAAAAAAAAAAAAAAAAAAAAAACCTTAAATTTTTTGGGTTGACCAGGTGCAAGTGCACCACCTAGCACTAACACAAATCCGCCCCTGGAGACCACATCTTTCTACAATACAGGCTTGATTGTGTGTGTAAACAGAACATGGCTAATGAAACAAGTATTCTATTCTTAAAAAGTTTGAATAGTCAAATGTGAAAATCATTTTGTTGTGACGGAAGAGTATAAAGTTTCGTAAAGATACTTTAATATTGCTCGTGTAGTATTTAGCGAGTGTTCACTTTTATTGCATTTATTGGGGGAACAGAGTAAGAGTACAAAAAATAATTAATGTGCAATTCATGGCCTTTGTTTTCATCAATTTCTCATGAAGCATCCATATTGACAACCATTATTCGTTTGTTTGTACGATTGTACCAATGATTACATTAAAAATATCTTTTTATTTATAAGCACAACATTTTAGTTAAGACATAAAAAAGTACTACTGTGTTCATTATAGGATGAATGGATTATTAAATATTTTTTCATTTTATCTTTTTGACGATATTTAAATCAGAAGGCAAGAAGAGAAATCGAATATCACAAAGTGCGAAGCTACTTCTACCTGAACCACTCTTTTGAGAACAATATTAAATTTTTAAACACCATTTTTCCTTTTTTTTTTTGTTAAAAATATCACATTCATTTAGAATGAAATGTTTTTTTTTTTAGTTAGTGGATAGACCTTCTTTATTTAGTTCTTCCAAAGTGATTGTTTTGGAGTTCAAGATTTTTTCTTTCTTTTTCTCTTTTCCTTGAACAAAATTTTCTTTTCTTTTTCTGGGAAAGAATGTTATTTTCTTTAGGAGCACAAATCAATTGGTGGAGATGATCAATTATATCCGCAAAAAAAAAAAAGAAAAAAAAAAGAAAGAAAGAGGAACCACCAAACCCCTGCTAACGTCATCCAATGGTGCATTTGATCAATCATACTCCCCCTCCCACTTTAATTTACAAATTTAAAGAAAAAATTATCAACTTAATTATATTTTAAGTAAACCGTAAAATAATAAAAAGTTATTGTTAATCCACCATTAATAATGTTTAGTTTTTCAAAAAAAAAAAAATCTGGAAATTTTTGATAAAAGTGGGACGAACCAAAAAAAATTCATTAGAAGTGGGAGAAAGGGAAAATATCCGCAAAAATGAACCAACAAAACCATGTGGTGACGTCACTATATGATTACTGAAAAGGACCATACTACATGTGTATGATAACAATTGCCTACGAACAGGGGCGGACCCGCTCCAAAATAAAATGGGTTCACAAAATAAATTAGACAAAAATTATATACAAATTTCTCTCTTTTTACGTTCTTTTCTTTTGTTTTGGCAAGGGGATGGGCTGAAACTAGCAAAGGGGGTTCACTTAGTACTAAAAAAAATAAAAAATAATTTTTTTTAACTGTCAACATAAAATTAGGGGGGTTCACTTCCACCCCATTGGACCTTCTTGGGTCCGCCCCTGCCTACGAAACAAAAGCTAAGACTACACAGTGATGTCATATTTCACTTGGAGGTGCTTTCGGTAAATAACCACACAATTTTTTATTTATTTTTTATTTATTTTTAAATAGAGAAGACGATTATTAATCAGCTTTTAGTCGAGTGGTACTGAGGTTCTCCTACAACTTTTAAATTCGATCACTCAAAGTCATTGAAATACAGACTCTACAGAGGACCTATTTGCTATAGGTTGAGTGGTACTGAGGTCGTTCTATAGTAAACAGGCTCAACCGTTGACAAGAAGGGAAAAAAAGACTCATCTTTTCATATCCTTAAAAAGTTTGAATAGTCAAATGTGAAGATCATTTTGGGACGGAGGGAGTAGATTCTATTATTCCCATCTTCAAACATTCATGTTTGAAAAAGACTCATCTTTTCCAAGCATAGTTGTCACCAGTAATGTGGAATATTCTTTCTATTGTCCCTAAAGGGCAAAAAGGGTAAATCTTATAAAGGGGAACAAATGTTTCCCCTGAAAAATACCAGAAATCTTTGTGCTGCCAAAAAAGGAGCACGATTTTATGAGGTCTTACAAAATGTGGAATCTGGAGCCGAGGTCCATAAATTTATTGCTGGGAACTTCTACTGTACACATCTATTTATCTTTTAGTTCCTTCGAACTGATCTCTCAGCTGCTCGTATTTCTTGAGCTCCGCCATAGACAGTGAGGGCGACAGCTCTACTACTACCTGCAAGAATTTATATGAAATATTCAATCACGTGTTCTTGCAGTAATTACCCTTGGTGAAAGTGATTACTACTCTTAAATGAATGAACTCTCACGCTACTAGAAAACTGTAGCAGTTTATTTCTAAAGGCTGGACGATCTGGACGATCACGCTAACTAGAAAACTAAAAGGTATTCCCCTATCCAAAGAGTAGTATTAGTATGACAGTCAAATGATTCTTAAGGAACAAGTATTGTTTATTTGTTCTCTCATTTTTATCACAAAGGCCAATTTTGGAACTTCAAAGCGTTTTTTGCTTCAGTTTTAGACATGGGACTTTCTGGGACAAACAAACAAAAGGACATCTTTCTGGGATAGTCACGGAGAGGGTGCAAGAATACATGGACCAATCATCCGTCTATGCACTTAAATTACCATATGCTCAGAACAACCACCATTCTGTACATTATGTTACGGGCTTACCTTCACAAAATCTTCATATTCAACAACAACAGAGTCAGTTTCATCATCCTGAGAAGTTGAGTCTGACCGAGTTAAAACCTACAAAAAAAAAAAAAAAAGGAATTGACAAAATAAGACACGGATTACAATTTACCATCCAGAAACACAGTTTGCACGACTAGTATTCATATCAGTCTATGGCTCTATGCTGTTAAGAGATTATTGATGCAACCATATGATGGCTAAGAAAATGCAAATTTAAAGGAGAGAATAATCAAATTGGTTCAGTTGTACAAAAGTATTTCTTGGGACCTCACAGTTATCTCTCCTCATCTGAAGTAATAAATCATACATGTGTGTGTGTATATATGTATGTATCAATGTATGTATATATACGTATACACACGCATATCTATAGGTTAGCACCAACATGTCTCTCCCCCCTGGGTGATTTCTCTTCCCTTTCTTTTCCATGTTTCCTCGGTGTAAAATAAGATCTGATTGGTGTTGTGCGCTCTTAAAAGACTCACTTGTTAACGCTATCAGCAGATCACTATGCTCTCTGCAACTTTTAACTCAAATAACTAACAAGAAACAAGACCCACCTTTCGCTTTGCTGCATGAAACCAGGCATCCGCACACAGTGCATACATGTCTGCACCAGTAAAGTTTGGAGGGCATCTCTTTGCTATGGAGTAAAGTGACACGTCTTCATGTAATTTAAACTTACGGGTCAGTGCTTTGAGGACCCTGCAGATCCAGTAAATTATGACGGAGATCATAGAACAAGTACTAAACAGGAGTATGTATGGAGTGTCACTAGGAAGAAAGCGAACCTTTCTCTATAAGATGCATCTGAATTGACCCCAACATACAGGAGCTTATCAAAGCGGCCAGGCCTTAGAAGGGCTGCGTCTATAAGATCGGGTCTGTTGCTGGCTCCTATAATAAACAAATCCTATCAAAAGATGCCACGGTTAGTAAATTAAAAGCAAAAAGCAAAGACAAACAATTCCGAAGAGAAAAATAATTATTATGAAGTCGTATCACCTGGGAAGAGTCATTCAGACCATCAATCTCTGCAAGCATCTAATAGAAAGGAGAGCTTGTTAGCACTTGTAAAAAAAAATGAAAAATAAA
The DNA here is from genome assembly GCA_026119855.1 of Campanula takesimana. Lineage (NCBI taxonomy): Eukaryota > Viridiplantae > Streptophyta > Magnoliopsida > Asterales > Campanulaceae > Campanula > Campanula takesimana. The sequence goes on from JAOWBW010000126.1 coordinate 1,645,464, forward strand.
TAAATATGAAACTGAAAAACTAGACACAACAGCAAAATGCATTACCTGAGATACCACCCTGTCCATAACACCCCCAGAGTCACCAGAAGCACCCCTAGCTGGAGCAAGTGAATCGAGTTCATCAAAAAAGATGACACAGGGGCGCGCTGATCTGGCCTGCAAATGATGTGCAAGAGCAACTCAAATACCAGTTTGAAAGCATTACTCAAGAAGACTAGAAATCATTCTAATGCAACACCGTTCTACCTGAAGGAAGAAAAAGATAAATAGAAGGAAAAGAACAATTTACCTTCTGAAAAATGTCTCGCACATTTTTCTCAGACTCTCCAATGTACATGTTTATCAATTCAGGTCCTTTGACACTGAGAAAATTGAGGGAGCACTCTGTCGCAACCGCTTTTGCCAATAATGTCTGAGATTAGTATAAGAAAAAAATTCATTAGAATGGTAGTGATTAATTATACTGCCTCCGTCCCAAAATGATCTTCATATTTTGTTTGCCGTTACGAAGGATCTTTGAGCAATAATTTAGGTTGACTCAATTTTACTAATGAAAAATCTAAAGCTTGTTATTGACATACCATCAACAATACTATCAATAACAAGATTTAATTTTCATTAGGATAATTGAATCAACCTAAAATCATTGCTCGAAGTTCATTCGTAGTAACGTTGAAAAAAGTGTGAAGATCATTTTGGGACGGAGGGAGTAAAGCATACTCCCTCTGTCCCAGAATGATGTTCCCTATTTTTTATTGTTACTATGGATGAACTTTGAGCAATAATTTTAGATTAATTTAATTATCCTAATGAAAATCTAAAATTTGTTAATGATATATCATCATAAATACTATCAATATCAAGTTTTAGATTTTCATTATGATAATTCAATTAACCTAAATTTATTGCTCAAAGTATGTTCACATTAACAACAAAAAAGAGGGAACATCATTCCAGGACAGAGGGAGTATAAGATTGACGTGGATTAGGTCTCAAATTAAAGAAAATCACACAAACAACACAAATGCATATAATTACTACACTTACTTTCCCTGTACCAGGAGGACCATAAAGAAGAACACCAGAACGCTTACGTAACCCTGATGAAAACAAATCCTTATGCAGAAGAGGTAGCTGCAGATATATAAAAAAAAAAAAAAGAAAAAAAAAGACATGTACAGTCAGAAGGATCAGCCAAACACGAAGCGCAACAATGAAGATTCAGGAGGCTACACGTCTCCAACTACCGGTTACCCAGCAATAAGCTGAATTTTCTGAATCTGATCCGAGTGTATCTCTCAGGTGCTGTGCTGGCACTGGTTATTAGACTATTCTGTTTAATACTTGAAATAATTAGCAAATCATTGACAGTTTTCCTACTGCCTTCTTAAAAAACTCGATTGTCCTAAAACTTCAAATGTTCAACTACAGATCAGATTGCCACAAAGTTCCAAACTCACTTTAAAAAGTGGGTAACCAGAGTGGTGGGTGTTGGAAACGGGTTAAAACACAAAAACAACTCTTCAAGTTCAGAGGATAGACAGAAATAACTTCACAATGGAATTTCATACAATTGCAACTATTCTTCTGTTTTGCTTTTTAACTCAAAGCCATTTCAAATAGTGGACTAAGGAAAGGGTATACTCCCTCCGTCCTGTTTGAAACTAGATTTATTTCCCCTTTGGGTGTGTCCCATTGAAAACTAGTTAATCCGAAAGGGGAAAGTAGTTCATATCTTTTAATCAGTGGGACCCATTTGCCATACACACAATACCTACCCACTTACTATTCCCACCCCACTAACAATCATTATCACTTTCTATACTCACAACACCGTAATATATACATTTCTCTTAATTCATGTGCCAACTTTAAATTGTCTAGTTTCAAATGGGATGGAGGGAGAATAAACCAAAATTGCATGTTAATTCACTGCCGTAAAATCCTTATGCAGCAATTACTTCGAGAGGCTAATCAATGCAACCCTTCTTACAAAAATTGTCAAGAAATGAATAATCCATGGTATTCACCATAGAATATTGAAACAAAAAAAAACTCACCTGAACAGTGTCTAAAATTGATTTCTTCACATCCTCGAGCCCACCAACATCTTCCCACTTCACATTGGGAACCTACAAAACAATAGCTGAAATTTAAGGGCCCACAAAAGTTGCAGCATTATTATTTTTTTCTGCCAAAAGTCAACAGTATATGCTAAGTTACTCAAGTTCATGCTGCTACTCTCGCATACCTTTGGAGTCCCTAGTGCTGAGGCATTCCGCTTCTTTGATCGCTCCAATGCCTTGACCATATCTTCTTTCTGGAAAGGTCTTGGTACATCATTACATGGCATACGGTCTTTTACAGGTTTCCCAGAAGAATCACTCGCACCCATATTCTGGGGCTCATCTTTGTCAGACAGAACATTATCACAAGCCACGCCTTCCTTCACTGTTTCCGTGAGAGACACACTCTCACCCAGGGGCTCAGCTTTGTCAGGCAAAACATCACGCCCAGGAATCAGATTTGCACTGGCATCAGCGATTAAAGCACGTATATCCCTTGGCATGAAACCAGATGTTTGTCCAACTAGGTCCTTTATAAGTTCCTCTGGAGCAGTCTGTAACAAGCAATATCTGATCCACCAAGTCATTATCAGTCGGCAAAAAGGGACTAGCAACAACAAACAACAAATCATTGACAATGAACAGGCTAAATGAAATAAATTAGCATAGACTCAAAGAAGGCTAGAAAGGCGAAGTGAGTACTCAAAATTTGCACAATTTTATCATTTACCCTACATGTTTTTAAAATGATCTTCCAACCTGAACTTAAATATATAAATAAAAATCTCAACATTTGAGTTGATAATGTAAAGTAACATTATCTTTTGGCATTCCTAAAAATAGAACCTGATGTTCACATTATCAGGGACCAATATGTAAATGTGGTCAATTTTAAGTAAAGGTAAAAATGTACATGAGAAAGAACATGTCTTTACTTACATTTGGGAGTAGCTCAAAGATACATTGAAGTGACTGAGATAGCATTTCTGTTCTTTGTTCTTCAGTCAAAGGTTCCATACTAATTTCATGGCTGAAACAACGCCTTATGGTTGGTGGCAGACCTTCTGAACTGTCAGCCGCTGCAACTAACAGTACTGGATGCGTAATCATTGTTTGAGAAACCGTATTGCGCTGGAACAGCAAGCCAGACAGTTATTACCATTAAAGTCATGTTCTTGAAAACATCTCAAAGGGAAGGTTCTGAAAACAAGATTTTTCCTAGTTTGATATTCCGGTACCCCATCCTACAGATCAGTAATGCTTAGACTTACAATAAACACGATGCTACAAGAAGAAGAATTTTATGTAGCAGAAGCAAATTGTATCTTACAGATTGTCCCGCTGTTTCTTCTTCAAAACCATTGTCTTCATCTTCACCACCAGGCTCTGTAAATTCCCTAATGACGGATGAAACTTCAGATGTAACACCAGCTTGATCTTGTGGTGAACTCTCATTGGAGGCCTGATTTCGGAAAACCTCAAAGTGGCGGAGAAGAAGAATTGTTGGTGCATATCTGCATTGATATTAATATGTAAAGAGCACGAAATGCAACCACACCTTAACAAGTAAGTTACTAGCTTAACATTACAAACCTATCTGAGTTATCAATGCAGAGTACTCCCTCTGTCCCGCTTTAAGGTTCTTACTTTCCTTTTTGGTATGTCCCAATTTAAGGCTCTTACTTTACTTTACCTAAAATGGACAATGGGATCCACTTGTCATTCTCACAACAAAAACTCCCTACCCACTTCCTCTCTCCTACTTTACTTTTCATACAACATTTACTTTTTCTTAATCTCCGTGCAAAGTCAAACTAGGAACTTTAAATTGGGACGGAGGGAGTATCATTTTTCATTGAATGTGAGTTTCTCCTTCTGTGATCTCCTAAATTCCTAATCCTAGTTGTATCTCGCAAATATGCATTACACTACGATAGATCGTTGATATGATAAAATAGGTTCGCTGATGTTATTCGTGCTGAGAGATTTACTTGGAGAAATTTGATTTTTTTTACATTCGTACCCACATGAATAATGTCTATCTGTTCAAATCAAAGGAGAGACTAGCTTTTTGAAATCAATAGTACCTGGGGTATGTGGAAATACGTAACTTGAGTTAATCGCCAGGGTGTCAAAAGCAATTATATTTCTCGGAGAGGTGGGACGTGAAAAAGAATAGTACCCCCTCTGTCCTCCGGGAATAAGTGTCACCGTTTTTTGTACGTTAGTACAAAGGAACTTTGAGAAATAAATTTAGGTTGATTTAATTATCCTAATAAAATTATAGAACTTGTTATTGATAAACCATTATAAATACTATCAATAACAATTTTAAATTTTCATTAGGATTATTAAATTAACCTAAAATTATTGACCAAAGTTCTTTCGTACTACCGTACAAAAAAGGGCGGCATTTACTCCGGCACAGAGGGAGTAATATATAGTACAAACAGTAGTATAGTGCAGAAGATAGAACATAATTCGATACAATTGCTTCCAATTTATATATATATATATTCTTTAAAAGTAAAAGCTAAGATAGAATGATAAAGCAATAGTAGATTAATCTGTAAGAAATGGGTCATTGAAAAAAAACAACAACGAGAAAGCTAATAATTAGTAAAGAGTGCTCTAATACCTGCGAGCCGTAGTGAAAGCTTGAGCTAGCATTGCCGATGTTTTTCTTTCGGAAGATGTCGTTAAATTATGACAACTATACTCCACCACATGCAGGCCTACTTGACGAGCAACATGCTTAACCACAGTCCTCTTTCCACACCCTGTAATATATGTTGATTGGTTAAACTGTAAACATGATAGCCACTTTGGACTCTACAACAAAACCTTTTCTAGGACAGCAATCATCTTTATTTTAACTACAAATTTCACTTGGAAATAAGAGGCATTTATGGAAACTGCAATAACTTTCTACTTCGTAAGACAAATCAAAGTGATCAAAAGCTCTAAAAGGAGGAAAAAGAGGAAAAGAACGCACCAGATAAACCAGATAACAATATAACAACTCTGAATTTGGATGAGAGAGCTGATGGACATAGTACAGGTATGAGTATGGAGGCTAGCGTCTTTACTGTGTCCCCTTGTATGGGTGCAAAACCTTTTTGCACATCAAGCAAGAGATTCGGAGGAACAGCAGAAGGGACACTGGCGCCAAGTACGACAGCTGTTTGACTTCGATTGACTTTAAGTACTTGTTCTTCTGAAGGTTCCATTGCAACAACCTGGAGACAACAATGTTTTATTAAAGACAGGAATTTTAGTTGTGATACTCATTTAGGGGTGGCAAATTGGGTGTTTTGGGTGTACCCATTAAAGTTAAAATACCCGGATATCCAATGGATTTTTAACTTTAATGGGTAAACCTAAAACACCCAATTTGCCACCCCTATACTCATTGGCCTGATCATGAAACTAACAAAGAAAAAAGGGGAACAACCTTGAAGTAGATGACATTGTCCCTAGCTTGCATGTTTTGGTTGCAGGGAATACAGATAGCTGATTTGCATTTCCAATTGATGTATATACTGAAAAGATCGTCTTTGGCTAGATATCTATCTACTGCAAAGTAATCATTTAATGCCAAATCGATCATTTCTTGACGATCCTCAGATTCAATAGACGAACTTCCTCTGAGAGAACCAATGGTACCACATTCTGGAATCTTCACAAACGAAATCCTTAAATGGGAGGCATATCTTGGCAGTTCTGCCCAAGGTTCAACACCCAAATTGACGGAGAAGTCCTCACCCTCTATCTCATTGGTTCCGGATTCCCCTTTAACATCAAACAGAGATGCCAAATTCTCTTTCCCTTGGTAAACAAGCAATTTCAAACACGATACATTCAACTTAAGGTTAAATGCTAAAATAGGAGACACATACGCAACTTCTGGAGTCAATGGCACCTGATCAACTGGAGGGAAACTGTACACTGGAAAGACATGCATTGCTCTTGAAGATGTTGGAACGGATAGTTCATTGTTAGCAGAGTCATCATGAGAGTTGGGAGGATCAAGAACAACAGCTTGGCCAATTCTCTCTATGCTAGTATCCAAATTTTTAACTACCACCTACTCCAATGTACAAGAGACGAAATGAAATGAGTGAGCGATCAGTTATAATTAACTGTTAGAAATGTATGCCCACACAGATTCAAAAATGTCAATTCGACTTCAACAAATCAGATTCAAAATTCTTTCTTTTATCGGATAAATATAGAACTAATAGAAGTAGTATATTTGTCATAGCAGAACAAGATTAAACACAACAAGTATACTCCCTCCGTCCCAGTTCAAGGTTCTTATTTTCCTTTTTGATCTGTCTTAAGGTTCTTATTTGCTTTAGTCCATAAATGGCAAAGTATAAACAGTGTTTTGGACATTCTCGTCATGATAAAGATAATTTAATTACAAAAAAACCTTACTTTAACTTACTTTTCACTCACTTACTTGTATCCTTTAACTCCATACTTTTGTTGACCCATTTTCATTAGTTTTTCATTAGTTTCTTAAGATGCGTGCAAAATCAAATTAACAACCTTAAACCGGGACGGAGTTAGTATATTTTATTTCCATAAATGCTGTATTCAACTGAATTTAGAGATAGCTCAGTCAAAATTTTAACAAAAGAAGTTCCATTTCCAAGTCGAATACTTATAGATTTCATGGTCCCAAACAGAACGTACCAGTGAACCAGAAGTAATTGATAGCCTTTTGAGAAGAGACGTGGAAAACCCAACCAACGCAGCATCGTCTAGAGAAGCCACCTTCGCATCAGGAATGTTCGATCGGTCCTCTGACAGCCGAAGGATTCCCGCCCGGAGCTGCAGTTTCGGCGACGTATATTCGTCGGAGACCTGTTTAATCGGTTGAATTCCATCTGTTTCGCCGATTCGTGATGAACTGAGTACGGACTTGATTAGAGATTTTGTAGAAGAAAGGACCAAGGGCTTCCTTCGTTCCACCATGGTTAGAGCTTAATTGAATTGAAGTTCAATTGAAGCCCTAATCCTAATTCAGTGGATACAAATATACAATACTAGTAGTATATAGGAGTTGAATTTAGTTTGACTGTGAATTGAGCAAATCAAGAAGATACTCTCCGCTCGCCGGAACTCAACCGTTTCAACGTAAGCAACCGTCAGTTCATAATAATAGAAGGCCCAGCCCGGCCAAGATTGAGCCTTCGATTTCTAGGCTGGAGCCAGTTAGCCCGCCCAGCCCGGCCCACTCATCTCGTGACTCACAGTTTAGCTCGGTCTATAAGCACGCGGGTTTATGAGCCAATGCTAAGCTTGAGCCTGCACGCCTTGCACTCAACGGTAGGGAGCAGGGCTCGTGATTATGTTGGGGCGCAACATAATCATGAGCCCCACTCGTGACTCGTACAAGCGGGTCAGTTTTTTTGGGTTTTGATGCACCATGCGCAGCAGAATAATAACATGAAATCAAACACCCATGAGCCCGGATCCGTGCATGTTGATTAAATTAAATACAAAATGAAAGATACTAACCCTTGAAGATCGCATCCATGTACACGGACTTTAAGGTGCTAAAGAAAACACCCTCTATCGGTATCCACACGTCGAACGGACTCAAGAACACCTTCTTGATGCGAGTGCTAGATCTAAAGGCTTGATGAAGAAACGCTGTAGGAATTATCTTACTTCTTCGATTATTGAATTTGATGATCATAGATCTCAAATTACCTCTCTATGTGTGTAATTATTTCTCAAACAATATGTTATGATTTCTAAAATCAACCATTAAAGCTATCAATCCCGGCTACATATATTTATATGAGGGTTTGACCTAATTCCGTTTGGGCTTGGGATTCCTTGTCAGACAAGGTATCTGAACATTCTGACCAGAAACGTGTAAGGCAGCCGTACAGCTCTCTAGGAGCCGCACGACACTCTTCCAGCCGTACGGTCACAGTTCAAATTCCCATATTTTTCCAACCTTTTTCAATCCGTTCTATTGTGTGTGACCCAATAGGATTATACTAAGTTGGCAACGAGTCCGAACAAGTCAGAACTCGTAAGTCATAAGCGGACTCTAGAAAGCCATTATGACTACCCAAATAGTATAACTTTGAAAGTCCAAAGTTACCTTATAGAACATATCATAATTTCTTTGTCACGCGATATTATATTGGACATAAGTCATGGTCCAAGTTAACATATGTTGTCCAATGCTTTCTCGATCTTGAGTAGATTGATATGAGCAAATGATATTGATCACATCAATTCATTTGGGCATGGCCATGCACTATCATCAATCTCACTCATCCAGTGGCCAAAGCAGATATCTCTCCGAAGGGAGACAAATCCCATCTTGACTTATCATTCTTTCCTACAAGAATTCGATTATGTCAATCGTAGCCTTTATAGCGTTTGAGTACGTCAAACATAATGTTCATCATGTAGAAGACCATGATAATCCCAGGTCTAAGGATTCATATGGTATGACTATTATGAGATTTAATTATAACATTTGACAATGAGATAAATCTCATAACGAGTCTATCAAGTACCTCGTTCTCCAACAAGTACCCACAAGTTTAATCTGCATCCTATGCACCATAATCATCATATATGATTATCCATTAAACTTATGCTAGCTCATCATAAGTGCTAGGGACAATGATTGCCTAGGGCATAATATCCAATAAGTTTATGAGCACGCGGTTTCATAAACCAATCAGCCCTATTATTTTACAATGGTCAACCAACCCAAGCTCGTGACTCGTACATACTGGCTCGGTCTATGCATCCACGGGCTTTTGAGACGATCGGTCCTAAGACTACCATGGGCCTGGTCAACCAACCCCGTCTCTGTCCGAAAATGATGTCAGGCAATGAAGTAAGGAAGATCCGGGACCCCTTAACGCGTAGCAGTCGGATTTTATGACTATCAATCTTTCATTTTCACTAGGGTATTAAGAAGTAAGATCTTCATTTTCACTAAGGTATTAACAGGTAAGATTGTCTCTTCACTAAGGGTGAGCACGGTACGGTTCGGCTCGGTTTTAGAACAAAACCGATACCGAACCGTAACCAATTGGTTTCTATAGCTAAAGAACCGCTAGACTTCGGTTTCTCGGTTCGGCATCAGTTCGGCTTCGGTTTTGATTCAGTTTTCTACACAAATTTGTTGACTCTTAATAATTTTTTTATGATAACAAAACAAAAGGTTTTGAAAATGGTCACTTACAAACAAATGGTAGATTTAGAGGAGCCATAGAAAAATGAATGTATGAAAGGGATATTTCTCATCAAAGACAAGGTATTTGCTTATGCTCAAATCATATAAGACGATGACTATCAACGAATTTTGCAATTTAACTTGGAAAAGGTTATAGTAAAATTGAACAAAAAGACCAAGAGGATATAGAGAGAGAAAGAGTAATAGAAACAATGAGGCGGAAGGGCAGACACAAATATATATATATATATATATATATATATCAGAGCCTATTATTCAACAAAGTTATTTAACTAGCTTAAACAATTTACTTATTTGTCCCGAGTCGGTGTGTCACCTAGGTCTAAGTCACGCATTAGGAAGTGTAAGTCGTGCATCCATTAGGTAAGGAAGTGTATCCGAAAAGCAAGACAAATAGTAAATCATGAGTTGGTTAGGTAATTTTACGAATAGAAGGCCTCCTAGAAATCAAGATCCTATGAACGATTATAACATACATATTGAGAATGATAACCATGATAACAATGAAAATGATCAAAATATTTTATCAAAAGAATTTTCTTGGAATACACATTCTTTGACTAATTGGAAACCACCTCTTATTTCAAACTCAGAAATTTATAAAGACAAAGGAATTCTTAACATAAGATCAAGATTAGCTATTAAAACAAAAGAAACTATTATCCCTTTATTTTCCAATAATCAAACTATGAGTCTATTTTCAAAATCATCTATAAAAAAATATATATCTCAAGGATACAAATTTTTACATATTGGACTAGTACAAATTGCTATTAAACCCTTAACAATGGAAGGATTAAACACAAGCATACAAATAGCCTTAAGAGATGCTAGACATCTAAACTATACAGATTCGTTATTAGGAGCTATTGAAACTAGTTTAACAAATGGACCAATTCATTTTAATAGTTATCCAAATTTTACAATTTCTTTAACAGATCCTCACATAATGGACATCCTAACTTTAGATATTTTAACACATAATTATCATATGAAAAAGGGGTCTCACGTATATGAAATATTTTATAGATTATATTTTAAAGTTATGAATACAGGACTATGTCCTAATGCTTTTAACAGAAACAAAATAGGAGAAACCATTTTTTGGGAAATTGATAAAACAAAAGCTAATATAAATATACCAAAAACAATTAAATGGAATGAAATAACTTTACCCGATAAATGGTCATATCCCGCTAAAACTGTCCCAAGAAAAGAACAAAATCAAACAACTGATATAGAACAAATTACACAATATGAAGACGGATCGGTAGATCTAAAATTCAAAAGAACTCAGTCACTAAGTCGACACAAAAAATTAAATGTCCACGCACCATCTAGGAGATCTACATCAGGAAGATATGAATTCCCACAAAACACTAAATATGAGGATAGTTCTTCACAAAATGAAACTGTTTTTGAAGATGAAACTAATATTGAAATTCCACAACAAACAAACAATACTGGAGCAAACAGAGAAGGAATTAATGTCCACCCATACGAAGGAATCAATGTTCAATCTTACGAAGATAGTGAATTTACTTTAAATATGATAAAAAACAATTTTATTCTAAATAAAGGTATTTTAAGAAAAGATTTTACAAGTAAACATAATGAAGAAAATAGAAAACTATTTTTTCAAACGTATGATACCAATGAACAAAAATTAATAAAAGAAAAGTATTATGAATTTTGTGAATTGCAAGAATATCACATACCATTTTTTGATTTCTTAAACCATGATTACTTATACTACCTCCGTCCCAACTCAATACGCATCTTTACTGTTTGGCACAATATTTAAGGAGAGATTATTTATATTCAAAAGTATTGTGAGTGGAGAATAATGAGTGGTTGGGAGGAAGAAAGAGAATGAGTGGAGAATAATGAGTGGTTGAGAGGAAGAAAGAGAATGAGTGGAGAATAATGAGTGGTTGGGAGGAAGAGAGAGAATGAGTGGAAGATTATAAAAATAATAAAAAACTTTCCTTTTTTGGATCGTGCACATATCAACGACACCCACTTAAAAGGTAAGTGTGCACATTGAGCTGGGACGGAGGTAGTACAAAATAACTACATTACAGAAAAAACTAAGGCGATGGTACAAAGTAGGACCAGATCTCCTACCGACTCACGAAGTATACGAAAACGAAAAACCACCTTTAGAAGCCACTTACTTTAGTAAAGACAATATCCAATACGGAGCATATCCCATTGATAAAACTAATCAATTAGACACCGAAGATAAAAAACAAACGTCTTTACATTTACAAAATAATTGGACAAATTTATACTTATATACCGTAGGACAACAATTAGATAGAGTTAAAGAAAAAATTGATAATTCTACTAAAAAATTAACCACAATAGGAGAAGAAATAGCACAACTGGATGTAGAAATGGGACCCACACCAATACCAACCAAAAATGATGAACATTATAAATCCCAAAGATTTACAGAATATTCAGAATTATATAAAATTAATCCATCAACTAGAAAAAATAATAATAAAAATACAATGTTTACTAAACAAATTCCCCCTCCTAAGAATACTTTAATAATACCTGAAGTCAAACCAACACTACATGATCCTCTAAATGACTTAATGAATAAAATTAAAACACATTTAAAAGTAAAAGAAGAAACAAGTACAAGTACAAATATTCGAATGCTAACAGATTATAATGACAAAACCTCAGAGTCAGATACCTCTTCTAATAATGAATATAATTCTACTACAGAATCAGAAGAAGGAGAAAACTTAAATACAATTCCAATTCAAACAATGAGACATGATTTTTATAATAAAGACCCTGACGACTTAGAAATATTAAAAAACCCAACAAAATCATACAATGCAAAAAACATTTATGAATGGAACATTGACGGATTAAGTGAAATGGAAATAATAAATATTACAAAAGAAATGATAATTGTAGGAAATATATACAAATCTACAAATATTACAGAACGCCAAGCAGTTGAAAACATTATATTAGGATTCACTGGTCAATTAAGAACTTGGTGGGATAAATTATTAGCACATCAAGTAAAAACACAAATTTTAGAAGCTATAAAAGCAGACCAAGATGGACACCCAATATTAGATGAAAATGGAAATCAAACTCCTGCACAATTAATTTACTTAATTTTTAACATTACAACTCACTTTATAGGAGATATAGATTTATATACTGAAAGAAATTCTGAAATATTACAAAATCTAAAATGCAGAAAATTAGAACAATTTAAATGGTATAAAGAAAATTTTCTTAAAAGAGTTTTTAATCTTGCTGACCCAAATAATTATCACTGGAAAGAAAAATTTATTACTGGACTACCAGGCCTATTTTCAGAAAAAGTAAAGGATACGATAGAACAAAAATATGAACAAATATCCTATGATAATCTTACATATGGAGACTTAATTACTTGCGTAAATATTACAGGATTAAGATTATGTCAAGACCAAAAACTACAAAACAAATTAAAAAAGGAAACTACTCAAACAAGAAAAGAATTAGGACATTGGTGTGAACAATTTGGTTTTGATAAACTAAAATCTCCATACAAAAAGAAAAATTACACTCAACATAGAAGCCCGTATTACAAAAATAGAACATATAGGAGAAAATATAGAAAAACAAATAAAAACTATCAAAACAATCCCCCTGCTTATTACAATAAAAATAAAAAAGCACATTTTCAGAAAAGATACGACAATAATAAGAATAATACAAAATATAAAAAATCCTTTAAGTCTTTTAAGCCATATAATAAAACCATAAAATGTTTTTTATGCAAAAAACCTGGTCATATTGCTAAAAATTGCCCAGCAAAAAGACAAATACAACAAATCTGCCATAATTTAAAAATAAAAGAAACAGAAGAAATATTACAAAACATAGATAATCTTGAATTATCCACAGATATTGATGAATATAACTCTTCTGATCAAACTGATACAAGTGATGATGATGAATGCCAATCCTGTAAAAGAGAAATATGTTTGTGTAATAATAAATTAAATACAATAGAACAATACGATGAGATATTAGAAAAAATTAAAGAAATAGATGAACCAACTATAAAAAGAAAATTCCTAAAACAATTAGCCAAAACAATTAATGAAGAAAAACCAGATACATCTAAGCCCGCTCAATACGAAGATGTTATACAAATGTTCCACAACAAAAAGAAACAAATTTCATCAGTAGACTTACAACATGAAATTAGAGAAATAAAGCAAGAAATAAAATTATTAAAACAAAGTAATTTGGATTTACAAAAAACACAAAAAGAAATAGAAACAAAATTAGCACTACAAGAAATTAAAAAACAAATACATTCAACTTACAATAATGAAGCTTCTACTTCTAAAGCTAATAAAGAATTAGACAAACATTTTAAAAACCCCTTTGCAAAAAAATCTTCTTCGGAAACAGATACCTCTACAGACACAGAAGAAAGTATATATGCTCTTACTCGAGTCAGATATCAAAAATGGTATGTACATATACATATGAAAATCAAAGATTTCGAATACAAAGGATTAGCCATGTTAGACTCAGGAGCAGATCTGAATTGTGTTGAACAAGGAATAATACCAACAAAATATTTTATAAAAACAAAATAAAGTCTTTCAGCAGCCAATTCTTCAAAATTAGAAGTAAAATACAAAATACCTGAAGCACATGTTTGCAATAATAGTATCTGCTTTAAAACAAGTCTTATGCTTGTAAAAAATTTAAACACAAAAGTTATATTAGAAAACCCTTTTTTACAAATGTTATATCCATTTTTAGTTTCACAAAGAGGGGTAGAATCAAGAATATTAGGACAAAAAATTATATTTGATTTTTTATATCCTGTATCCAATAGTGATGTAAATAATTTGCAAAAAACAGGAATATCTAAATTAAATACTTTACAAAATCAAATGAAATTTCTTAAGGAAGAATTATTAAATATAAAAATTGAAGAAAAATTACAACTTCAACAAAACAAAGACATAATCTCTAAAAAAATTTGAAAAATTTGAAAAAGACTTATGTTCTGATTTACCCACAGCTTTTTGGGAAAGGAAAAAACATGTAATAACACTACCATATGAAAAAGATTTTAATGAACAAACAATACCTACAAAAGCAAGACCTATCCAAATGAATCAAGAATTATTAGAATATTGTAAAAAAGAAATCAAAGATTTACTCAATAAAAAATTAATTAGGAAAAGTAAATCACCTTGGTCATGATCAGCATTCTATGTATCAAAAAATGCAGAAATAGAAAGAGGTGCCCCAAGATTAGTAATTAATTACAAACCGTTAAACACTGCACTAAAATGGATTAGATATCCAATACCGAATAAACAAGATTTATTAAAACGATTACACAATGCATCTATATTTTCAAAATTTGATATAAAATCAGGATTTTGGCAGATACAAATAGCAGAAGAAGACAAATATAAAACAGCTTTTACAGTACCCTTTGGGCAATACGAATGGAATGTTATGCCCTTTGGATTAAAAAATGCACCAAGCGAATTTCAAAAAATAATGAATGAAATTTTTAATCCCTACACTTTTATTATTGTTTATATAGATGATGTTTTAGTATTTAGTAAGACTCTTGAACAACACGACAAACATTTAAACATATTTTATAAAACAATGATACGAAATGGGCTCGTTTTATCAAAAACAAAAATAAAACTTTATCAAACAAAGATTAGGTTTTTAGGACATGAAATAACCAATAATACTTTAATACCAATACAAAGATCTATAGATTTTGCTGACAAGTTCCCAGATGAGATAAAAGATAAAAATCAATTACAAAGATTCCTAGGATCATTAAATTATATAGCAGATTTCTTTCCTAAATTAAGACAAATTTGTAAACCACTCTTTGATAGATTAAAAACAAATCCAAAACCATGGACAAAAGAGCATACTAATGTTGTTAAACAAATCAAACTACATGTTAAAAGATTACCATGTTTAACCATATGTGATCCTAATGCCCCTAAGACAGTAGCCACTGATGCCTCAGAAATAGGATATGGTGGGATATTAACTCAAAACATAGATGGGAAAAACCAAATAATAAGATATTATTCGGGGATATGGAACACAACACAATCAAATTATTCTACAATAAAAAAGGAAATCCTTTCTATAGTTCTATGTATAACAAAATTTCAGGATGATCTACTTAATAAAAAATTTACAGTCAAAGTAGATTGCAAAGCTGCAAAAGACGTTTTACAAAAAGATGTAAAAAATTTAGCAGCCAAACAGATTTTTGCCAGATGGCAAGCCCTTTTATCAATATTTGATTTTGACATCGTTCATATTGCAGGCAAAGACAATTCAATCTCAGATTTCTTAACTAGAGAATTCCTACAAGGACATGGCAGACTTCCCACTGATAAATAACCAAATTTTTAATACACATGGTAGACGTAATAGCTGGCTTAATAGGGGCTTTGATAACATTGATTATTTAAACCATTTAGCTAGACAACTAAGAGATCTCCAATCTACAGAATTTCCTCATACTTATACAAATTATGAAATAAGAATACATTTTATGTATGTGCGATTCCTCGTTAGTGACCTTGAAGAGTATATAGAGGACAATGGAGTTTTCTATCATCAGAAAAGAATAGCAACAAATATTCTCATACAAGCAAAGGCTCTTTCCAGAAAAATGAGAAAGTTACATAAATTTCTCTAAAAATGTATCTTTATGTATTTCATATGTTTGTATTCGATATAAATTCAATAAAAACAATCTTTATTGCAGGCAATGGCAAATATAAATGAAGAAACCGCACTCTTTTCAAACCAATCATTACAAGAATTAGAAAAATTACATAAAGAGACCTTACTCATTTCACAAATAGAACAGGAACAAACTTGGAGCCTTTTTATTAATGGAAATCGTGTTCATTTAAATACTTCCAATTACATAAATTATTTACTACAAAAATCACCAATATTACTAAAAGAATGCAAAAACTTTCACAAAAGAACCCCTTTTCGCAAAACTCAAATACTTCGATTTCATTTATATGATTTACAAGAAATCTTTGAAAATAAATCATTCTCGCCTTTTTCAATTCTTATTAAAAATGAAATCTCAACTTTTAAAAGGCTTACAAATTGTATTTACAATGATCATTATCCAAATCTTCAGGATCTACATATGCCAGATTAAAATAGCCTCGTACGAGACTACTGAAATCTACATACTAAACTTCTCCCTATTTAGAATGATTTCAGGAACTTCGCTCAAAGGAAAGGCCAAGAAAGAACAATCGATCATACAAATCAGACCTCTTACAAAGTTCCCAAACTATATTCCTGACAGAATGCCAATTCAACCAAAACTAGAAAATAGGTTTGCTGCTCTTTCCCCAGATGCAAAACCATTCTCTCCCCCAATCTCAAAAGAAACATCATCCTCCCAAAAGACAGCTACTTACAAATCTGCCCTCAAAATAGAAAACCCTCAAACTTCTCAGCCCAATAGACAAATTGTTCCCAATCCTCACCCTAAACAAACACCACCCACAAATTATTTTTATAAAAACCATACAGATTTCATTTGTGTTTTAGAACCAGAAATTTATGAAATGACTGACAATTGGCATCCTTATCAATTATCACAATATATTTTACCATCATTGCACAATTATATTCCTGATAATTTCATGAAAAACCAATTTTACTATGAAACCATTCTGACACAAACAAAATCCGCTACTTTTCAATATTCCACAGATCATGTTGATAACACGAAAATTCGTTATTGCAAAGTCAAAATATTAAAATTCATGACTTTATCAGATTGGGGCCAAAAGCCAAATGATTCTCGAGATTTATTAAATTCAAACAATTCCAGATTTAATTATTATGACTACATCCTGGCTTGGTCAAGGGCATTTTTCAGACAAAACAAATCTTTTTCTCTTTCATATTTCTTTTACTTTTGTCCGAATTTTTCCTATCCTACTCCTTATTGGTTTCATAAATGGTGGAAGAATTTCGGATTAGACAAATCAATTGTCCCTACAGATGTACAAATAGCCTTCGGCCAATGGTCAACAAAAGTTTCTTACCCAGAACAAATTTCTCAGACTCCTCTTTGGGCTTTATTTTGTCATAATTTCCAAGTCTCATGGATTTTTATGACAGAATTTGATTTAAGAGAGGAACAAATGTGTGAGTGTGTGACAGTACAAAAGTGTGAGTGTGTACAAAAAACAATCTTACCAATTCTGATTCGAAAATACAAAATAAAATGGTGGGACAAAACTGAAATTTCTCATTGCAATTCTGAGGCAGTGACAAAATATTTCTTTTCAAAACCAGAATATTGTAAAACAATTCCTCTCAAACAATCACAACAAAATGAAGAGTTTTTAGCCAAGAAACAACAGATTATGTCCCAGATGGCTAAATGCACAAATCCAAAGGATCTGGAAAGACTAATGGTCCAACTTAGCGACGAAGGCAGTTCATCCTCTATGAATGAAGGGGATACTCAACCTAATGATGACTTCTACACACAACCAGACGATCTAGAATTAGATCTGTAAAGCTGCACAAAAAGAAGACGACATCAAGCACCAGCCGCCCTGGCCCACCACTGGTCACAAAATTCAACAAATTATTCAGCCGCCATGACCCACTGGTTACGAAATTCAACAAAACATTCAGCCGCCCTGGCCCACTGGTCACAAAATTCAACAAATCATTCAGCCGCCCTGACCCACTGACCACAAAATTCAAAAGAAGATTCCTCCTGCCGACCTGCAAGACAAAAACTCATCAGTATATATAGACTAGATAGCTCATTGTAATAGGCCGGCAATTTTTGTATTAGTTTTCAATTCTCTCTAAATATCTCTCTCTAGAAATCTCTTGTACTCATCTTTCATCAACCATCTTGTACGCTCAACAAATTGCAATATACAAGTAAGTTTACTACTCCCGTCTCGAGTATTTATTATTGCTTATAATTTACAAATTACTTATTAAAACAAAAACGTTACGCAAGGTGGAAACCACTAACCTTCCAGACCTATGGGTGACGGATAAACTGAGGTTGAACGAAAGCCTACGTATACGTATTTCAAAAGTCAAAGTTACTGTAGCAAAAAAGTCAAATTTACTATTCACTATTCATGCGATATTTATTTTGATATTTCTATGTTATTTATTGTTATTATCTTAATATGCATATATATATATATATATATATATATATATATATATATATTTAGAACGACCTAGTTAGAGTTTCGGTTCGGTTTACACTCGGTTCCAAAAACTAACAATCGAACCATAACCGGAACCTTCGGTCTTCTAAAATACAGAAACCGTACCACTTCAATCAATCGGCTACTCGGTTTTTTCATTTCGGTTAAAAAAGAAAAAGAAAAAAGAGAGAGAGAGAGAGAGAAAAGAACTCTTTCTAAAATGATTAAGGTGCCACAGAAATAGTGGTGTCGTCCAGAAAACTCTCGTCATTTACATGTAAATAGCAACCAAAGGTAGACCAAGCAAAACTCTATAGGCTGAAAAGTGGCATACAAATATGAGGTGGTCTCCCATGAGAACAAGGGGATCCGTCTCATGCATGAGACGGGTCGCCCCATGACCCATGGGCCGAACCCGTCACGTGGCAACCCACCATTGGCCGGAAAAAAAATATATATATATATATATATTTTTTTTAGTTTTTTTTGAGTTTTTATATTTTTTTTTCGGCTTTTCAGTGGTTTAGTAAAAAATAATAGTTACCATCTCTTAAAGTAACATTGTTCATAAGTAAACGTAATACTTGTTTTAAAAAAACAAAAGCTCGTTTTTACCCATTTGAAAAGTAATAACTTATGTATATGAATGTAATAGTAAGTTTATACAAGTAAATGTAGCACTTTCATTGACGAAATTGTAACAGATTTCTATAGATAATACTTTTACATGTATCATGATAAATTTGACCCCATTGTAACTTATTGTTTGAAAACATATAGATATCTATACATATGTATTACAATTATGTACAAATACTATTACATATAAATAACACGTTTGTTACATTTTAGTTATAATAAGTATTACTTTTGGCAAATGAAGAAAACATAGGAATAACACTATTACTTTAAGAGATGGTAACTATTACTTTAAGAGACGGTAACTATTACTTTTCACAAACCGAAAAAAAACCAAAAATAAAAATTTAAAAAAAAAGAAAGAAAAAAAAAGCAAAAAAAAATAAAAAAATTGGGCCATTGAGGGGCTGCCACGTGGCAGGGTCCCCATGGGTCTTGGAGCAGGGTTGTGGGTCGGGTAATGGGTAAAAAAAATGACCCGTCTCACCCATGAGACGGGTTGGAGTGTTCTCACACAAGTTTTTGTCTACAAATATTTGCAATTTACACTCGCGATATAAACATGTCAACTTATTCTTTACCTAAGCTACAACACCTCATACGTTGACTTGTTGACTATGTACAAGATAATCCTAGCAAGATCTCACAACACATTCACAGAGTAGCAGTTTTCCCCAACAACAGAGCTTCGAGAGACGCAGAATCCGTGACAGGAGAGCTGCACGTGAAGTTCTGACAGACAAGTGCCACCACCTTGTCAGACACCCAACTGTTCTTCGCCATAAGAGCTACACTCGGGTTGTTTTCTTCCCAAAATCCCATCACTTTCTCATCACGCGGATCGATGTGAATAACCTGCAACCGAAAAATAAAGTCAAACAACGCAAAAGCGGACAAAGACCAGATATTTGTTCCAGTTTGTGTACCAAAAACTGTACCATTAATGATCCAACAACTAACAGGCGGAGCCACCCTTTACACAAGGGGACAACTTGAAGAAAATTGTTTTTTACCCCTAAAATATAATGTTGCCCCCAACCCCTCCCTTTAAAAAAAATAATTCTAGCTCCGCCACTGCATTGGCTCACAGTTATTAGGTCTGACGTCATGATGACGCCAGCCAAACATATGGCTGGTAAGATTAGTGGTCCTTTGTGTGATTCTTATGTTCATTAGGGGGTAGTAATGGAAGGAGAAATAAATCACCAAATTGTATGAAAAGTCGAATGGGAACATAACTATGGGATGGAGGGAGTAGTTGAGAAACTAACCGTTTTGTTCGGTTCGTAGGACGCATGCACTGACGCAAGCATAGATTCCAGCTCGTCAGACTGGTTCGTTCCAACCAAGACAATTTGCTTCCTCGAATGAACGGATAGCATATCTGCAGCACAACACATCAGAGGCACAGCCACTGCTGCATCCTTGAGCCTCTTCTCAAAAACTGCCTGCACATTCAGATTTTGAGACCACATTCATCAGGTCAACACAATCCTATGAAGCATAACCGCTCTTCCAGAAAGATGGTCATATTTTGCTTTTGATGGTCAACGCAAGTGAACTTTGACTAAATTTTAATGTCAATCTAACCATCCCAATGAAATTCTAAAAAGTTGTTATTGATATATCATCAAGTGATTTATCAACAAATTTTAGAATTTCAGTAGATGATTAAATTGACACTAAAATTTGCTCAAAGTTCACTTGTGTTGACCGTCAAAAACAAAATAAAACTATCTTTCTGGATGGAGGTAGTATAAGAAAAAGGAAAATAGAAATCCAACGTCACAAGTCCAAATGAAAATGGCATACCAATAGGCGCTCAGCATTTTGCCTGAAACGGTTGGACCTGTCACCAGAAAACATAGAAGCAAACCTAACGAGGTTTAATACTGAAACAGAGTTCCCAGAGGGCTCCGCTCCGTCATGGTCTTCTTTCACACGCAGAAGAACTGAGGGATCTTCTCCTGGGGTGTTAAAGTAACCCCCACCAGCTTTATCAAGAAACAACTCGTCCTAAAAATGAAAATGGATTGCCGTTAATATCACTTAAAGGAGTATGCTCCATCCGTTCCCGTTTGAAATTACAATTCTTTCCTTTTTGGTAGCCTCACCGGAAATTACACTACTCCATTGCCAATATCATACTACCTCTCCTTAACTCCCATGTTTCTCCTTTTTGGTGTAATTTCAAATGGGACGGAGGGAGTAAATTGGATTGGAGAAAAGAGAAAGCAAAAGGGTTGATACCTGAGTGTCTTGCAGTTCTACTGCCCAAGCCAGCCAGGATAATTCGCCGCCACATTCATACATATCCAACAAGCCAGAAATCAGAAATGCATAATCATCTAGAAATCCAGGGGCTTTAGCTGGGCCATTCCGAAAGCTGTGGTGCAGTCTGCGAGTTTCTTGATCATAAAGGTGTCTCCTGATAAAAGATAATGCTTTCCTTGCGACTTCCATATACTCTTTAGGATCTGTACCAACAACAGGGAAGTTGAATTTTGTTTCTCCCGGTTCTCGCTTGAGAATCTTCGATGCTCTTGCAAAGGACGAGATGGCAAGTCCGTTCCACGATACAATAACCTACAAGGGTGGGATCTATTCATGTAAATAAAAGCAAGATTTCACAGAATTACACCCTCCATCCCATAAAATTAGTCCGACTTTTTTGGTTGTTATATTGAATAAACTTTGAGCAATAATTTAGATTGATTACTATACCTTAATGAAAATAAAAAAAATGTTATTGATAGTAATTATAATGATGTATCAATAACAAGTTTTAGATTTTCATTAGGATAATTAAATAAACCTAAGTTATGGATCAAAGTTCATTTAAAATAACAACCAAAACAGTGGGACCATCTTTACGGGACGGAGGTAGAACTATATAAGCTCCTCTAAAGCAACAGGTGATACCTTATCATCCAGATGTGGCCTAGGACGCTTTGACCTGACATCAAAAAGTTTTTTCCGACATTGACCTAGGATTTGATGATACACATCGACCGGTACACCATATTTTGATGCCATTGCAGAAACATCACTTCTCTCTATAAGTACATTTTTTCCTTTGAATTCGTTGTGGGGATCACTCATAGAAGAGAGATCACAGTTCCCCTGCTGTTTGATATAATAATGATCCTTAAAGAGAGTTGCATGTTCTCCGACAACGTCTTCAATCTTAAAGAAGGAAAAAACATTATTTAGAAAAAAAAATAGGAAAAAGAAAAAAAGAAACACACACATATATATGAGGTTGGCTCCTTGTTTTCAATATCTCACACGAAAAGTGATTACATACCTCGTTAATGGTCCACACATAGAAGGCACCTTCCTTTTTCCTTGTAGCGCCTTCAAATTCAGCGCTGTCAGCATCTTCAGCTGAAAAGATTTCGCCATTGGGTCCAACCATATCTCTCCTCAAGTAATCAAGAATATCACGAGCTACACATGAGTAGAAGGGATCTTTGGTGATCGAAAAGACATCAAGATACACATTAGCCAGCTGACCCTGATCATACAACATTTTCTCAAAATGCGGAACTGCAAAATAATACGAGATAAATACAAAAAAAAAAAAAAAACAATAATCAGAAAAGCCTTAGTCAGAGTAAATAATGTTATAGTATATGAATATGTGACTTGATCTTCAGAAACAACCAAAAGTAATAAACAATCACTAACCATGCCAGCACTCATCCACACTGTATCTATGGAAACCGCCTCCAACGTGATCGTGCACACCTCCCCTTGCCATGCATTGCAAACTAAAAGACACCATTTTCAGATATTTCTCTGCTTCGCTAGTGCTTCCAGCTTCTCCCAACTTCTTTGACTGATAGAGCATTAATTGAGGTTCGACTGGTCTAGGAAACTTCGGGGCGGAGCCAAATCCACCATATTTTTCATCATAACTTTCAGCAAGCTACAATAAGAATAGATAAGACATTCAGCTGCTGCTGTAAATTGTTCACACAGCACATAGATAGAGGGAGACAGAGAAGAGTTGAAATAACGAAATAGGCAATTCATCATCAACATAAATAAAATAATTAGAATGCAAAAATATGCATTTAACAGATGCAACAAAACTCAAGAAGCACCTGCTGTGCACATTTCCGTAATGCAATTTGGGACAACCCCTCAGATAGTTTGTTCGATTTTGCAGTAACAGATAATGCTTTAGACAACTGTTCAATAGCAGAAGCACCACTTTGGACAAGAAGGTCTCTTTTACTTTCCCAAGCTTCCTTCACTTTCCTGGTGGTAAAACAAAAGAGTAAGTGGGAAAGAACCATTGAAAAAGAAAGCATCGCACAGTCAGAACTCTAGAATCAAGTCAACATTTACAGTAACAAATGCTTTTTCAGTTCCCAATTGCCCGTTAGGGGGTGGAATTGCACACACCTGAGGATAGTTTTAAATCCTGGCCGTCCATAATTATCATCAGGTGGGAAATAAGTACCGCCCATCAAAGGCTTCAAGTCTGGGGAAAGGAAAACACTCAAAGGCCACCCTCCTCCACCATACAAAGCTTGGACATACGTCATGTATACCTGAACATTAAAAATAAAAAAAAGAATTCTATCAGCAATCAACCCATCACCTTATGGAAGATAATGAAAATCATACTCCCTCTGTCCATAAATGAGTGTATATATTTCAAAAAAATTGTCCCTTAACTAAGTTTTCAATTAGTGGTGAAGTTGCTTAATCCACCTGTCAAGTGTCAACTATCATGATACTATTTGCAGTTGTAATTACATGGTGGGATCATTAAGGGCAATTATGTAACTGTTAGAGTGCTTAAAAATCAACAACTTTAGTTCACTTGAAAACTAAGATTCTAAGAACAGACACCCATCTAAGAACGGAGGAGTATCACTTAACATAATTAAAGATGATCACCACGATACTTAATCTACATTCTCTTTCAGAGCCTCCTCTGATTTCCATTGGATAAAATGAAAAATCAAAATGAGCTCAAATTAATATGTAACTCTTTGCTTCCTAACCTTATCAACATCTGGCCTTTCTTCTCTGTCCACCTGTTACATGTCAAATACAATGTAATAAAAATTAAAAGAAACTTTAACTTCTCCAGCTAGAAATCAAGTGGATAGCAAAATATGATCAAGACAAATTTTTATTTTTATTTTTTTGATATAGTTCCACTATAAATCACCTTACCTTGATACTTACAAACCAATCATTAAGCAATTTCGCAACTCCTTCATCCTCAAAGGACTCAACTTCCATTACATGACACCTTTCAATTACCACACGCAATGTTATTAAGTTACCCCCACAAGTTTCTCAAGTAAGCAAGTAAAGATTGTTTGTAAGTGACAAAACCTCACCAATGGCAGGTGCTGTATCCGACTTTGAATTCGTAACAAATCCATTTTGTTGGAGCAAACAACAAACAATTTCATCAGTATCCTTAAGTAGGTATTAGCAGCGTGGTCATTCGATCATTACTATACCATTTTTACAACAAACAACATGAAAGGATTGGTGTGTATCAAACAAAATTGAGTATTAGTAAGAAAGAGACTCACTTGACAAGAAGATGGGAACGTCTCTCTTAGTAGCTTCATTAAACGCCTCTTCACCCCATGGATACCAATTCACCTTCAATAACAATGGGTTTCAATTTTAAAATAAAAATAAATCAAAATTGAAACTCCCTTTCGATGAATTCACCTCCATCAATAATCATAAAACTAATTTGCACTTACGACGCAATTAATAATGGGGAAAAGAAGAATACCGGATTATGAGCATGTTGAAGGAGATAAGGACTGTGTTCAAGGGAAAGACGGTTGGAGTGTTTGTTTTGAGTAGTATTGGAGGTGGAAGTGGAGGAGGTATTCTGACTCTGCTCCGCCATGGAAAGGATCTTGAAGCTGTGAATTAGTCGTCGTCGCCGGGAAGAAGAGGGTGAAAGTAAATTTGTGAAGTGGGGGCGGCGGAGGTGGCGGAGACGGGAGAGAGAGTTGGTGAGAAAAGAGGAGCGGTGAAATGGGAAGGGTTTTATTATAAGAGTTGCCATTTGGGGAAAGGAGAAGTGAGTTTGGTATGTGTGCTGATGAGGATGAGGCATCCATGCTCTGCCACGTTTGGCCCTCTTACTCTGACATCTGCTTATACAAAAAAGTATCAAGTGGTGTACAAAAATGATATTCCCTCCGTCTCATTTCAAATTGCAAAACTTCCCAAAAAAGACTAAAAAGGGTGTCCCAACTAAAATTGCAAAATCCAAAAATGGCAAGTTTTAACCCACTTGCACACTCACATCCATTAACCCACTAACTATTTTCTACCCACTTTCTCTCTCCCACTCAACTATCAACACTCACAACACATCACATCACCTTTTTCACTTTTTCCCTTAATCCCCGTGCCAACCTAGTATTTGCAATTTGAAATGGGACGGAGGGAGTATACTAGATCGGATGCTGGCAATATGATGACACAACATAAAAAAATTGTTTTTGGTCGTTTGATACTCCCTCGTTCTTACTTTTTTTTTTTTTTTTTTTTTTTGTCCCGGCACAAACTAAGGTTTTTAGTTGTTTTATTACCTAAAATGGATCATGGGCCTCACTTGTCATTCTCACAACAAAAACTCTCTACCCACTTTATTTCTCCTACTTTTTCATGCTCACAACATTTAGTTTTTCTTAATCTCCGTGTAAAGCCAAACTAAGACCATGTCCAATAGTTTCAACCCCCAAAAACATTCAACTACCTTAATATTACGACACCTCATCTTCTCTCTCCATCCACTTAATCATTCAACTACACTCTCAACTACCCCTCCCACAATAAGCTAGTTTAGTTTAAAATTCAACTCCTCCCAACTCATCATTCTATACCCCACCACTTTTTATTTTATTTACAATATTTATTTTTATAATTAAAAATAAATATTGATATTAATAATTTATTATTAAAAAATAAATTATTAATGTTTTTAATTATAAATTCGAGATTTTTTTTTATTTTTTTTAATTCAAACTTAATTAATTTTTTTCGAAGCAATTAAATAAATACGAGAATATTTTAATTTTAATAAAAATAAGAAAAATTACAATAAACTTAGCTCGTTCCACAAATGATGAAAAACCAAAAAAAACATACGATACATAGACTCGACTCACAGTACAATAAAATTTAAAAATCACTGATTTCCGAACTTTGCCCATATGTGTTTGACTAGATCGTTCTGCAATTGTTTATGAGCCCTCTGATCACGCAAATCCGATCTAGTACGTACATAATTTTCAAACGCTAGTAATACCTCAGTTGAGAATGGTTGTTGTGTACTAGACCCACATGCCCCGGGCTGATCCTGATAGTCAAGCCAATTTTGAGAATACGTACCACGTTCGTCCTCAACGATCATATTATGTAATATGATACATGCTCTCATGATCATAGCCAAGTCCTCTATCTGCCACATTCGAGCTGGTTCTCGAATTATTTTAAATCGAGCTTGGAGCACTCCAAATGCCCGTTCTATATCCTTCCGATAAGCCTCCTGGTATTTTGCAATAACTTGTCTTCTTCACTTTGAGGAAGTTTAACGGATTTGACGAAGGTCGGATAAGAGGGGTAGATACCGTCAGCAAGATAATATGTCATATTATACTGACATTCATTCACAAAGAAATTGACTCGTGGAGTATTTCTTGCTTCAAGATCATCGAAAACTGGTGATCGGTCCAGAACATTTATATCGTTTAATGTTCCCGGACATCCAAAAAAAGCATGCCATATCCATAAATCATGACTGGCAACGGCTTCAAGAATAACCGTAGTGGTTCTCTTATCACCTCTGGTAAATTGACCTTCCCAACCAGTAGGACAATTTTTCCACTCCCAGTGCATGCAATCAATACTCCCGATCATCCCTGGGAACCCCCGCTTCTCACTGACCTCAAGAATTCTTTGCAGGTCAGCTTCGTTTGGGGCTCTCAAGTACTGACGCTCGTACAATTGAATGACCCCCTTGCAGAATCTCCGTAATGCCTCAAACGCTGTAGTTTTCCCTATTTTAATGTATTCATCAATAGAATCAGCAGACATACCATATGCTAACAATCGCATGGCTGCGGTACATTTTGCTAATGGAGATAGGCCTTCTCTGCCGGAACAATCGGATCCTTGTGTGAAGTACGTGTCATGGCTTGAAAGATCCTCGACGATGCGGAGGAATACATGTTTCTGCATCCGATATCGCCGCCGAAAATAATCTTTATACATAGCATTTTCGGAAAAGTAGTCATCAATCAGGCTCTTATTGTGAAAAGCGTGATCTCTTTTCAAATTTTTCGAGTTTTTTTCGGAGGTTTATCATCAAAAAACTCGTTTATGATAAAACTCTCCTCAATTTCAAGTTGCCTTTTGTAGGCTTCGACATCAAAAGGAAGAAATCCAGATGGATCCATTGATGTAGGAGGAATTCTGAAAAAGGAGAGAGTGTTTGATGTAGGAAGAAGGAAAGAAGAATGTGTTTGGTGTAGGAAGAATGAAAGAAGAGAGTGTTATTTATAAGAAAATGAGTGGCTGAGGTTGACTGATTTGAAACTTCTATTGAATTGAGTTAGTTAAAGGATAACAAATGAGTGGTCGTGGTTGACGGATTTGAAGCTTCAATTCAATTAAGTTAATTGACGTACTCCAATAATAGAATTACATAGATTTAATTAAAAGGTAAAGTTACATACTGAGAATCTTGAAAGTAGTACATCAGTGCAGAAAATTGACATAAAGCTAGAAAACAAACATTAATTGCCAAACAGCTCTTCAGTCAACATTTCAAAAAGCTGTTGTTGATGATGATCGCGAGACTCCATTTGACTCAACTGCATCCACATTTTCCTATTTTTAGCCCGAGTCTTGTTAAGGGCAATATTGTTTGCCTTCTCTTGTTCTGAGACTAAGTTGTCCATTCGTTCCAATTCTTTCTCTTTGAATTGTTTGAATTCTGACCACTTTTGTTCCTTTACCGGTGACAACCCCACTTTTTTCTTCCCCGCCTTTTTCTTAGCTGCCTCTCTTCCCATAGGACGAGGAATGGATCCAACCGAGCTTGAATCACCTACATCACCTTCTCGTGCTCTCTTAGATCCACTGCTATCAGATCCAGTATTTCCTCCAACCTGACTTGCATAGCGTGGTTGATCTCGGGTAGCTATCCACTCGTCCATCAAATTAAAAGTGCTATTGTTAGCATTTTTATATAATTCGTGAGATTTTTTCAAAACATCATTCTCCGACCACCCGCTTTGTTGCATACGCTTAGAGTTATCGTATGCACCTACCCATTTGCCCAATTTGGCGTTTATATAATTGAAACGATTTTTGCATGAAACTACGTCACGGGGAGGGTTAAATTCACAATGTTCATTACAATATTCAACAATCTTACCCCAAAAATTTTCGCTCTTCTGATTTTTTCCGACTACACTGTCGGTTCCAAACTTAACCCACCCACTGATTAGCACTATATTGTCCTTCGTGCTCCATTTGACAATTTTTCTCCGACTAGTGGTTGAACCTCCTGCATCTGGAGTTGGAGTAGCTTCATCAGCACCGCTATTGCTACCCATAACCATTTGTGTTGAATATTCGGGATATTCTGATTCTTGAGAGGGTAGTGGTGGTGGTGGAGGTCGTTGAAATTGCATACCATAATATGGATTCCAGGTGGGTACAGCTGAAGGCATTGCATTTGGTTGATAATAAAATTGTGGGACATTTTGAGGACGTGGTTGGTTAGAAAATTGATTTGGCGATTGAAAATCATTAGGATTGTAGTAATTTGGTGGAAAATTACTTGAATCCTGAGTGTTGAAATAAGGATTATTCAGATTATTGTGATCCATTTCACTAAAAAGATGATGAATATTTTAAAAAATAAGGGGTTAAAGAAGGATAATTAAGATTTTTTTGAGAGAAAAGAGAGGTTTTTTTTTGGTGTACAAATAAAATGAAAGTTATATCAATTTATAGAGAAAAAAAAATCCAGAATTTTCGCGAAAAAAAAAATAAAAAATATTTGCTGTAAAATAATTGAGCTCGAAAATTTGGGTTGAAAATCATATCTAAAAATCCGGAGGACCAATCGTAGGCTGACACTTGGCAAAAGGAGTAAAAACAAAAAAAAAAAAAAAAAACTGGCAGACGCTGCCCTCACGCGCCTCTGTCGGCGGTGAGGCGCACGCGCCATGTCGGCACCAACCAGCAGCCGACGCGTGTCCAAGGCGGGCCCCCTCATTTTTCATTCAACCCGGTTGAACTTCTTCAACCTCCCAATTCAACCCCCTCCCTCTCAACTACCTTATTGCACACCCCTCAACTAGTTTAATCCCTCTCAACTCCCTCCTCAACTAGCTTATTGGACATGGCCTAAGAACCTTAGTCCGGGACGGAGGAAGTACTATTTAATTAAGATTAAGGTTTGGTGCAAAGTTTTAGAAACAAAGATTTTTTTGGAAGCTACTATTTTGAGCGGTTAAAATATGTCAAGATTTATTTTTTAAAAGCTCTGCTCGAAACTTCTCTATTGAAACGCTTAATCAGCAACTTTTTTCACTCAATTTGAAACGCGACACTCTACCAAACGAGGCCTTAAGATTATCTTTTTATCAAATTTCTCGTATCGACATACACCCTCCCTCTGTTTCAAAATAATCTTCACGTATTTTTTTTAACGTTACTACGAAGGAACTTTGAGAAATGATTTTAAGTTGATTTATCCTAATGAAAATCTAAAACGTGTTATTGATAGTATTGTTGATGATGTGAAAATAACAAGTTTTAGATTTTCATTAGGATAAATAAATCAACCTAAAATCGTTCATTCGCAGTAACATTGAAAAAAAATATGAGAAAATCGTTCTGAAATGGTGGAAATATCATATACTCCCTCTGTCCCAGCACAAGTGACACTTATTTCTTTTTCGGTCTGTCCCAACACAAGTGACACTGCCTAAAATGAAAATGTTTTAATATATTTATATTCAACCAACCCCACTATTTAACTCACTCATTCTCTCTCTTCATTTTCCACCACTCATTTTATTCAACCAACATTACTATTTACTTCACTCATTCTCTCTCTTCATTTTCTACCACACATCAACAACCTTTCCTTAATCTCCGTGTCCCTTGATGACACTTCTGCTGGAACGGAACGAGTATCACAGGCTCGCCAAATTTCAAGATTATGGATTAGGTGTTTGACGCTGGACTTGATAGCAATTGCTAGGTTGGTCATCAAATTCTATCTTCCTATGTCATAATAAATATTATACTTTGGTTTTTGATGTACCAAAACATAAGTTACATTCTTTTGGTTTGAAATAATTTGAATGTAATTTTACCATTATATAAGTACAAATCATGCACAAAAATGAAAAAAAATATATTTTTGCGATATTTATTATGAGAGGCGGAGGGAGTATCACATAAGCACGATTAAAGGTCGCAATTTTCAATCCAATCCATTAGTCCACTTATTAGCTCAATAAAAAATGATTTATTATCCCTTGTATACTCATTAAAATTATTGAGTTTAAATGGACCTTTTCCTCATCATATGAAGTTGTTTCATTTGGTTAAGAATAATACTCCACCGACACTCAACTCTCATATGACAGAAAAGTGTAGTTTGAACAACGAAACATCACCAAAGGCTTCTTGGCTTAGCGGTATCCGGGTGTGTGCGCAGAATCCTCCCTTAGGGAGAGGTCTCAGGTTCCACTTTTGCATGGAGCAAGTGGAGAACCATTATCTTTTATGGCTGTAAAGGTGTCAAGTGAACTGAGATGGAGGGAGTATATATATATATATATATATATATATATATATATATATATATATATCTAGAGAGAGAGAGTAGTCAAGAGAGTATATAGAGAATGTTGGGAATACCTTTCACACTAGATGAGGGAGGGTTGTATATACGAGGGGTAAAGTGTATTTGGCTTTTTGGAAGATCCCACCTTTTGTATTTGGTATAAGTGTATAGGTCGTATATTTTATGTATAAAGATGGTATATAATGAGTACAAAGATATATACAAGTATATCTAAAAGGCCATGGCTCATCAGTAATAAAGGTTTCTTCTCAGACACCTCTGTAGCTGATCAAGGCATTGCAACGTAAGGCCCAACAAAATGAGCAATGTAACACGTACCCAGCTCCATAAGGATGGCAATTTGACCGAACCCGATCCAAACCTGAAGGCGATCCGCTCCGAAAAAGTAGGGTTCGGGTTGCAATTTTCATGACCCGAGCGGGTTAGGATCGAGTTCGGGTTTTGATATTGACCCGCATTGACCCGACCCGCACCCTCATGTACAAAGTCAAGATATTATGTTAGTTAATCATATTATATGTTTTTCAATTTATTTTTATAGTTGTTTTTTAGTGAGGTTTGATGATTTTAAACTGATTTCTATAACTAATTAAAATTTAAGCTTAGACATAGATTGAGCCCAAGCAAATATGAGCTTATAATTTTATAATTTTGATGTCCTTTGGGTCGGGTTGGATTCGGGTTTCCTTGTTTTCGGGCCAATTCAGGTTCGGGTCACTCCCTTTGGCATTAGGGTCGGGCTCGGTTTTGACGAAACCCACTCCGACCCGTTGCCATCCCTACATCTCCATCCCAAATGAGTGTTTATTATTGGGCTGGGAACTGAAATTGGGAAGACAAGGAGTACATAAAGGGAAAACATTGTGCTACAAGAGCTCTCACTAGTCACTATGCGAGGGGCACGGGGTAACGGGCCCCACATAAGTTTAATGTACAAAGACGAGGTACTAGGCCAATTAGCCCAAAGAAAAATTACACCAAGCAAACGAGCAAAAAATCAGATATAGGTCTGAGGGGTTTAGCTAATTACTCTCTTCGCCCCGAAATGATTTTCTTACTTTTTTTTTTTTACGGTGTACTTTGAGCAATAAGTTTACGTTAAATTAATTACAGTACTAATGAACATCTAAAAATTGTCCTTCATAGAATTTATAATAATAAGTTTTATCTTTTCATGACAGTTGGATTGACCTAAATTTATTGCTCAAGGTACTTTCGTAGTAACAAAAAAAAAAATGGAAATATCATTTCAAGACGGAGGGAGTATTTCGCAGTCACCACCTTTATACTATCTTTAGATAATGTGATAACTACAGAAACTCACGATAGTAGTTAACGCACTTTTACATATGAAATGTGTAAATCATAAGGAAAGAAAGAATGAGTGATTGTATGGATGATGACTATGGCCAGTATAGTATATTATGTCTACCTGCAGATCACGTTGAGGCCAGAGCAGAACGAGACTCTATCTAGCTGGAGCGCTTGCAGATTCAGCTAGTTCTTCGAGTAATTCCTTTTGCTCCAAAGCAGAACAAGACTGCATATTATAAGCATTTCTAGTTCAGAAATTTTGCATACCAAGAAAAATCCACCTTGGTCAA
Source organism: Campanula takesimana (assembly GCA_026119855.1). Classification (NCBI taxonomy): domain Eukaryota; kingdom Viridiplantae; phylum Streptophyta; class Magnoliopsida; order Asterales; family Campanulaceae; genus Campanula; species Campanula takesimana. The sequence goes on from JAOWBW010000126.1 coordinate 1,678,190, forward strand.
CTGCTTTCTTGCACTAGGATTTCGTGACAAAAAGAACGTTGTTACAATAATAAATGCAACACATACGATATGCGTAACTTTTGATGAATTTCAAAGAAAAATACTCCCTCCGTCTCATTTATATTGGTCATATTTCCTTTTTTGTGTGTCATTTTCTGTTTTAATTTTTGTCACTTAAGAACCCCAAATGATTAACTTTCTCATGGAGTACATCCCTACCTAAATTATTGAGTTTACAACTTTTTACCTTCACAAGAGATTATTAAAGAAAAGATATAAATGGAAAATAATAATTTAGACAAAACATTTACACCGTAATATGCATTCTTAAACCGAGAAGTTGTGTCTAGTGGCAAAAAAAAAAAAAGGTGAGATGGATGGAGCAACTGCATGAGGAGAGATTAATTTTGCAAGGGTCATACCTGAATAGCCGTCTCCATATCACCATCTAGAAACGAGGTGAGTTCAAAGTTCATCTTCAATCGGTGATCAGTAACTCTATTATCCTACAGAAGAAAGAATGTGAAATGTTAGAGAAATAATTGGTCCACAACAATTAACAAAAGAAATCAGTCATCCTCTCTAGGGGAAGCACACAGATGTTTAACATGTTTTCAAATCCTTGATTTCCGCCTTATTTACCAGCACTAACTATAACCTTGCATAACACAATTGTAAGGCCTCATCTAAACCTAGTCTTAAAGAGGACGACGACTTAGGGACATTTCAAGGAGGAAACAACCTATGTAAAAGACCAATTAACATAAGGCATATGCCCCAAAAAGGAGTCCCTACATGCTACAATACTCTTTGTTTTAGTTTGTCCCAATAAAGAGTCGTAATGGATGTAATGTGCAAATTTCCATTATTAAGGAAACGTGATATTTTTCATCAATGTCATATGCAATGGAGACACGAAACTTGGTGCAATTTATAAAGGAAATATGGACAAATGATGGTACAATATTAAAAGGGTTGACTTATCAGATGGGCTTACTTTCCTATGATAAAGGGAGTAATGATTATGAGAAGCATTGACGACTTGCATAGTTGCATTTATCCATTTTGCAGTTAGCTAACAATTTTGGTGTTCTTGGACATATTCAAGTAAAACCGTAGCTAATCTTCTTTTAGGCCATACAACACAGCATTCTATACTCCTTTTCTTCCGTTGCAAGAGTTCTACTCCCCATTTTGGTGTGTTTCAGTTCACAAATCTCACTTGAAAAACTTACCTTCTACTCCCTTTGTCCCAAAATGATCTTCACACTTTTTTCGACGTTACTACGAAGGCACTTTGAGCAATGATTTTAGGTTGATTTAATTAACCTAATGAAAATCTGAAACTTTTATTGATAGTATTGTTGATGGTGTGTCAATAACAAGTTTTAGGTTCAAAGAATTAACGACATTTGTAACAAATCAATTATACCCTTAAAATGTTTGATTTTCAAACAGCAACTGCCAAGTTCTCAAGAAGGGAATAATACAAGAGACCAAGCCGTAACAGTACCTTGAAATTGTATGTACGAATTTTTTCTGAGCGAGCACCACTACCAATCTGTTATTTAGAATCACCATGAACAAGTGAGGCAAATTTGCTCGACAATCTTGCAATTTCAAGATGCATTAATCCTGTAAATAAAAAAATCAAACCTGCATTTTTCTCTGACTTCTCAGTGACTCTTGCTGTTCCCTTACTTTTATCTCATACCTGGAACATGGGTATCGGCCAATAAGGACCTACTGTTAAGAACTAAAATTCAAAATAGATTTCTGAGCACTCAGTACAATCACACAGCTCAGCCAACTGAGTGATAGACTTGATGAGAAAAGTGAATAATGATAAACATAGAAACTGATAATGACATACAGCCAACCGACGCATATGGGTAGGTAGAGAATACCTAGGGATACCTAGGGGCACAAGACGGCTCTTTTTAAGGAACTCGGCAAAATAGCACTGTAACTTTGGGAGAAGGGTTGCCTCCTAACAAAGGAGGTCGCAGTGACCAGGCCCGGGATATTAATGATTAGCATATTCTCTGAATTCTTTACTGATGTTTCCTAATTCCTAATGACTTTTAACACTTTTGTGCCCATAATGGAAAAATGAATATGATAGGTATTCAATTAATATACCAATTGCATTACAGTGACAAACTAGAATATTAATAGCAGAAAACAATAGAAGCTAGAATTAACTTTATGATGTGTTTCATCTATTTATACTCTCTTAAGTGATCTTTCTATGATTCTATCTGGAAAAAAAAAAAAAAAAAAATCGTACAAATACCAGAAACCCCGAAAGGGGATGGAGATGTCAAATATCAGACCTCACTTCTAAATCTGGTACTCTAATGGGCGTTTCGGAGGAAAAAAACTATCAATAGTCATTCGATAAAAACATACTCCCTCCGTCTTTTTAGTCTGTTCACTTTTTGCCATTTTGGGTGTCCCATTTGATTGTTCACACTCCCAAAAAGGAAGGTTTATATTATTCTTTATTCAATGGGACCCACTTGTCATACTCACAACAACTATCCCACTCACAATTCCAACCCCACTCACATATCACATCATACTTTTCATACTCACAACACCCACTCAACTACTAATATAAAATATTTTTCCTTAATACTAGTGCCCGGAGCAAAGTGTGAACAGCTTAAAAAGACGGAGGGAGTATTGTATTTAGTTTCTATGTTCATCAGGACAATTACAACCATCATAATGCTCTGTTTGATTATACAAGGAAAAAGAGCAATACAACTGCTACTGCAGCAGTAATCAGATGTTCAACAGTAGACTGCACTGTAAATGACACGAAGAAAAGCTTGATGCTTGTTTATTTTATGGCAGCAAAATCAAATGTAATACTGTACAATATTTTTTCATAGTTGCAGAAAGGCATTTCAGCAGAGATGGACAAGATAAAGTTCAATGAGGTGTGAACTGATGTTGCATTCATCATAAAATAAAGTATCAACCCATTTCCTTGAGAATGTAGGCACTAATTTCATTTACTTCGAAGATGAATTAAGCATCAAAAAAACTTGTGTAAATATGTAACTCAAAAACAGGACGTGTCCTCACAGTTTCGCCCGCAATAGTTGAAGGGCACGAATTTTGTTTTTAAGTTGACTCCTTTCTTCAGTGCAAAAGATTCTTATTCCCGTTGGCTTATGGAAAAGGTCAGCAGCCGTTTCAACCTTGTTGACATTCTGACCTGCAGAATTTACATTATGCTTGAAAGAGTATACATGATACTCCCACTGTCCCAAACATGATCTTCCTTCTTCTTCTGTTGTCCATACGCAATAGTTGAAGGGCACGAATTTAGTTTAATTATCCTAATGAACATCTAAAATTTGTTGTTGATAATATCTATAATGGTGTATCAATAACAAGTTTTAAATTTTCATAAGGATAATTCAAATAACCTAAATTTATTGCTCAAGGTACCTTCGTCCGAACAACAAAAAAAGTGGGATGATCATTTTGGGACGCAGGGAGTACATGTAAAGAACACGAATCCAGTAGAAGAAAACCAAAAATGGTGGTTGTCTAGTTGCTGGTCAATGAAATATTTGCTGATATATACCTCCAGCACCACCAGATCTTGCAGTTGACATTTCAATATCTTTCGGATCAATTACCACATCAACCTCATCAGCCTGAAACCAATATAGCATAAACATAGAAAACCAAAGAAGGAATAATGTCATAACTCTTGATTTAAAAAAATAATAATAATATCTGCATCTGCGAAAAATGACAGGCTCATACGAATATCTATTCCAACATCATAGATGAGCCAGAGACCATCTTCAAATAATCCATGTACTGAACCGAGAATTGGAAAAGATTACCTAGTGGCTAAGGTACTAAAGTCACAACCTATGGTTCAAGATAAGACAAGAGAAGGGTCGTGGTTCGTGGTCCTCTACCAAGACAAATATGTCACTTGAAAAACCTTTATTTGTTAATGTATACAATCATGGAAGTATTAGATTTTAATTATGAAACCATTTCTGATATAGGACCATCAAGCAATCATGCTTTTACAATAATACACAGTTGCATATACAATATGTAAGGCATACTTCTAACAATCATCATAAGACATACTTCTAACAATCATCATGATAGCAAGACGATCATGATGCACAAGGCAATCGTGGCATTTTAAAATAACTTAAACATGTCCAAGCAGATTCATTAAACTGATATATCCTCTTTTGTCAGTGCAATGTAATACTTTTTATTGACACAACTACGCTTGCATCAAACACACTTACTTCGGGCATAATAGCCACAGTGGCCGTAGATGTGTGAACACGACCTTGGGTTTCGGTCTGAGGAACGCGCTGGACTCTATGGACGCCTGACTCATACTTCAGTTTGCTGTAGACACTCTTTCCTTTGACTTCCATCACATATGTCTTGTATCCACCTTTTTCAGCCTTAGGAAAGAGAGAATGTAAGGGAAATTTCATGTGAAGGAAAGCCCAATTAGGACATGTGTTAAATATTACCTCAGAGCATGACACTGGGGTGTACTTTAATGAGTTGCGTTCGCTGTATCTCTGATACATTCGAACCTATAGGATGTTAAATAGTTAGTAGCTTCAGATAGTGATTCAGAGTATGCCGTTAATCAATAATATGGCCATGTCATTGATGATTCTTTGTAAAGATTTTCTAGAGACAACTAACCAAAGAAATGGAAGAGGAATTCATTCATCAGTCTCCCAATTCATCACACGGTTGGTTATTATAGTAAGATTACCTGTATGGTTCAGTCAAGGTTGAGCTGTACCGATCTATATTCTCAGATCGCACGCACTCTTAATTTTATTCTATAATAATGAGATTGTAATTTCATTTAAAACCTGGAAGCAAAATGCAAAATCCAACTGAACAAAAAAATATTAAAATGGTTAAAACTTAAGACCTCCTAAAAGATCTTGAGAACCTAAATCTTATCATACGAAGATATAATATTCAGAAGTACAGTACTGCAATAAACAGGTGAGTATTTGAGCCTATCATATGCTTGATTTAGATAATCTTAACAGTGCGATTTTAAAACATGAAGATATGCTGCGTAAACCAGCTTATGAATGTTAATCTTAAGCCTTGCACATGTTGCATTTTAAAGGAAAAATAAAAAAGAAGCATGTACCTACAAGATCACCAGCCCATATTCCAGCCTCATCACCTCCCGTTCCAGCCCTGACTGAAGAATAGAGTAATTAAGTCTTGCATCCATCCGAAACAACAACAACAAAAAAAAAAATGAGTGCACTAAACTTTCTGAAAATCCAGAGAATCTTGATTGTTGGCTAATAAGACTAATGACTTAGCCTCTAAGGCAAAAACAACTGCATGCATTTCTCTTGAAATTAAGTAGCCTTCACGTAAGGCATTAAGATAGATTCCCATCAAGCTGGGAAGAAATTTGGTAACCACACAAACCAAATCGAAGGGACAATCTGATCAAAATTTCATCAATTCATTAACACTGATTGTCACTTTTGGTTATTGATTCATTGATTTCTTGCGGACATCATTATGTTTGAGAGCCGAAAAGTCATATTTAGTTTCCAGGTGATGCAAAAGTATCTAGTTTTTAGCTTCTATCCATCTTGATTGTGTCTGATTCTAGCTTACATAAGGTTCCTATGTATATCCTTTCAAATCACTGTTCAAGACTAGCCATGACTACTAAGATCTTCGATATTCATGTTCAAAGACTTACAGCCCGTTTGATATAGGAGGAAGAGAAAATGGGGGGAGTTAAAATGGGAAGGAATTGACTTTTGTTTGTTTGTTTGTTTGTTCGCTTGGTAGGAAGGAAAAGTGGAGAGAAATGAAATCCCCCCATCATTCACAACCCCCACAAACCTAACTTGGGGAGAAAAGTGGAGGGAAGAGATGAGTAAATGTTGACAAACTTAACTAGTCCATCTTACCCTCTCTTTAAAATAAATCCCGACAAAAAGACTTTACCCCATTCTCACAAAAGGGTGTAATAGTAAATTAGTAATTTATACTCCCTCTTTCCCACCCGAAATAAAATGTTGGTCCCGACACGGGGATTAAGGAATACTAACATTTTATTGGAAAAAGTGGTCAAAAAAGTAAGTGTTGTGAGTATGAAGGAGAGAGAAAGTGGGGTAGGGAATGGTAAGTGAAATATTGTTGTGAGTATGACAAGTGGGTCCCACTAATAAAAAAGAAATAAAAACATTCCATTTTAAGATGTCCTATTTCGTGTGGGACACCCAAAATGTCAAACGTCCTATTTCGGGTGGACAGAGAGAGTACTAATTTTCTCCACCTCCCTTGTTTTTGTACCGAACATGTGAAATTGAAAACCCCCATTTTTCCACCTTCATACCAAACAACATGAGGGAAAATGTCTTTCCATCCCTTAGGGATAGAAATGAATCCCTCTCATTCTCATTCCCTCTTGTAGTCCCTTTTTTTTCGTTGTTAGTACGAATGAACTTTGAGCAATAATCTAGGCCGCTTTTGATTATCCTAATGAAAATTTACAACTTGTTATTAATACATCATTATAAATACTATCAATACAAATTTTCAAATTCTCATTTAGATAATTAAAAGCGACCTTATTTATTGCTCAAAATCCATTCAAACCAACAATAATAAAGAGAGACTAACTTTTCGGGACAAAGGGAGAATTAAACTTTAAATATACATCTCAATCTTGACAGCGGGGGGATAAAACTAATAACATTCTTCTACCATGTAGTAACATTCATAAAGAGTAGTAAATCCTTAACAGGAGTATCATCTACAAAACACATGGAGAGAAAACATACCTTCAATCAGTATATTTTTTGAATCCAGGGGATCACTAGGTATCAGCAATAGCTATAAATGAAGAACAATAAATCACTAAAAGAATCTCAACAGCACAAAAGTAAGATATCCAATTATGAAGATCAAAGTTAAGATTCAGCTAATGAAACCTTAAGCTTCTCCTCAAACTTCTGGAGCTGATTGGATAGAGATTCAATTTCAGAAGTAATCATCTCAGCCATATCTTCATCATCACCAACATCATTAGACAAAGCTAGCATGCCAATAAAAGAGGTTAGTACAAAAAGTTGCACATGCAATTACACTAACAAATTAGAGAGATAAGAAAATGTTCAGAAAAACCTTTCGCTTCTTCTAGTTGTTTCTCGCATTCCTTAAATCCCTTATATGTAGACACAACCTACCAGTTCAAATAATCAAGTTCGATCATTATGCAGAATAGTAAAACAGCATCCACACAGATATGAAACTAAATCTCCTTGGTTGTACCTCATTAAGCTCCGAAACGGATTGTGCCAGCTTTTGGTATTCACTGGGATTTGAGACTACATCTGGGTCAGCTAGCTTTACCTGGAGTTAAGATTTTCAAAAGTACACATGACATTAAAAAAAAAATGCACACTTAGGATATTGATATCCCAACTACTACAACATTTGAACAGCCTCCAGGTTCATAAATTTCAGGTAAATAAATAGGTATGGAGAAGAAGGATAGACAAATAAGTGTACCACATATGAGGAGTGAAATGCCAGTGTCAACAGCAATCAGGACAATGGGGAAAGACCGAAACAAATACGAGCTACGGTAATTAATAAAGACATGAATAACAAGCTTAACGGAATAACGGGTACTCCTGCTAATGACAAAACAGAGTGACATGAATAACACATCTAACAGAGATAACTTGACAAGCGTAAGTTGGGTATACTGTGGGAAAACGCACAAGGCCATCATGCTTCTAACAAAAATCTTTTTGAAATGAAAGAAAAAACAAAGTTGGTAATAACTTCAATTCAATGAGCTTGAAATTATTTTGAACACGGTTGATTGTATGAGCTGATCTCATAAGAGAATTTATTGAATTAAACACCAGCCAATCTCGATTGGGCTTGTTCGGTATGTAGCCAGTTGCCCTAAAATTAATATTCTAATTATAAGGCATGTGACCTATTCAAAAACATACTCAACATTCAGCTCAACTCTGACCATAAGTCTTTCTAAGCTAATATCAATGAGCTATCCAGAAATGCAAATCGCACAACAATTTAATTACCGATAATTCCTTCCATGTTTTCTCAGCAGAATCGAGTTTAATGAGAAGATAAGGCTCCTGCAAATCCATCACAAAATTAACATGAATCAAAAACAAAACAAAGCTAATAATCATCAGAGATTCAAACATATAAATTTCTGGAATTTTTCTCGCTATCAAAACGGATTTGAACTAAATTAACAACAAAAAATAACATACCGCCATGCAAATGATTCGTCGTGGAGGTTTGTGGAGTCGTTGAGGCTGAATTAAGCTCGATTTTCTCGAAAATCCTCCATGATAATGATGATGGAGCGGCGAAAATTGGGCTGAAATTGGAGATATGCGGGAACCGAAGCTCGTCGTTTGGGTGTTCATGGTTAACATTTCACTGAGGAGTTGTGAGCTTAGCTGCGATTTCAGTGGATAAAGTAGTGGGTATTGATATACTCGCTCCGTCCCTATTTACTTTACAAAATTGCCATTTTGGGTGTCGCTATCTACATTACAAAATCCTAAAAATGAAACTTTTAAACATTTTTTAAATAGTGGGACCCATTTATCATACTCACAACAACTATCCACTTACTTTTCTCTACCCACTTTCTCTCTCCCACTCACCTATCTACACTCACAATACATCAACTTTACAATCAGTTTCTTAATTTTTGTGTAAAACCTCATTTTTGTAAGGTAAAAAAGGACGGAGGGAGTACACCGTAAAATTAATTAATCCTGTATTACAGTATTGTACTCCTCTATTCCATATTCCAGAAAGATAGTCCCTTATTTTCGTTCTTATTACGAATGAACTTTGGGTAATAATTTAAGTGACTCTAAATTTATCTTAATGAAAATCTAAAAAATGGTATTGATAGTATTTTGTATTGAGTTGGTTTTGAGGGAAACTAGTTCCTCAAGTTATAAAAAAATCCATTTTTTAACCATTTTAGCCTTAAACTCTAAAGGGTCTAAACCCTAAACCCTAAACTTTAACCCCTATAAAAACAGGGCTTTTTATAACTTATGAGAAACTAGTTTCCCCCAAAATTTTCTCTTTTGTATTTATGATGGTGTATAAACAACAAGTTTTAAATTTTCATTAGATAACTAAAAGTAGGCTAAATTATTGATCAAAGTTCATTCGTAATAACAACGAAAAAAAAGAGACTATCTTTCCGGGACAGAGGGAGTATTATTTATTATTTCAAGTTACTTTTGAATATACTCCATTCGTCTCATTTTAAGAGTAAAAAATAAGTGGGTTCAAGAATTAAAGAAAATGTGATGTGTTGTGAGTGTTGATAGTTGGGTAAGAGAGAGAAAGTATGGTAGAGAAGAGTTGGTAGATAATTATTGTGAGTATCACAGGTAGGACTCACTTTTCATTTTAGGATTTTGACTTTTAAAATGAGACGTCTTTTTAATAAAAAATTTACTCTTAAAATGTTACAGAGGAAGTATTAATTAATTTTACGACGTGTGTGTAACAACACTTACTCTAGTCGAATGAAAAAGAGGGAAAAAAAGGGAAGGACAGAGGCTGGTGGCCTAGGATTAGTCCGGCGGAGCTGGGCCGAGCAACCGTAAGTCAGACGAAGCTGGGAACCTGGGAATAAAAAAAAAAAAAAAAAAAAGGGAACGAGAAGAAAGAACACTTTTTGCCCTTCTATCTTTTAGATCGTTCCGCTTTGACCCAATAAATTATGCTCCCTCCGTCCCAGTTTAAGGTTCTTACTTTCCTTTTTAGTATGTCACAGTTTAAGGTTCTTAGTTGTTTTATTCCATAAATGAAAAAAAAAAATGAATAGTGCTTTGTAAGATCTTGCCCTCAAAAACTTCATTTAATTACAAAAAAAAAAAAAACTATTATTAACATAACTTATTTTCACCCACTTGCTTTATAAATAACTAGTGCAACACCCGTGCGTTTAACGCACGGCCAAAAAACTTTGACAAATTGCAGGAACTAAATCAAAAGATTATAACTATATAACTATAAAGGTTAATTTAGAATTTGATTTAAAAAAGAAAAGGCATTCAACAAAAATATAATAACATTAATAAGAAAACTTACAGATTTTGAAAAAAACAAAATTGAAGATACTTCATCCTCCCACTAATCTTTTCCCTTCTTATCCGTCATCCAAATAAACTGACCCCAACTTATACTCTCTCCGTCCCATTTGAAGCTTCACCATTTTGATGATGGCACACAAATTAAGGAAAGTGATGAGTGTAAGAAGGGTGAGTGTAAGAAGGGTTGTGAGGGGGAAGAAGTTAGTGGGTATGACAAGTGGAGCCTACAATTTAAATATGTGAGAGGAGAAAGTTAGTGAGTACGACAACTGGCCCCCATAATTTAAGTATGTGAGCGGAAGAAGTGAGTGAGTATGACAAGTGGTGCCTACATTTTGTTTTACTATTTTAGAAAATGATAAGGCTTTTAACGGGACACCCATTTAGGTAAAAGGTGAAGCTTCAAATGGGACGGAGGTAGTATATTGTTTGATACCCCCTCCGTTGTTGGAGTAGAGATCTAAAAGGAAACAGAGAGAAGAAAATTCTGCAGCAGCCAGGCGAGCGGGCGCCTGGTATAGACCAGGCGGGCGCCCTTTTGGGCAGAAGGTTTTTGGTTCCTGGCGGATTAATACAGGCGGGCGCTTGCATAGGACCAGGCGGGCGCCTGGTGCCGCGTCACAGGTTGCGGGAATTGCAGTTATTTTGGGATTCCTCTTATGTTTAGGTTTAGGACTCTTTCTAGGTTTGCTATATAAACAATGTTCCGCCCCATAACTCATTGTAACTTCATATTTACAAATTATAGTGCAAGATCCTGGCTCGGTAGTGCCCCCAGACGTAGTCAAACATATTGACGAACTGGGTAAACAATTTCTTGTGTTCGTTTTGTCTTTTGCTTTGGGTTTCTTATTTCTTGTGCTTGTTTGTGGTGCCGGTTTTTTTCTTGCGATTTGCTTGGGTGTTGGGTGTTGGAGGGTCAATTTCACAACAACTGGTATCAGAAATTTGGTTGGACGATCAAAGGGGTTTATCAAGCAATCAAGAATGGGCAAGGATAAACAAGTGGTGGAGAAATTTGATGGTTCTGACTATGGGTTTTGGAGGAAGCAAATAGAGGATCTCTTGTATAATAAGGATCTCTATAAGCCTCTAACAGGAGTCAAACCGGAAAAAGAAAAGCAGGAAGACTGGGATCTCATGGATCGGAAAGCCTTAGGGGTGGTTCGATCTATTTTGTCGAAGTGGATCGCGAAGACTACCAGGAAGGCGAAAACCACCAAGGAGCTATTGGATTATCTTACTGAGAGATTTGAAACTCCATCTGCTGCAAATAAAGTTGATTTGATACGCAAGATGGGTAGTCTCAAGATGCAAGAAGGAGGATCCATAGCTAAACACATCGATGAGTTTATGGATATTATAGACTCATTGACTGCGTTGGAGATTACTTTCGGTGACGAGGTTCATGCGTGTTTATTGCTAGCGTCCTTACCAAGGAGTTGGAGCGGAACGGTGACAGCGTTAAATGCTTCAGCGGGTAAGAACAAATTGAAGTATGATGATGTTAAGGACTTCCTCTTGGGCGAGGAAAATCGCATAAAGAAGTTGGGGACACCGTCTACTTCGGAATCGGTCTTGGCTACAACTAGTAGGGGAAGACCGGGTTCTAGCAATAAAGGGAGAACAGGGTCAAGGGAAAATGTAATCGGGGGTGGGGATCAGTATGAGGAGAACAAAGAAAGACCAAGGGTTGCCAGAGGATCGGTAGAGAGCTATCAGTGTAAGGAGTTAGGACACTACAAGAGGGATTGTCCCATGCGAGGGGATAAATCGGCGAATGTGATAATCGAAGGTGACGATGTACTGATTCTGAGTGTTAGTAGTGCGCTAGAATCATGGGTGCTGGATTCGAGGGCATCTTTCCACTCATGCGGGCATGCAGGAGCGATGGAAAATTACACTTCCGGTGATTTCGGTAAGGTCTATCTGGCGGATGGCGAGCCTTTGGAAATCAAGGGGAAGGGGGATATCAGAATAGGAGCATCGGACGGGAACGTCTTACATCTACACGGGGTCAGTCACATTCCGGGTTTGAAAAAGAGCCTGATTTCAGTTGAGCAGTTGGGTGAAGAAGATTACATGGTAACTTTTAGCTGCAGGAACTGGGTTATTACCAAGGAGGATTGTGAGATAGCTCGGGGTAATAGGTAAGGAAGATTGTATTTGGCGGAAAACACCAAGGATAGTATCGCGGTGGCGTCAGCCAAGGGTGATACGGATTTGTGGCACTGTCGATTGGGTCACATGGGTGAGAAGGGGGTATCCCCGGTAACTTCTCGGTTTGGTGTGTCATATTACATGACCTTCATTGATGATTCAACAAGGAAGGTCCGGGATTACTTCTTAGAAGGGAAAGATGAATCTTTCAGGATGTATAAGAAGTGGAAGGCCTTGGTGGAGAATCGGATTGGACTCAAGGCTAAATGCTTGAGGTCTGTTAATGGTGGGGAGTATGAGCTCAGGGAGTTTGAGGAATACGGTGATGCGAGGGAGATTCGCATGGATATTCTAAACTCGGGTGGGAGCGGCACGGTTCATGATGACCAAGGACAAGGGGTCATTGAAGATGGTTCAAATACTCCAGGACCGGAAATTCCGCTACGCAGATCTAACGGTGAGTGTAGATCGGATGCAAAGGCTCCAGGTTTCTCAAGCAAGGTGAAGTTGAAGCTGGGTTTAGCTTCAACGGGGCTTGGAGAATATGGGAGGAGGAAGGCACTACCATGATCGAGGTGAGCACTAGGACGACACCAATGATGAGTTGAAGACGGATACGGGGTTTGTATACGCGGTTGATCTCTAGGTGGGAGATTGTTGGAGTAGAGATCTAAAAGGAAACATGGAGAAGAAAATTCCGCAGCAGCCAGGCGAGCGAGCGCCTGGTATAGACCAGGCGGGCGCCCTTTTGGGCAGACGGTTTTTGGTTCCTGGAGGATTAATGCAGGCGGGCGCTTGCATAGGACCAGGCGGGCGCCTGGTGCCGCGTCACAGGTTGCGGGAATTGCAGTTATTTTGGGATTCCTCTTATGTTTAGGTTTAGGACTCTTTCTAGGTTTGCTATATAAACAATGTTCCGCCCCATAACTCATTGTAACTTCATATTTACATATTATAGTGCAAGATCCTGGCTCGGTAGTGCCCCCAGACGTAGTCAAACATATTGACGAACTGGGTAAACAATTTCTTGTGTTTATTTTGTCTTTTGCTTTGGGTTTCTTATTTCTTGTGCTTGTTTGTGGTGCCGGATTTTTTCTTGCGATTTGCTTGGGTGTTGGGTGTTGGAGGGTCAATTTCACAACATCCGTCCCAAAATGATCTTCACATTTGACTATTCAAACTTTTTAAGGATATAAACACTTGCTATACTAGTCATGTTTTATTTATGCACTTTTAAGCCTAAATTGTAGAAATAGGAAGAACTTTTTGGGACAATGAAAAGTGGCAAATATGAAGATCATTTTGGGCCGGAGGGAGTACTCAAAAAGCATTCAAGCTTCAATGAAGCTAAGTCCTCTCTGATGTGAGCAATGGTCCAGTTGATAAGAGGCCATTTTTGTGTGGGTGTTTGAAAAGGTAGTGCTATTCCAGGGAATATAATGCTTGAATGGTCATGTATGAGTTTTGTTGGTACAGGACTTGCAAACCATGTATCCAGCAATAAGGATTGTCATACTAATGCATAATGATGTAGCAAAAAAATTACCAGGAATAACATTGTTGTGGGATTCAATTGAAGGCATTTGAATCCTTCAAGCAACAACAACAAAGAAAAAAGATGATTCCTACCCCCTCCCCCCCCCCCCCCCCCCAACCCCATCAAATTGTACTCCTTCCGTCCCAAAATGATATTCACGTTTGACTATTCAAACTTTTTAAGGATATGAGCATTTGCTTCACTAGCTATATTGTGTTTATGCACATTTAAGCCTAAATTGTATAAATGAGAAGACCTTTTTGGGACAATGAAAAATACCAAACGTGAAGATCATTTTGAGACGGAGGGAGTATTAGAGAAAATACATAACCCCCAAGAAAAAGTGATTAGGAACACTTTGAAAAACATGACTTTTTATAATTTAGGGATAATTTATTCTAAGTTTGTAAAAAACTGGACTTAATTTTTGAAGATTAATTCAGTGTACTTAGTATTTCAAAATTTGTACACACACGTTGATTATGGCCATGATTTTTTTATTTAAAAAATTGCAATAATAAGGGCCCAAAAAGTTGTTTAATTTACAGTCCTTAATGGTTATTAAATACATAAGCATGCTTTTAGGGTGCTCTATACGCTATTAATGCTTTATTCAAAGCACTTCATCTTTTATTTAGTGATAGATGTTTTGGACATTTATATCCTTCAATCTTACTTTTGATTGACTCATTTTCATTGTTTTTGTCTTGGTTTCTTAATAAGCGTGCATAGTCAAACTAAGAACCTTAAACCGAGACGGAGGGAGTAGGGCTTTATGTTTGCTCTTTATTAACTTCCGTCAAATTTTTAACGAGGTTCATCTAAAAGTTAACTTCCGTTGATATTTGTTAACAAAACTCAACTACTTAACATGATCACTTCACTTGGAATTTCTTCAACCCTGTTAAAGTTATATCTTTCAATTTTGGTTTGAATTTTGGGGTTGGCGTGTAGATTCAATATTTGTACCAAATTTAGTTGGCACTATGATTCGGTACATAATCACACTTCCAAAAAAAAAAACAAAATGTTATACTCCGTATGATTTTGTTTGGGGGGAAAAAAGATGTAATGTCTATAAATTTTACCAAGTGAATCAATATGTTCAACTCTTCTCAAATACTACATAATCACAATGCTAACAAAATCTATGCTATAGTATACTATTAAATAAAGTAAGCGAAAATAAATATGATCTCGCCACGTCAGCCATAGTGGGTGAATATTGAACTCTCATGAATTGGCAAAAGAATTTTTTTTTGGTAAATTATTCAAGAATTAAGAAAGTCATTTGCTAATGAAAATAAAATTACTTTATACACAAAAGAAAATAGGATTTCAATTACTTTGTACACAAGAAATATGATTCATTTTCCTTTAGAGATTTATGTATTCATGACTATAAATACTACACTCTCCCCTAGCATAATTTTGTCAGTCATTTGAGAGATACAAGTAGAGATTTAGGTTTAGGTTGACAAAATTATTGGACTCAATAATTCGTGCAACTAGATGAGTAAAGATCGTCTTTTGTAATCACCATTGAATTAATATATTCTCCTTCCGCCTTTGGACCTAGCCAAATTGGTGAACCATATATAATTCGTGTGCTCGTGTTTGATTATATCGATTTTCACCATTGTTCTTAATTATTGCTCTAACAATTGGCATCAAAGCTAAATTGGTTAGGATAAAATCGGGGTATTTCGCTGCGAATAAGATGGGTAAAGGATTTGAAACATTGATCGATAAGTTTGATGAGAGGAATAATATTTTATTATTTGCAAATCAAGATGAAGGCTCTGTAGTCCGCTTGCAATGCGTGTGCAAACATCTTGGTGTTTAGGGTTGGACACATCAAGACATAATCAGTGTTGAAGAAGCAAGGCTTATTGGCACCCTCAATTATGGACAAGGAGGGGAAGAGAAGCGAGGAAGTGATGAATTCTTTGGATATGGAGACACATTCACAAACCATCATGGGTCTTGGTGATGATGTTCTCGTGGAAATTGTTATGGATAATAGTGACAGCAGTGAGGATTTTGCTCTATATTGGAAGAAGACTCATTGCACGGGGATGAGTGACTTCTAGACACAAGGATAGAGCAAAATGGGATGGTTGATAAACAGGTGGAGTCAGTTTTTATAAAGGGGAGTAGATAGGCAAATGATCCCGAGTTACAAGATGACTGTCTGCAAAAAGAGCAGGGACAGTTTGTCTCGGTGGCCGAGGTTCAGTTCCGAATGAACTCACCAAGCACGAAAAGCTGTTAGTTACCCGGAATGAGCAATGCACTAGATAGGCGGTCTAGAAGCATTAGGAATGCTCGTCGTAGCATATCGTCCGGTTGCTTGGGATGGCAAGGTTGTCAGCTGACAAAGGGTGCTTGGGGAGTTTGGTGTGTGAGTTAACAATTTTCGAAAAATGACTTACAACAGAAAAAAAACCCGCAAGTTGTTTTACTTAAAAAGGCGGGAAAACTATTTTCCAAAATACGTTTTTTTTATTTATTTATTTTCGATGCCTAACAAACACCAGAAAATGAAGAAAATATTTTCCGAAAAATATTTCCCCCCAAACATACAGATTCCATGAATCCCGATAAAGAAGCACCAGCACACACACTCCTAACAAATTAACCAAATAATGTAGGGTTAATGACAGATTAGGGCCTGAACTCCAGGGGGCGTCTAAAAGGGGCCTGGGTTTTTTTCCCGCTAGATCAGGGCTCAATATCATAATTTTTCGGAAGTTAAGGGCTTTTTGACGGAAATCGTTAGAAAAGTCAGTTAAATCGCATGTGCCTCGCACGTGATCATAAAAATGGATGGATTTGTAATGAAAATTTGTCAAAAAGGGTCAAACTGTAAATTTCAAAATTTAAAGGGTTAAATCCGAAAATGCCTAAATCCCTCTCCCCCCTTCCCGTAATTCCCCAATTCCAGATCTCTCTCTCTTTCACAAAACACACACACACAGTAAATCTCTCATCCTCTCCAAACCCTAACCACAACCTCACTTGCCGTTTCTTCTCCGGCCAATCTTTCCACCGGCGACCTCTTTCCCGGCCATCCTAACCAGTTACCGTCAAGTCCACTCCAGGCTCCGACGCCAAACACCATAGCAACGCCGCCTCTTTCAAACGCCGGCCATAGATTCCGACGCCGAACACAAACGCCGGCCATAGATTCCGGTGAATCATCACCGCCTTCTCACTCTTTCTGGTCTCCTTCTTCAATATCTATTCTATCCAGCAACTCCCTTTTTCGAATTTGTGTTCAAGCATTTTGACTTTGGGTTTCTTGATCAAGCAAATGGGTTTCTTGATTTTTGATGTGGAAATCGAATCTGGGTTCTTGATTTTGATGTGGAAATCGAATCTGGGTTCTTGATTTTGATGTGGAAATCGAATTTGGATGTTGTTGGCTGTGGTGATGGTCTTGCGCCGGACTAGTGGTGGTGTTTGCAGAGTGATGGGTGGCGGACTGGTGGAAATCCAATCTGGGTTTTTTCTTTTCTTTTCATTTTTTTGTCCATAAAGATGAAATTTTATGGGAATAAATATATACTATTTTTTTTTTAAACAGTGATAATTACTTTATGTTGTTTTAAATTTGGTCAATGTAAAAAGTAATTTATTACTCCCTCCGTCCCATCTGAAATATGATTCCTGGTCCCGACACGGGGATTAAGGAATAATAATATTTTATTATTAAAAGTTGTTTGAAAAGTAGGCGTTGTGAGTATGAAGGAGTGAGAAAGTGGGTGGACAATAATAAATAAATAGTTTTTGTGAGTATGACATGTGGGTCCTACTAATAAAAAACTAATAAAAGCTTTCCATTTTGGGATGTCCTATTTTGAGTGGGACACCCAAAATGGCAAAACGTCCTATTTCGAGTGGGACGGAGGGAGTGTTCATAGAATAAAATTTAAATTTATTTATAATTTTCTTAATTTTAAATTTATTATTTAGAAAATAATCTAAATCCTTTTATATTTTATATAGCTATTAGATTAATTTGTTTAATAATGATTTGTTTTTGATAAATTTATTTTATATATGATAATTACTTATTTTATTATATACTTGATTATTTAGAAAAAATATTATTTTTTTAGAAAAAATATTTATTTCATTTTTAAATCTTTTGAGTTTCAAAAATTTCACTAAAACCCTTACTAACTAATATCGTTACAAATCCATCCATTTTTATGATCACGTGCGAGGCACATGCGATTTAACTGACTTTTCTAACGATTTCCGTCAAAAAGCCCTTAACTGTCGAAAAATTATGATATTGAGCCCTGATCTGGCGGGGAAAAAAAACCCAGGCCCCTTTTAGACGGCCCTCTGGAGTTCAGACCCTAATCTGTCATTAACCCAATAATGTACAAACCCATGTTTTAAAGCTCAAGTTTTGTACAAATCCAACAAACCTTCCATTAAATCCGAAAAGAATAGAAACGAAAATAGTTGGATCTGATTTTCATGTTAAGATGGTTTCAGAAATTCGAGCAAGGGAGGTGAGAAGGACATCAGTGAAGGCGAGAATTTTAGGGATTCCAACAAAACTAGAGTGCGGTTGTTGGATTGGAGTGTCTGAACGTGAAAAGCGAGGAATGTGATGATGGGAGAGGGCGGTGGAGAAGTGGAACGGGAAGCAACAGCAGCTGCGATATAGAGATATATAGGATCTGAGAGCAAGAGAAAGAGTCGGAACTCTGGTTTGGTGGATCTCGTCAGTGAAGTTGCGGAAACGGGAGAGAGGGGCCCAATGAAAGGAGAAAGAAATAGAGGAGGGAGGTATAGGGCGACGGCGGGGAGGGAGAAGTGGAGACCGGCGGGAATGGATGAATGAGTAGAGCCGTCAATTTGGGCTGAGCCGTTGGGCTGGCCCGACCTGCCATTGAATAAGGGTGGGTTGGGCCCTAAATTTACCAACCCAAATACAAGTGGGCCTATTTGGGCTAGCCCATTTAGGTCGCGGGCCAAGCGGGCTTGGGGCGGGGCGGGCCAACCCAAATTTTTTGTCCTTTTTTCCCCCTTTTTTTTTTTTTTTTCTTACAGTCACCAATGCGATTGTGTATATGTAATGTAACTTACATTACATATTGGGCTGGAACTATGTTGGTGGATGGTGGTACTACTCATTAGTCATTAACTCATTATTAGTCACTACTCCCTCCGTCCCAGTTTAAGATTCTTACTTTCCTTTTTGGCATGTACCAGTTTAAGGTTCTTAGTTGCTTTATTCCTTAAATGGCAAAGGATGAATAGTGTTTTGGACATTTTTGTCCTCATAAAGTTCATAAATTACAAAAAGCCCATCACTTACACATCTATTTTTCACCCACTTGCATTATGAATGGACAATTATATCCTTCACCCACTACTATTTTTTACTCAAATTTGCCTAAGTTTATTAATAAGCGTGCAAAGTCAAACTAAGAACTTTAAACCGGGACGGAGGGAGTATTATGTAACTATGTTGCTGTCTTCACAGTTGGTGTTGGTGCGGGCCTGGAACCAGGTTCATATATATACTCCTTTTTTTTTTTTTTTTTTTTTTAACTAGCAGTAGCAGACTAGCACGGGTGACGTGCTAGCTATTGGTTATTGTTGCTAAACTGAAAAGAAAAAAAAAACATTATTGTATTGGGCTCTTGGCTCGTCTGGTCCGCATGGCCCACTAACCCAAGGTGGGGTGGGGTGGGGTGGCATTTTCTCAGCCCGCCAAGAATTTGGGCCAGCCCGCCCCGCCCCGTTTGAAGGTGGGCTGTGGTGGCTGTTGGGTTTCCAAGTAACATGCGCAGCGGAATATAGCAATTAAATTTTTTTAAGAAACCCAAAGCCATGTATCCGTTCATATGATTAAATCAAATACAACAAGATGAATAGAGGAATAACTAACCCTTGATGGCTATGAATTTTTCTCTTTGGTCTTGGTGGAGATCTTGAAGCTTTATCACGAACAAATCACGAACTTTGTAAGATGATAAAATTCACCCTCTAGCGGTATCCACACTTCGAACGAATATCAAAGGAACTTCTTCGATCTTGGTTGCTAGACCAATAATTGTAAAACACGCTTTCACAATTTAATAAAGAACTATATGGAATTTATTTGTGAATTATTTTGTTCCTCAATCAATGATATCTTATAACAAAATAAAATCTCTCTCAAACTCTTTGAGACTCACAAAAGCACTAGTCAATATGGTCTGGCCGAATTGGGGTTTTTATACACAATTAAGACCTATTCCAAATAGGTAACTTGTGCCAAAAACCTTTCCTAATCAAATTAGGAATTTTCCTGTCGGCAAGACCAGGCGCCCGCTCGGTACCACCCGAGCGCCCGCTCATTTAGGCAGAAGGTCAAGGCCTTTTCCGGCTTATTCAGGCGCCCGCCTGGTTCAACCCAAGTGCCCGCTTGGTTGACCAGGAGGCCCAGAATAATTCCAGAAATTCCCTTGAGGTCCTTCGACCCTAAATTCCAATACAGTCCTTTTATTTAAGATTCGTTCTATTGTGTGTGACCCTCTAGGATTATACTAAGTTGGCAATGGGCTCAAACATGATCCCATAAGATATGATTAGGTTCTAGCAAACCGTCATACCTACCCAAATAGTATAACTAAATACAAGTTCGCATTCCTTTAGAATATGTCACAATCCCTTTGTCCACGATGTCATTGAACACAAGTCATGGTCAAACAGTCAACTTGTCTTGTTCAATACTTTCTCGATTCCGAATATGTTGATAATTCAAATGCTGTTGATCCAATCAATCCATTTGAGTCCAGCCGAACATTTCATCAACATCATTCCTTCGAGGGGCCCAAGCTTGACATCTCTCCGTGGAGTCCGTTTAGCTTATTATTCTTCCCAACGGGAATCCGATTATGCCAATCATACCCTTTATAACTACCGTGTTAAGGTAGTGTTTGAATATGTCAAACACAATGTTCATCAAGTGGAAGACTATAATAACTTCATGTCTAAGGATTCAAATGACATAACTAATATGAGATATATGTACGACATAGACCATGACATAAATCTCATACAGCAGGTCATGTCCAGTACCTTGTTCCAAACAAGTACCCATAAATCTAACAAGATCATCCCATGATCATTTAGCCTTTATACTAGTGCTTAACAAGTACTAGGGACGGGGATTATTATAAGTAAACATGAACAACAATAATAATCAAAACATCTCTTTATTGATATGAAATAAATGATAACAATTACAACGTTTATTAAACGTGCCTAGGGCACCACTACCAACAATCTCCCACTTGCCCTAGGCCCAATCTCCCATGTATCTAATACCCATGGACCTAACATGACCATCATGTTTAGCTTGTGGAAGTCCCTTTGTTAGTGGGTCCGCAACATTGTCATCAGTAGGTACTCTGCATATATTTACGTCTCCCCTATCAACGATCTCTCGAATGATATGAAAACGCCTAAGTATGTGTTTGGATTTTTGATGTGCTCTTGGTTCCTTTGCTTGAGCAATAGCACCATTATTATCGCAATAAAGGTCTATTGGATTAGCAATACTAGGAACCACTTCAAGTTCAGTTATGAACTTCTTAATCCAAACAGCTTCATTTGCAGCATCCGATGCAGCAATATACTCAGCTTCTGTTGTAGAATCAGCGGTTGTACTTTGCTTGGAACTCTTCCAGCTTACAGCTCCACCATTTAACATAAACACAAAACCCGATTGCGATCGGCTATCATCTTTGTCGGTTTGGAAGCTTGCATCCGTGTAAGCATTTACAACAAGATCATCTTCCATTCCTCCATAGACCAAAAAGGAGTCTTTAGTTCTTCTCAAGTACTTAAGAATTGCTTTTACAGCTATCCAGTGATTTTCGCCAGGGTCGTATTGGTATCTACTTGTCATGCTCAAAGCATAAGATACATCCGGCCTAGTACAAATCATGGCATACATGATGGACCCAATTGCCGAAGCATATGGAACATCATTCATTTTCTCACGCTCATCGTTTGTCTTAGGACATTGAGTCTTGCTTATAGAAACTCCATGTAACACGGGCAAGGTGCCTCTCTTAGAATTTTCCATACGGAATCTTCTAATGACCTTGTCAATGTATGTACTTTGGCTTAAACCAAGTAGCCTCCTTGATCTATCTCTATAGATCTTAATGCCAAGTATATATGCGGCTTCGCCCATATCTTTCATTGCAAAACACTTTCCTAACCAAGTCTTCACAGACTGAAGTGTAGGAATGTCGTTTCCAATGAGCAATATGTCATCCACATATAAAATAAGGAATAGCACTATGCTCCCACTAATCTTCTTGTATACACAAGGCTCATCTTCGTTCTTGATGAAACCAAACTCTTTGACCGATTCATCAAAACGGAGATTCCAACTCCTAGAAGCTTGCTTTAATCCATAGATAGCTCTCTGCAATTTGCATACTTTAGAATCTTGTTCAAAACCTTCTGGTTGTGTCATATACACATCCTCTTGTAGTTTTCCATTCAGGAAAGCGGTTTTGACGTCCATCTGCCATATTTCATAGTCATGATATGCGGCAATGGCAAGCAAAATTCTTATAGACTTGATCATTGCTACGGGTGAAAAGGTCTCATCATAGTCAATACCATGAACTTGCCTATAACCCTTCGCTACAAGTCTAGCTTTGTAAGTATGCACCTTCCCATCCATGTCAGTCTTCCTTGTGAAGACCCATTTGCATCCTATGGTTTTTACACCTTCGGGCGCATCAATCAAATTCCAAACTTGATTGTCTTGCATGGATTGTAATTCGGATTCCATGGCTCCAAGCCACTTGTCCGAATCAGGAGAAGACATCGCCTCTTGGTAGGTTGACGGTTCATCATTCTCAATGATTTCTACCTCATTACTATCCGTTACGAGAAATCCATATCTCTCGGGCTCGGATCGTAACCTACTAGATCTGCGAGTTGCTTGTGTATTTTGAACAGGTTCCACAACTCCTTGTGGTTCTTGTTCTTGTTCCACTATTGGTTCAATGTTATTTTTTGGGCCTCGAATTTCTTCAAGATTTATTTTACTCCCACTGATTTCTTTGGAGAGAAACTCTTTCTCTAGAAAGACACCAGTTCGGGCAACAAACACTTTGTTGTCCTCACGGTTGTAAAAGTAATATCCTCTAGTTTCCTTAGGATATCCCACGAAAATACATTTATCAGATTTGTGTGCAAGTTTGTCTGAGACAAGTCTTTTGACAAGAGCTTCGCAGCCCCAAATCTTCATGAAAGACAGACAAGGCTTCTTTCCGCTCCATATCTCATATGGAGTCTTTTGAACCGATTTAGTTGGAACACGATTTAGTGTGAAAGCAGCGGTTTCTAGGGCGTAACCCCAAAAGGATATTGGAAGATCAACTTGACTCATCATTGATCGAACCATGTCCAACAAAGTCTGATTCCTCCTCTCAGACACACCATTCCATTGTGGTGTTCCGGGTGGTGTCAATTGTGAAACTATTCCACAATTCTTTAGATGATCATCAAATCCTTGACTCAAGTATTCTCCACCACGATCTGATCGAAGTGCCTTAATACTTTTGCCAAGTTGTTTTTCTACTTCATTTTTAAATATTCTAAATATCTCAAATGCTTCACTCTTATGTTTCATTAGGTAAACATACCCAAATCTACTATAATCATCAGTGAATGTTATGAAGTATTGAAATCCTCCCCTAGCATTGCTACTTAATGGTCCGCATACATCGGAATGTATCAACCCCAATAAGTCGCTTGCCCTTTCACCCAACTTGGTAAAAGGTGTCTTAGTCATTTTTCCAAGAAGACACGACTCACAAGTATCATATGACTCGAGGTCACATGAACCTAAAAGTCCGTCCCCATGGAGTTTTGAGATACGCTTCTCATTAATATGACCGAGACGGCAATGCCACAAATAAGTATGATTTACATCATTAGGTTTAGATTTCTTGTTTACATGATAGACATTGTCATTATTTTCATTCTTGACATCCAAGATATAAAGGCCATTAAATGAATTAGCAATACCATAAAGCACATCATTTAAATAAATAGAAAATTTCTTATTCTCAATAAGAAACTTAAAACCTTCATTATCCAAACAAGAAATTGAAATAATATTTCTGCTTAAATCCGAAACATAATAACAATTGTTCAAAACAAGAATTAATCCGGAAGGTAAAGTGACTTCATAAGTCCCTACGGCTAATGCAGCAACTCTTGCTCCATTCCCCACGCGTAGATCTACTTCACCTTCTTTAAGCAGTCTCCTATTCTTTAGTCCCTGCACATTTAGACAAATGTGAGAACCACATCCGGTATCCAATACCCAATAATCAGTGGTAGAAAGGAGAATATCTATCATATAGATACCTGAAGTTGACGCAGTCTTGCTGCTCTTCTTCTTCTTTTGCTCTTCCAAGAAAGCCTTGCAATTACGTTTCCAATGACCAATTTCTTGACAATGGAAACAGATTGCATCCTTTTGTGAATCGGGTTTTGCCTCAGAAGCCTTGGCAACCTTTGCCTTGCTTATTTTGGGTTTGACAACTTTCTTACCCTTTCCTTTGGCACTAGCCTTCTTCCCATCATGAACCAAGAGCACGGGAGAACCTTTCTCCACAATTTTCATCTCTGCAGTTTTGAGCATCCCATGCAACTCAGAGAGATTCTTATCCATTCCATGCATGTTATAATTCATCACAAGCTGATTATAACTTTTAGGCAATGAATTAAGAATGAGATCCGTGGCTAGCTCCAATGGAATTGGATAACCAAGTTTCTCAAGGTGCTCTACATAACCTTTCATTTTAAGAAAGTGAGGACTCACTTGTTGCCCTTCATTCATTTTACAAGTAGTGAATGCAACAATGGTCTTGTACCTCTCTTGCCTAGCTTGCTCTTGAAACATGGTTCTCAACTCCACGCCTATCTCATAGGCTTCCAAATGTTCCAAACTTTGTTGGAGTTTTGAACACATAGCAGCAAGCATGAGACAACTTACATCTCTAGAATCATTACGATGTTTCTTGTAATTGTCCCTTTCTACCCTAGGGGCAGTAGGCGGTGGTTCAGCAGGGAGAGGCCCATCGAGAATGTACAACTTATCTTCTTACCTAAGAACGATTCTTATGCTACGGATCCAATCCATAAAGTTTGTACCATTCTCTTCGAGCTTATCCTTCTCAAGGATCGATCGCAACGACATTGATTGAGTGTTATTAGTCATTATCTACAAATATGCAAAATTTCCAAAATTTAATAAGTACCGGTTTTCATTAAAGAGATAAACAATGTATTTTTCCAAACAAATACTCCCACTAAATTATATAACCTTCTTATACATTCAATGTATAATATAATTTAATTGGGCTAAGATCCAACTTTAATTTAACTTTTGAGTCCACGGAGGAGGACCGCTCAAAAACTAAATTAATTAGGTAGACAATCATGTCAATCATATCCCATATGATTCTTAGATCCTTTTTATGAGATTCTTTGAGAAAACCAATTTCAAAAAGCATGTTTAATCTCATCTTTTGCCTAGGCCCAAAACCGTTTTGACGCCTAATTAAGTCCGACCATTTTAAACGCATAGGAACCATTCAATTTAACGCACCTTGCGGAGGCAAGCCCACATTAAATTAATGAACCTCATCTTTCTCATACACGAATAAAATCAATGCACTTCGCGGATGCGAACCCACATCAAAATCACCCATATATAAACAAGTGTTTTAATCATGACATGTTACACATCAAGTTTAGCCACTAAATTAATCTCCATTAATTTAGGCATGATATTTATGTGTCATTAGTTTCTCTATAATTATGAGGATGAGACTATTTCAACTTTGGTTATTATCTCCAAATCAAAACAACAAGAAGTGCGGTCGAACTAAGCCATTAGGCAACCACAATCCCGCACTAATTCAAGAAACCAAGAAAGTAGTCCATGTGGCCGAAACTAAGCAATAGATGGTCTCGATGAACGTAGGCCAATTGCATTCACAATTCCACATGGATCTCCAATCATTGAATCAAGAACTTTGTTTCTCAATTTTAGCAATTATGAACTCTTCATAATTCTAACTTCGTTTTATCTTTGAAACTTTGATTGCGATCAATTTTGGGAAACACAATCTCGATGAACGCAGATTAGCCATCCAAAACTTGAACCAATCTAGGAATCACAAGACTAAAACAAATAGGAAAATCAAACCCCAAAATCCACACACAAACCAACTACCCAAAACCCATTCCAGATCAGCAAGTTTGGACTGGTTCTGTTACTGGTTTTGTCGAATTTATCGAAAATTCTATATTCAGATTTTATCCAAAATCAGAACATATTCTGCCGAGCGAGCGCCCGCCTGGCTATGACCAAGCGCCCGCCTGAATGGTCAGAATGGTATAGAATTTTAAAGTTCGAAAATTTTGTCTCAAAATTATTTCCCCCCCCCCCCGATTATTAAAACTTTGATCTAATCAAAAATCAATAATCGATATAATTCATAATCCACCATAATTTTTATTGCGATTGAATCGTGCGATTAAAGTTGCAAAACAATAAACCACATAAAATCACAAAACACATAAACATCATATAATCTAATATTCACTAGTGTTACTCCCGTGCGATGCACGGGACGTAACATACACTCCCTCTGTCCTGTACTAATGGGTAGTTTGGTCAAACATACTTGAATTTTGACTAACATTTTATGATAAATAATTTATCTCTATAAAAATTTAAAAATGATTATTGATAATGTTTCAACTACTAATTTAGTAACCTTTTTAATTTTTTTATGGAGATTAATAATTTAGTATAAATTGTTAGTCAAAGTTCAAGTTGGTTTGACAAAAAATGCCCATTGGTATGGGACAGACAGAAGGAGTACTTGGTATAAATAAATTTATAACAATTAGATAAAAAAAAATGATATTTTTCGTTGTCCCAAAAAATTCTTTTCATTTCTAAAATTTGAACTTAAATATGCATAAATACAACATGGCTAGTGAAGCAAGTGTTTTTTTTTTGTTGACCAAATAATGAAGCAAGTATTCATAACCTTAAAATTTTTAAATAATCATAAATATTATTTTGAAACGGAAACAATATATGCGTAGAGAAAAAGTAACAATTACTCATTTTCAATTAAAAATATCAAATGAAAAACTTGTTTTTATCAAAATCGTCGGTATCTTACTCCCTCCGTCTCAGACTAAAGTTCTTACTTTCCTTTTTTAGTTTGTCCCAAACTAAGGTTCTTAGTTCATTTATAACCTAAATTGGACTATGGGACCCACTTGTCATTCTCACAACAAAAACTCCTTGCCCGCTTTATCTCTCCTACTTTCTCTTACTTACTTTTTTATACTCACAACATTTACTTTTTCTTAATCTCCGTGTAAAGTCAAACTAAGAACCTTAGTCCGGGACGGAGGGAGTACATTACATAAGACTAAGTTCTTACTTTTCTTTTTGGTTTGTCTCATACTAAGATTCTCAGTTGTTTTATTACCTAAAATAGACAATGAGACCCACTTGTCATTTTCATAACAAAAACTTTATACCCACTTTCTCTCTCCTACTTTACTTTTCATACTCATACTCATAGTATTTACTTTTCTTAATCTCCGTGTAAAATCAAACTAAAAACTTTAGTCCGAGATGGGGGAACTAAAATATTAGTGATATTTATACTGAGCCAAAGGTAAAGATAAGTTACTCCCTCCGTCCCAAAACATCTTGCACTTATTTCCTATTTGGGTGTCCCATTGGTAAGTCCCCTTTCCTAAAATGTTCAAATTTTACTATTTTTCTATTCTCCCTACCCCACTTCTCATACTCACACACCTAATTTTGCACTCTACTTGTAAATCCCAGTCAACTTATCATACTCACAACCTCTTTCTCACTCATATTACTTTTGAATTTTTATATTCATTCCTTAATTTCCGTGCATCTCCAGAACGGTGGAAGGTGTTTTGGGACGAAGGGAGGCAAGAGTGAGAGGAAGAGGGAATAAGAGCAGTAGTATTGTATTTTTAGAAATGAGCCATCGTTTGTCAGTAAAATGTACAGTACTTGTTCAGATTTTCATTATCAACAAAGTTGATACCTCTTGCTAATTTGTGTAGTACTGTTGATTTTTAAAAATAGGCCAGATGTTACCATCCCACTGGTATCCGATAAATTAACATAAACGGGTGATCTATCCCAAATTTGAAACCAGACAATAACATTGAAGAAATTACAACTTGACCCAACTTACCTCTTTAGACTATTCTTCCCTTGTCTTCGTGTATATATTTGCCATCATTTTTTGAAACAATTACAATTTATGCCATCCACCATCCTGTTATTATATATTGATAGATATCATGCTTGGCAAATAAACAATTTATATACACACAACATGATCCAAGTATTGAATTAATCAACATGAACGGGGCTCTGATACCACTGTTGGGTTTTCAAGTAACATGCGCAGCGGAATATAGCAATTAAATTTTTTTAAGAAACCCAAAGCCATGGATCCGTTCATATGATTAAATCAAATACAACAAGATGAATAGAGGAATAACTAACCCTTGATGGCTATGAATTTTTCTCTTTGGTCTTGGTGGAGATCTTGAAGCTTTATCACGAACAAATCACGAACTTTGTAAGATGATAAAATTCACCCTCTAACGGTATCCACACTTCGAACGAATATCAAAGGAACTTCTTCGATCTTGGTTGCTAGACCAATAATTGTAAAACACGCTTTCACAATTTAATAAAGAACTATATGGAATTTATTTGTGAATTATTTTGTTCCTCAATCAATGATATCTTAGAACAAAATAAAATCTCTCTCAAACTCTTTGAGACTCACAAAAGCACTAGTCAATATGGTCTGGCCGAATTGGGGTTTTTATACACAATTAAGACCTATTCCAAATACGTAACTTGTGCCAAAAACCTTTCCTAATCAAATTAGGAATTTTCCTGTCGGCAAGACCAGGCGCCCGCCCGGTACCACCCGAGCGCCCGCTCATTTGGGCAGAAGGTCAAGGCCTTTTCCGGCTTATTCAGGCGCCCGCCTGGTTCAACCCAAGCGCCCGCTTGGTTGACCAGGAGGCCCAGAATAATTCCAGAAATTCCCTTGAGGTCCTTCGACCCTAAATTCCAATACAGTCCTTTTATTTAAGATTCGTTCTATTGTGTGTGACCCTCTAGGATTATACTAAGTTGGCAATGGGCTCAAACATGATCCCATAAGATATGATTAGGTTCTAGCAAACCGTCATACCTACCCAAATAGTATAACTAAATACAAGTTCGCATTCCTTTAGAATATGTCACAATCCCTTTGTCCACGATGTCATTGAACACAAGTCATGGTCAAACAGTCAACTTGTCTTGTTCAATACTTTCTCGATTCCGAATATGTTGATAATTCAAATGCTGTTGATCCAATCAATCCATTTGAGTCCGGCCGAACATTTCATCAACATCATTCCTTCGAGGGGCCCAAGCTTGACATCTCTCCGTGGAGTCCGTTTAGCTTATTATTCTTCCCAACGGGAATCCGATTATGCCAATCATACCCTTTATAACTACCGTGTTAAGGTAGCGTTTGAATATGTCAAACACAATGTTCATCAAGTGGAAGACTATAATAACTTCATGTCTAAGGATTCAAATGACATAACTAATATGATATATATGTACGACATAGACCATGACATAAATCTCATACAGCGGGTCATGTCCAGTACCTTGTTCCAAACAAGTACCCATAAATCTAACATGATCATCCCATGATCATTTAGCCTTTATACTAGTGCTTAACAAGTACTAGGGACGGGGATTATTATAAGTAAACATGAACAACAATAATAATCAAAACATCTCTTTATTGATATGAAATAAATGATAACAATTACAACGTTTATTAAACGTGCCTAGGGCACCACTACCAACGTTTATTGATATGAAATAAATGAAAATTATAAATTTAATAAGGATGAAAATTAAAGTAATTATTAAAATATTAAATATTTTTTTTTTAAAAGTTGTTTTCAAAATATTAAATGATATTGTATTTAAAAAAAAAATTAAAGTTGTTTTCAAAATATTAAATGAAAAACAAATTAAATTAAATAATCAAAATTTAAAATAAAACAAAGTAATTATCACTATTTACAACAAAAAAGTAAAGAATGTTAATAAATATTTTTAACTTACCATTTTTTTTGTTCATTTTTATTTTATTATTACCAATTTTTATGAATAAATTAAATTATTTATTGGTAGTTAACTTGAAAATGATATTGTATTTAAGGAGTTATAATAAAATTGCATTTTAATATATTAAATTTAAAAATAATTTCTTTTGAAGGAATGAGATATCTAAAAATGAATAAGAAAGTATAATTACCTTGCTAATTATTATATTAACAATTTTTGAAAAAATGTACTATAATATTAACAGTGACTCAAAAATATGGAAAAAATGTACTATAATATTAACAATAACTCAAAAATATAGAAAAAGAAAGAAACAATAATAAGAAGAAAAAAAAAAGGAAAAAAAGAAAAGAAAAGAATAAACAATAATAAATATTTGCAACTCAATTTGTCCGGCCCTCCCCATCGTTTGATTCCGTTGAATTGGGGACGGAGGCTGCACTGGACTAGGATTTCAATTGCTGCTTGCCTACGAATTGCTCCCCAGAGTTTTTAATCTTCAACGCATCAAGGGGTTTCAACATACTCCTGCACCCTTTTAATCTTCAAAAATCGATTTTGAAGCCTTCTCCATCTTCGCGTTCTTGCTCCGTAATTCTTTCCTCCCCCAATCTCTTCTCAATGTCTCCCCCCTCTCTCTCTCTGTGCGGCTTTTAATCATTGATTGTTTTGTGCGTTTGTGTTTATTTATGGATTTGATTTGGGCTGCAATCAATCGTGGTGGTTTGGGGCTTTTTGTTGAACGTTTTAATTTTTAATTATCTGGGTTTTAAAATTATGTCTTTAGTGGGTGGTGGGTGTTTATGCAATGGCTTGAAGAGAAGCATACAAACAGGGGCGGTGTTGAATTAGGGATAGAGAGGAGGAGTAGATTACAAGGTAGATGCGGTGGTGCGGTTGACAGTGGCTGTGGAGTGGGGCAACTTTGCCGGCGGCGTCAATGTAGGGATGGCGGAGGGTTGGCTTATGGGTGATGGGAGGAAGAAGATTTATTTATTTTTTTTGTTCCACCCCTCCTTTTAAAAATATATCATTCATGACCCCTTCAAACTTAATAGCAATTAAACTACCCAATTCTGTTAGTCACATGCCAAGCACATGCTACATAACTGATTTTTCTAACGAATTCCGTCAAAAAGGCCTTAACTGGCGCCTATTTTACACATCAAGGTCTGATCTGACGAAAAAAAAACATCAGGGTTCGTTTGAAAAGGTGATATATCACTTTAGGGTCTAAATTGTCATTAACCCTTTGAAAAACTGAAAAAGTTCAATGATAACAATTAAAAAAATAAATACTCGTTTAGTGACTGCATTTGAATTTTACTTTAAGTTTAGTGATTAAAATATGCATTTTGCCTTCCTAGGAACCCAACCCAAACACTAAAATAGCACAAATTCAGTGTACGGTGCGATGTCGTAGTCCGGAATTGTGCTGCCAAAAAGTACACAACTGCTAATCCAGCTGTAGGTCCCATGCTATACTGTCAACCTGTGGTTGAACGTCACGTGTCGTGTCTTATTGGCATATCTCCAAAATATCATCAATTTCCCTAGCTTGTCATTTTGGTAAGACTTTTGGTGCAAGAAGCAAAAACTTACTGTATTGTATTACTTTCACAATTTCATGACACATTTTTTTAGTTTGTTTCAAAAAAATATATTTTATTTTCAAATGTAGTACTTCCTCCGTCTTAGAGTAAGTGTCCACCCTTCTATTTGCACGAAGATTAAGAAAAAATGGAAGTGGTGTAAGAAAAAGTGTAAGGTCTTGTTTGTTTTTTGAATTCATATCTGAAATGAGTTTGATTGTCTGAGTCCTCTCTCCTCAGTCCTCTCTTCCTCCAACATGGAGATAAAAAAACAAAAAAAAAAAACCCAGGAGATAATAAATTTAATTTGCATGTACTCTGTACCTATAAAATTTATATGCTTGTTTCTATTACTAATGTGTACTATATACTTTCTTTGTCCTGTTCGAAATAGTATTTTTGTAGCTTTTATTATTATACTTTAATTAATAACTTGAATAAAAAAAATTATACCAATGTAAATCTAGAAATTGTTATTGGGAATATTATTAATCATGATACGATAACAAAACTTAAATTTTTTATTAGAACCATTGTGTTTTTGTAAAAGTCTTGGTCAAAGTGTAGCCAGATTTATTAAAATCATATTTCAAGTGGAATGGAAGGTGTATAATACTTTTTTGAAGGTTTGTGTTTCTATTTTTAAATCTGAGATTTGGCTTTTTTATTCATTGGTGTTTATATTAGTGATTTGATAAAAAAATTTTGTTAAAATGCGACAATATTAATGACATTCAACAATTCTTATCAATTATATACTCCCCCCGTCTCAAAATAAATGTCGTTTTGGAATGTTTCACACATATTAAGAAATTTCATTAATGCATGTGAAGAAGTATCAAATACCCTTAAAGTAATTCAACTACCGAGATAATTAAATGGTTAAGTAAGAGATAGTTCACTATCATTATTAAGGGTATAATTGGTATAGAGCAATAAAAAAGCTTTGAAAATAGTGAAACGACAAGTATTTTAAGGTAAAATTTAACTCCCAAAACGACATCTATTTTGACACGGAGGGAGTAATATTTTAAAGGATAAAATGGTAAAACAGACTCATTCATAAGATGAATTCAGATGGATAATCAAACAGCTTGACTAATTCAGAAATCAGACTTCAGACGCTGCCTCTTATCAATTCAGCCATATTCAGATGTGAAACCAGGTTTCAGGATTTAAAACTTAAAAAAAAAATGCCACCTAAGTGGTGTAAGTGTTGTGAGTATAAAAAGTGAGGTATGAGAGAGAAAGTGGGATAAGAAATAATGAATTGATTGGTGTTGTGAGTGTAAAAGTAAAGTATACGAGAGAATGAGTGAGATGAATAGTAAATGTTCTTTTCCATTTTAGGAAGTGAACACTTACTTTAGGACAAACTAAAGAGAAAAGATAGACACTTACTCTAGGATAGAGGTAGTATGATTTAATGTACTTTTTCCATAGTAAAATTATTAAACAAAATCTTCTTAAAACATTAACAAGTTAAAGTTAAGTTAAATATTTATTTTAAAACGGTCCCCAAGGGTATAGCTGGATGGCAAAAGAGGACATAGGATCTTGCTAGAGGCATGCAGCGTGAGTTCGATTCCTGGTGACGATGTAATTGGTAGTAGCAATCAGTGGCGGATCTACACCAAAAAGTTTGGTGTTGCCTATTCTTTAAAAAAAAAAAAAAATGACGCAAAACTAAAATTCAATACGTTTACAAATATAAATATACTCCACCTGTCTCAAAATAGATTGTCGTTTTGAGCATTTGCACAATTTATAAGAAATAAATGCATACTCCCTCCGTCTTTTTAGTTTGTTCACACTTTGACCAATGCACGGGTTTGAAGGAAAAGTGTTTATATTAGTGGTTGAGTTGGTGTTGTGAGTATGAAAAGCATGATGTGATATGTGAGTGGGGTTGGAATTGTGAGTGAGATAGTTGTTGTGAGTATGACAAGTGGGTCCCATTGAATAAAGAATAATATAAACCTTCCTCTTTGAGAGTGTGAACAATCAAATGGGACACCCAAAATGGCAAAAAGTGAACAGACTAAAAAGACGGAGGGAGTATAAAATATTCTCATATATCCCTAAAGTTACCCAATTACTTAGGTAATTAAATGTTTGTGCAAGAGATACTCTACTATTATTAATAAGGGTACAATTGGTTTA
The DNA here is from genome assembly GCA_026119855.1 of Campanula takesimana. Lineage (NCBI taxonomy): Eukaryota > Viridiplantae > Streptophyta > Magnoliopsida > Asterales > Campanulaceae > Campanula > Campanula takesimana. Next base: position 1,712,117 of record JAOWBW010000126.1, read on the forward strand.
CAACAATAAAAAAGCTTTGGAACTAGTGAAACGACAAAAATTAACTCCCAAAACGATATCTATTTTGAGACGAAGGGAGTAATAGGCTTCAATATGTCAACATTATATAAAATAAACGAAATTTACAATTGATGTTTCATATGATTCATCTTTTAAAAATAAGTTAAAAATTTCATCCTCACTAATAGTCATAAATACATATCTTTCTACAAAAGTTACCAAACGATCATTTGACCATTCATACCCCATCTTAGACCTCAAATCGCTCTTTACATGCTTCATAGCTGAAAAGACCCGCTCAATACTTGCGGTTGCTGCCGACAAAAGCAAAGCAAGCTTCACAAGCTTATAAACCGCACGATAAGCCTCGTTCTTTTTGGTTGCCACAAGTGTCGTCGAAAGATCAACAAGACCTTTAAATCTGAAAAACGAGAGTCTAAGCGCATATCCATAATATAATTACCAATTGATTGCGGATAGATGATTCACATTCTTTCAAAAAATCATTAGGATACAATTGCGGTGGATGTGGACGGCGGTGAGATCGATTGGATTTGGGCGAGAGCGAGAGAGGGGATTGCGTATGGCCGTATCCATATGGGATTTGTTCTTCAATAACTTATGCGCTCTTCTAAACGAAGTGGAGTGAATTGATTTTTTTTGTTTTTTTTTAATATAAACCAGTCAAAACGAAATCGTTATGTAAATTTATTATTTTTTATTTTTTTTCCCATTGCCCAACCAATAGTAGGCACACTATGGGATCCGTCCCTGGTAGTAATGAGGGACCAGAACTACTACCCTCAGGATTAGTCTGGTGCAAGTGAGGAACCTGAGCATAAAAAATATTTATTTTAAAACAAAAAAACTATCACATTTCAAAAAAGACAAAAACAGACGGGTTCGTAGCGGGGCAAGCCCATTTCCTCGCTTATTGAGACCAGTCTCATGTTTGAGACCGCCTCACACAAAACTTTTTCAAAAAAAAAACAAACAAACCAATGTATGTTTTTTGTTTTTAAATGGCAATGTAATGTATTTGGTTTTTAAAAAAAAACGTACTTTATTATTTACAACTATTCTACTTGACATTAAGTTGCACCAAAGTACTGCAACCACTAATTGCAGCAAAAATACTACAACCACTAACTATATTCGTAATACAATTCCAAATTACCAATATAAATTAAAAGCTGAGATTAATTAAAGAGAAAATTTTGGGGGAAACTAGTTTATCCATAAGTTATAAAAAATTATGTTTTTATAGGGGTTAAAGCTTAGGGTTTAAGGTTTAGGATTTAGGGGTTGGGTTTAAGGGTTAAAAAGTGGACTTTTTATAACTTATGAAGGAACTAGTTTTTCCCAAAACCAACTCTTAATTAAATTGATATGAATTTATTATAAATTCAATTAATCTCAACTCTTATGCACATTTAAGATATGGTACTTTTGTGACATAATGCTAACAATGCAGGCTCTAATGAATGAAATGCCCAACAACAAGATCAATGTCAGGGGTACAAAATAAGTTCACAAAATCTTGCTCACGACATGAGGTGATGATATTTTATTGTTTGCATCGATAATGGCCCCGCCACACTCTAATTAAAAACACCAATAACATTATTACATCTAGGATTTTGTGAGCAAGTTTTTGTGAGTTTTTTGTGTCCCTATTATTATTCCAACAATAAAGCCCACAATAATTAGAAAGCATCCCAATTTCTTAAATTACACATTTGTCCTCTACCCTACCGAGTTAATGTTAGCCTTGATGGTCTCACTATTTATTGATCGTCTTAATTTAATTTGATGATAAATTATAAAAAGTAATTATTTTAATAAAATTTATGATTTATGATTGATATATTATAAAAAATATTATCAATGAATATTTTTTAAACAATTACTTCCAGGACAAGTAGGATTAGAGGAGTGAGCACAATAATTAAGAGAAAAATAGTGTATGTGTGGTAGAGAATGAAAAGAGAGAATGAGTGTGGTAAATAGTAGTGTTGGTTGAATAAATCGAGTGATGGAAAATGAAGAGAGATAATGAGTGAGGTTAAATGGAGGGGTTGGTTGAATATAAATATATTTATAATACATTTTCATTTTGGGCAGTCTCAATTGTTTTGGACGGCTGAAAGGGAAAGAAGTCGTATTTATGTTGGGACGAAGATAGTATATGATAATTAAGATAATAAGAACTGTTAAGGGGACGCGTTATATCTTTATTAGTACCGTTCATATATTATTATTTTTTTATAAGTATAAAATAATACACTTACGCACATAGAGTAAAAACAATAAGAGAATTTAGTCGAAATCTATATATTCCCTCTGTCCCAGAAATATAGTCTCATTTTGATTTTTGATGGTAATCAAAAATAGGGCTGGCAAGTGGTACTCATCCGTACCAACCAACCTGTATACCAACCGTACCAACTATAATTGGTACACATAAGTCGGTATACCGAAGTTTCGGTACGGTACTACCGTACCAATTACGTCTAGTTGGTTGGTACATGGTACAGAATGTTGTGTTTGGTTGGTATACCGAGTACCGACTTATATATATATATAGAAAAATCTAACCTTAAAATCTTATTCTAAAATATCACCTTATCAATCTTGAGAGTCTCATCGTATCAATCTTGGGACGGAGGGAGTATAATTTATTTATGAGTGTCACCATTGTATAAATTAATGAATTATGAATGCAACTTGTTTGAAAATAGTAGTCTGTATTACTCTTTAATAGTGGCAATGTGAAAAGTAAGGGACATTTCCAGTGAATCCATTACCAGATCTCTGCAAAATGGGCTCGAATTAAAACCAATTTTGAAGGCATCCAACTGAACTTAATGAGAATTTGTAAAAGCTTACATAGATAAATAATCACAACATTATTATTACAACCAACCTCAGAAAGTACTCACAATTTTATCTTTTGATGGATGGGTAAATAAATTTGCAGTAGTTTATGTAATGCATATTCCAAACATTGGCTTTTTCCTTCTAAGAATAAAAAAAGATCTAAAAGATGATGAATGGTATTAAAGAAACTCACATATGATGTGTATTAGGGGGAAGTTGATATGGCATGTCTCCTATCAGATTGTTTTTTCTCAAGTCACTGTAGTATGACAAAAAAAATTAAAAAAATAGTACAGACTACCGAGGAGTAGTCCTTAATGTGCAGTTTGAGAAGGGCTCCGTCCCAAAATGATTTTCGCGTTTGACTATTCAAACTTTTTAAGGATATGCACACTTGCTTCACTAGCCATGTCTTGTGTATGCACTTTTAAGCTTAAAATGTAGAAATGTGAAGAACTTATTGGCACAATGAAAAATGACAAATAAGAAGATCATTTTGGGACGGAGGGAGTATAAAACAAGTGATATTGCCTACTTGTTTGAAAAAGAGCTGCAGTAATTCCTATTCTGCAGGCTTGTGCTAGTTTCAGTTGATCAACCAAGTTGACATGCTAATCATGATAGCATTACTTATTTATTTTTTCATAATGTTATTCTAATAATTTTTTCCCTCTTATTCATTCGGCTTTTGGTATATGTTTAATACCAACCGTACCAACCACGTACCAACCGTACCAATACACTTGGTATACCGACTTTTATGGTTGGTACTGGTACATATTTTTGTGTACCAACTCATACTTGGTTGGTACATGGTATAAATCATATGCAATCGGTATACCAACCGAACCACCCTTAATCAAAAATGAACTTTGACCAACCATTGGTGATGATCTAATCATTTTAGTGAAATTCTAAGATTGGTAATTGATAAATCATTAAGTGATCTATCAACAACAATTTTTAAGATTTCACTGTGTGTAACGCCCAACCTTATACTTGTTAAATTTCTTGACGTGCTTGCTTAAATGCTTGAATTTGCATATTATGTGCTAGTTTTACTTGAATTAATTTATTAACTGCTTTAGAATACTAAGGTGGTTAAATGTCTAGTTTTGACTTTAGGGTCATTTGTGAAAATATGACTTTAGGAGCCTTTTTATAGAAATTGAAACTTGAGGGGCCTAGTTGCAATTCTTGGAAAATCCTAAGTATATCTTCTTGGTTTGCTTTTCACTGAGAAAGCATTTCTCAGTTCTTCTCGTACTTTCTCTCTGTCTCAGAGAGAAAGTTAAACTTTTACCCTATTCTCGACTCCTCGAGCTTAGTTATCCCTCTGTTCGTGATTCTGATCCCGGATAAATATTCGTGGCGCTGAATAGAGCGTTTCCTGCCGAACAGAAATTAATTTGGGTCAACTTGATTTCGGACTAAGTAAGTTATTAGCTCCCCCTTACTTGTAATAACATGCATATATGTTATTCCCGCTACTTGTTCTTGTTAAAATTGTGTTTTGAGCAATTTTTGTGATACTTCTTAAATTGGGACGAAGGGGGTATTCTATGCTAGTACAGAGCAGAGAACATAGAACATGAGCCTACATACTAAATGGGTTTGTAAATATATTAGAAATTTATACTTCTATTCGTGAGACGGTAAAATAGTAACTTGATTTAAATATTATTAGAAAAATTGTACTATTATTTGTGGTACGGGGAAATGAACGGAAGTATCCCTAAATGTTTATAGTAGTATATTATAAAATTGTACTTATACTTTTGGGGACGGTAAAATACTTAAATGGAATAAAGGAAAATTATTCTATTATTTGTGGGACGGTAAAAAGAATGAAATATACTTGAAAGTAATGTTCTGAACTTATTTGGATGTCTTGGGTATTGCCTAAGGGTTAGTAAAAGTATACTCCTACGCTTGGGACGGAGAATTCTAAGTTTGAAAAGAAATTTGGTATTTGCTGAAAATTGTACCAGGCGCCCGCCTGGAGGTCCCTCGAGCGCCCGCCTGTTTCACCAGAAGTTTTGGTTTCAAAAGTGCTCTATTGAGCGGCCGCCCGGTCCCTTGTAGGCACCCGCCCGGTCCCCTGTTCCAATCAAAGTGTTTTAAATCTAAATTAAATTGAAAGCTTATCCCTCCTAAGGCATATAGCCTTAAGATAAGATGTCCTAGCAAGTGTTGTGAGACCTTAGGGGCATCAGAAGTGAGTCTTGAATATGATTACTCATTAAATTAAAATGAGAACTTGAGTATAAAAGGAAGAACTCTTTTATATGTCTTGAAAGTGCTATGAACAAGCATTTATGTGTTATGCTTGTCTTAGAACCTATGTTTGTGCACCTTGAGAGCACCAAATTTGTGTCTTGAGCTCGAATATCCTATGTAGGGGATTATGAACTTGTAAGTATGAGTTGTATAGCTCATTTTATTTAATGTGAACTCGAAGTATTCTTGGTCTAGGTTTAGGGTACTACCCTAGATGGCCTAGATGAGTGTTGTAGAACACATACTGGAAAATAGCCCATTTGTGAACAAATGAAATGTGGACTTGAATCATAATTAAATGATAACTTGAGTATAAGAGTAGTAACTCTTGTACATGTTTAACCATCCAAAGAAATGGATTGAGAACTTGGATATAAGATGATAAAATCTTGTATATGTCTTGAATGTCTTGAAGGTCTTGAATGTCCTGAATGTCTTGAATGTCTTAAGTTGAGACAGTAACTTGAAGTATAAGACTATAAAATCTTGTACATGACTTGAACACCCAAATAATTGGATTAAGACTTGAATATAAGATTATAAAATCTTGTACGTGCCTTGACACCAATATATGTGTATGGTAATAAACTTGAAAGAGTCTTGATGTGTATATGCAAAGCTTGCATATATTTACTTAATAGAATGTGGCTTCGTGATTACTTGATACATGGTATGAATAACCCAAAGAGTTGGGATATGGAACTAGATAGAGAATGATTAACTCTACTACATACTTGAATTTGATACGTGTGTATTGTAAGTGTTATGAACAAACACTAAAGTGCTAGTGATTGGTTTTAATCGTGTATATACTCAATGGAGTATATAAAGAATAAAGAAGATATCTTGTCTTGAAATGGGTTCCTAAAGAAAATAGGGACTAGTGTAATATGAAGATAATTCATATAATCGTGAATACTACGATTTAAGTTAATAAGAATAACTACAGAACACAATATGTGTTGGAAAATGTATTCGATTACTAACGATACATATACGTGAGATATGACTGTGACTAGGTATGATGTGACCTATTCTTCTACGTAATTAGAGTCTAAGGTATTGGGCTCTATTTGATAGTAAGGGTATCGTGATAGACACTTTAATGTGTTAAACGTGATATGAATATGTACGTGCAAACTTGGCATGTGACAAAGTAATACAGAATGATATACCCTACTACTCGTTTGAGGTCTGTTATTAATAGACTCTAACTTGGATTGACCGTGTTATATGGACACTCTACGTGCCATTGTTAGATTGATTTGTTTCGCAATGATTGCGTACGTGTACTTGTATTCTCGTGAGCACATGATACATGATTACATGGTGCATAATCTCGTGAGCACATGATACATGATTACATGGTGCATAAAGACTGGTCCACTAATATGGGACTTAGTTCTATTCTCGTAGTTCAAGTAAACATCTACTTGTGCATTCTCGTGTGAGTCCAGCTGGCTTATTTGGTTCAGAGGGGTGTATAGGTTCACGCTTATTGCGAGGGCTGGGGCATAAGTAATAATCGTGGGTCTATGCATTCGGTCTGTTTTTCCCATACTACTGGCCATAGTAAGGGCTTAGCATCCTATATTGGAGCAATACGCCTGATATAAGTGAATGCTAACTCGTGAACACCTCGTGAATCTTGTTCTTGTGAATGACACTGGTTACCGGGTCTTCTTATATACTGCATAGCAGTCTCTTGATCTTGATCGTGGTTGTCCTCAGCTATACAAGCATCGACAACAATGGTATTCTTGGGAGGAATAAGGAAGGATTCAGGTAATGATACGTGATAGACCTATGTGCATCTTGGTGAGCTGGTCTAGCCTCTCACACTACTTGACTACTTGTTACCTGATCATATCTTGAGCTTGATTACTTGTTGGGTTGGCTTAGCCTCTCATATACTTGTTACTTGATGATACTTGATATATGATTACTTGAGTATCTACTTGAATTGCATGATAACATGTCATGTAGTTGCATGTTAATAGCTTACTGAGATTTATCTCACCCTTTATTTGTTTCTCCCCCCCCCCCCCCAGGAAAGCAGGGGATAGTACACAGTGAGGCTCGACATAGCTGGGAACTTACTCAGCAGGATGTTCTTGTTTGAAGCTAGTGTCCTTTTAATACATTGGTAAGGACGAGGTTGTATGAGTTATTAAACTCTGGGCTTGTTTTGGGGTAGACTCGTGTAGTACTTGTTGTCTCTAGTCAGTTCTTGATGCCAGCTTATTTGCTAGGCATGTCTTCCGCTGTATGTAACCATTTTGGTTTTAATTTTCTTGGTCTAGAACTCGTTGTGAGCTATCTTAGCTCCCTACTCTTGAGTATATATATCATGTCAGTTTTGTTTTTAACAGGTATTGTTCCTGTTTCCCGTTAGTTTCTTGTTTCTTGTTAGTTACGCGCACCAGGTTCGAGATTCTATTAGGGAATCCCGGGACTTGGGGCGTGTCAGTTTGGTATCAGAGCCTGGTTAGCTCTAAGCCTGGATAGGGTCTATGGCCTAGGTTGGGTTAGTCTTGGGTGTGTTTTCGGCGCCGAGTGTTTCGTTACTTGTTGTCATACCAGGCATAGGACTGGTGTTGATAGTGTTGATCCAATTGGATTAGATGGTTTGAGAATCGAGAGCGCGAGTCTTTAAAGACTTAGGCGTATCTATCTTGTCTAGTGGACATTGTTTCGTGCTATATGTTGGGGTTTTGAGCAAACATACGCAGCGGAATGAAACCCAAAAGCCTAGATCTGATCACGATGATTAAATTAATACGAGGATGAATTTAGAACACTAACCGTGACAGAGCTTTAAAATTCTGAGATCTTCAATCTTTGTTCTTCGCGCTTCTTCGAATCACGAACGTAGGAACGACCGCAAAACTTGGATCACGAACTTTGAAGGAGTTGATGCCAACACCCTCTATGTTTATCCACACGCGGACGAATTTCAAGAACGATTCTTGAACGGATTGCTAGACCCAATAGAAACTATTTCTATTATGAAGGCTATACGAAAAATCAATGTTCTTGTTCTTGAGGAAGAAGAAGAACTTATTTTTCTCTCTCTTTGAGGCTCTCTAATTGATATGGAATCAATGCATACTGATTAGGTCGTTGTTAGAGGTTTATATACTTATTAGTCCTAAACCGTTTAGGAGAAATAGGTTAAAACCCGTCACAACACGAAATCAGTTTTTGGGCCCGAACAGGGCCTGCTCGGCCGAGTCCTTTAAGGTGCTCGGCCGAGCACCTTTGCTCCAGAAAATCTGACCTTCTGATTTCCCATGCTCGGCCGAGTCATATGAGGTGCTCGGCCGAGCACCACCAGAATTCCGATTTTTGCCTTTTAAACAATTCGTCCTTTTGTGTGTGACCCCATATGATTATATTAAGTTGGCAATGAGCCCAAACACATTTGTGCTCATAAATCATGAGCGGACTCTAGCAAGCCATCATGACTACCCAATTAATACAACTTGTATAAGTTCGTGAATCCTTTATAGAACATATTACAATCTCTTTGTTTCACGATGTTTATTGAACGTAAGCCATGGTCAATGGTCAACTTACAATGTTCAATGCTTTCTCGATCCAAAATGTATTGATAGTACAAATCTTATTTGAGCACGGCCATGCATTTCATCAACACCATTCTTCGAGTGGCCAAAGCTTGACATCTCTCTCTTACGAGGAACAAATCCCTTCTTGATTTATTACCTTTCCCTACATGAATCTGATTACGCCAATCACATTCTTTATAGCTACCCGATTAGGGGTAACGTTTGAATATGTCAAACGTAATGTTCATCAAGTGGAAGACTGTGATAATCTCAGGTCTAAAGATTCCAGTAATATAACTATATGAGACTTAATTATGACATTGTGACCATGACATAAATCTCATATGGGTCAGTCCAGTATTTGGTCTCCAACAAATACCCATAAGTTTAATTGTATCCCATACACCATAATCATCATATGATTATCCATTAAACTTATACTAACAATTAATCATAATTATCAGGGACGGGGATTATTATAATAAACATGCAAATGATATAATAATCAAACATTCAATATCATTAATATTAATAACATTAATCGTTTTACAAAACGTGCCTAGAGCATACAACACCAACACTATATATGCATGCTTGTCCTTATCTCGTGAATTACGTGGAAGTGTATTCTCTAGTAAGAGACTACATGCTTGATATCGTTATGTATAAGAGCTTGATAGAAGTGTGGGTGATAACACCCTATACGTTATAAGTTGACTTGGTCATGTTACCTAGATGGGACATTGATGTGATACGTGTTATGGCTGGGCTCTTACGTGTTATGATTTGGCTTTCTATATGTTATGCCATTCTTGTTTGCCACAATAGATGGTGAATAGTTCTATGCTAGTACGCATGACTATTTTTTTTTAGCATGATATAATTATGTATAATATTCATGTTCTGCATTGAAAGGTCGAACAGTGTTATCGGGATTGTACTGGGTATTTAACCTATGTGATTGATAGTGGAATTTCTACACCAAACTAGATGGATGTATCCATTCTTGATAAGATCTCAGCTATAATTTCTACTGAGTAATACCTGTTACTTGATGAGAAACTTGGATTGTCTCGAGTTATTACAGTGCAAATACAGTGCTGACATCTGGATTAATGTTCTTGACCTCGATTGAGTTAAAAGAGTTGAAGATTCAACTTGAGAAATTTCTTGATAGAGGATATATCTATTTTGAAGTAACTATCTTTGTTGACCTATAAGTGGAAATAACCAAGGTACGCGTGTTCTTGAGATTTTCTTGATCTTGTTAGAGATTCACTAATGAATTTCGAAGGCAGCTCTATCATTAATTATTTGACACCGAGAGCTACACCTTTTCGATGGATTGATAAACGTGAAGTCAAGTTTTAATATTGAAATGATGGATGACTACGACTTCAGTATTTGAGATTGCCTAGTGGATTTGACTAGTATTACAGTGATCTGGAGGATATGACCAGTTCTATTATTTTAGTGGATATGTCAAGTTTCACCAATATAGTGGATTGACTAATCGAGTCTGCTTGACTTTATGTGTTTCAATGTTATAATTGATACATCTGGATTGCATAGAATATTTGTGAGCATACGTGTAATATCTATTTGTGAGTATATGTGTATAGTCTTGATGCTCTTGAGTTCTATTTGTTGATTATATACGTTATAATCTTGATCAGTAAAATTCGAGGACGAATTTTCTTTAAGGAGGGGAGGATGTAACGCCCAACCTTATACTTGTTAAATTTCTTGACGTGCTTGCTTAAATGCTTGAATTTGCATATTATGTGCTAGTTTTACTTGAATTAATTTATTAACTGCTTTAGAATACTAAGGTGGTTAAATGTCTAGTTTTGACTTTAGGGTCATTTGTGAAAATATGACTTTAGGGGCCTTTTTATAGAAAGTGAAACTTGAGGGGCCTAGTTGCAATTCTTGGAAAATCCTAAGTATATCTTCTTGGTTTGCTTTTCACTGAGAAAGCATTTCTCAGTTCTTCTCGTACTTTCTCTCTGTCTCAGAGAGAAAGTTAAACTTTTACCCTATTCTCGACTCCTCGAGCTTAGTTATCCCTCTGTTCGTGATTCTGATCCCGGATAAATATTCGTGGCACTGAATAGAGCGTTTCCTGCCGAACAGAAATTAATTTGGGTCAACTTGATTTCGGACTAAGTAAGTTATTAGCTCCCCCTTACTTGTAATAACATGCATATATGTTATTCCCGCTACTTGTTCTTGTTAAAATTGTGTTTTGAGCAATTTTTGTGATACTTCTTAAATTGGGACGAAGGGAGTATTCTATGCTAGTACAGAGCAGAGAACATAGAACATGAGCCTACATACTAAATGGGTTTGTAAATATATTAGAAATTTATACTTCTATTCGTGAGACGGTAAAATAGTAACTTGATTTAAATATTATTAGAAAAATTGTACTATTATTTGTGGTACGGGGAAATGAACGGAAGTATCCCTAAATGTTTATAGTAGTATATTATAAAATTGTACTTATACTTTTGGGGACGGTAAAATACTTAAATGGAATAAAGGAAAATTATTCTATTATTTGTGGGACGGTAAAAAGAATGAAATATACTTGAAAGTAATGTTCTGAACTTATTTGGATGTCTTGGGTATTGCCTAAGGGTTAGTAAAAGTATACTCCTACGCTTGGGACGGAGAATTCTAAGTTTGAAAAGAAATTTGGTATTTGCTGAAAATTGTACCAGGCGCCCGCCTGGAGGTCCCTCGAGCGCCCGCCTGTTTCACCAGAAGTTTTGGTTTCAAAAGTGCTCTATTGAGCGGCCGCCCGGTCCCTTGTAGGCGCCCGCCCGGTCCCCTGTTCCAACCAAAGTGTTTTAAATCTAAATTAAATTGAAAGCTTATCCCTCCTAAGGCATATAGCCTTAAGATAAGATGTCCTAGCAAGTGTTGTGAGACCTTAGGGGCATCAGAAGTGAGTCTTGAATATGATTACTCATTAAATTAAAATGAGAACTTGAGTATAAAATGAAGAACTCTTTTATATGTCTTGAAAGTGCTATGAACAAGCATTTATGTGTTATGCTTGTCTTGGAACCTATGTTTGTGCACCTTGAGAGCACCAAATTTGTGTCTTGAGCTCGAATATCCTATGTAGGGGATTATGAACTTGTAAGTATGAGTTGTATAGCTCATTTTATTTAATGTGAACTTGAAGTATTCTTGGTCTAGGTTTAGGGTACTACCCTAGATGGCCTAGATGAGTGTTGTAGAACACTCTAGTACTGGAAAATAGTCCCTTTGTGAACAAATGAAATGTGGACTTGAATCATAATTAAATGATAACTTGAGTATAAGAGTAGTAACTCTTGTACATGTTTAACCATCCAAAGAAATTGATTGAGAACTTGGATATAAGATGATAAAATCTTGTATATGTCTTGAATGTCTTGAAGGTCTTGAATGTCCTGAATGTCTTGAATGTCTTAAATTGAGACAGTAACTTGAAGTATAAGACTATAAAATCTTGTACATGACTTGAACACCCAAATAATTGGATTAAGACTTGAATATAAGATTATAAAATCTTGTACGTGCCTTGACACCAATATATGTGTATGGTAATAAACTTGAAAGAGTCTTGATGTGTATATGCAAAGCTTGCATATATTTACTTAATAGAATGTGGCTTCTTGATTACTTGATACATGGTATGAATAACCCAAAGAGTTGGGATATGGAACTAGATAGAGAATGATTAACTCTACTACATACTTGAATTTGATACGTGTGTATTGTAAGTGTTATGAACAAACACTAAAGTGCTAGTGATTGGTTTTAATCGTGTATATACTCAATGGAGTATATAAAGAATAAAGAAGATATCTTGTCTTGAAATGGGTTCCTAAAGAAAATAGGGACTAGTGTAATATGAAGATAATTCATATAATCGTGAATACTACGATTTAAGTTAATAAGAATAACTACAGAACACAATATGTGTTGGAAAATGTATTCGATTACTAACGATACATATACGTGAGATATGACTGTGACTAGGTATGATGTGACCTATTCTTCTACGTAATTAGAGTCTAAGGTATTGGGCTCTATTTGATAGTAAGGGTATCGTGATAGACACTTTAATGTGTTAAACGTGATATGAATATGTACGTGCAAACTTGGCATGTGACAAAGTAATACAGAATGATATACCCTACTACTCGTTTGAGGTCTGTTATTAATAGACTCTAACTTGGATTGACCGTGTTATATGGACACTCTACGTGCCATTGTTAGATTGATTTGTTTCGCAATGATTGCGTACGTGTACTTGTATTCTCGTGAGCACATGATACATGATTACATGGTGCATAATCTCGTGAGCACATTATACATGATTACATAGTGCATAAAGACTGGTCCACTAATATGGGACTTAGTTCTATTCTCGTAGTTCAAGTAAACATCTACTTGTGCATTCTCGTGTGAGTCCAGCTGGCTTATTTGGTTCAGAGGGGTGTATAGGTTCACGCTTATTGCGAGGGCTGGGGCATAAGTAATAATCGTGGGTCTATGCATTCGGTCTGTTTTTCCCATACTACTGGCCATAGTAAGGGCTTAGCATCCTATATTGGAGCAATACGCCTGATATAAGTGAATGCTAACTCGTGAACACCTCGTGAATCTTGTTCTTGTGAATGACACTGGTTACCGGGTCTTCTTATATACTGCATAGCAGTCTCTTGATCTTGATCGTGGTTGTCCTCAGCTATACAAGCATCGACAACAATGGTATTCTTGGGAGGAATAAGGAAGGATTCAGGTAATGATACGTGATAGGCCTATGTGCATCTTGGTGAGCTGGTCTAGCCTCTCACACTACTTGACTACTTGTTACCTGATCATATCTTGAGCTTGATTACTTGTTGGGTTGGCTTAGCCTCTCATATACTTGTTACTTGATGATACTTGATATATGATTACTTGAGTATCTACTTGAATTGCATGATAACATGTCATGTAGTTGCATGTTAATAGCTTACTGAGATTTATCTCACCCTTTATTTGTTTCTCCCCCCCCCCAGGAAAGCAGGGGATAGTACGCAGTGAGGCTCGACATAGCTGGGAACTTACTCAGCAGGATGTTCTTGTTTGAAGCTAGTGTCCTTTTAATACATTGGTAAGGACGAGGTTGTATGAGTTATTAAACTCTGGGCTTGTTTTGGGGTAGACTCGTGTAGTACTTGTTGTCTCTAGTCAGTTCTTGATGCCAGCTTATTTGCTAGGCATGTCTTCCGCTGTATGTAACCATTTTGGTTTTAATTTTCTTGGTCTAGAACTCGTTGTGAGCTATCTTAGCTCCCTACTCTTGAGTATATATATCATGTCAGTTTTGTTTTTAACAGGTATTGTTCCTGTTTCCCGTTAGTTTCTTGTTTCTTGTTAGTTACGCGCACCAGGTTCGAGATTATATTAGGGAATCCCGGGACTTGGGGCGTGTCAGTTTGGTATCAGAGCCTGGTTAGCTCTAAGCCTGGATAGGGTCTATGGCCTAGGTTGGGTTAGTCTTGGGTGTGTTTTCGGCGCCGAGTGTTTCGTTACTTGTTGTCATACCAGGCATAGGACTGGTGTTGATAGTGTTGATCCAATTGGATTAGATGGTTTGAGAATCGAGAGCGCGAGTCTTTAAAGACTTAGGCGTATCTATCTTGTCTAGTGGACATTGTTTCGTGCTATATGTTGGGGTTTTGAGCAAACATGCGCAGCGGAATGAAACCCAAAAGCCTAGATCCGATCACGATGATTAAATTAATACGAGGATGAATTTAGAACACTAACCGTGACAGAGCTTTGAAATTCTGAGATCTTCAATCTTTGTTCTTCGCGCTTCTTCGAATCACGAACGTAGGAACGACCGCAAAACTTGGATCACGAACTTTGAAGGAGTTGATGCCAACACCCTCTATGTTTATCCACACGCGGACGAATTTCAAGAACGATTCTTGAACGGATTGCTAGACCCAATAGAAACTATTTCTATTATGAAGGCTATACGAAAAATCAATGTTCTTGTTCTTGAGGAAGAAGAAGAACTTATTTTTCTCTCTCTTTGAGGCTCTCTAATTGATATGGAATCAATGCATACTGATTAGGTCGTTGTTAGAGGTTTATATACTTATTAGTCCTAAACCGTTTAGGAGAAATAGGTTAAAACCCGTCACAACACGAAATCAGTTTTTGGGCCCGAACAGGGCCTGCTCGGCCGAGTCCTTTAAGGTGCTCGGCCGAGCACCTTTGCTCCAGAAAATCTGACCTTCTGATTTCCCATGCTCGGCCGAGTCATATGAGGTGCTCGGCCGAGCACCACCAGAATTCCGATTTTTGCCTTTTAAACAATTCGTCCTTTTGTGTGTGACCCCATATGATTATATTAAGTTGGCAATGAGCCCAAACACATTTGTGCTCATAAATCATGAGCGGACTCTAGCAAGCCATCATGACTACCCAATTAATACAACTTGTATAAGTTCGTGAATCCTTTATAGAACATATTACAATCTCTTTGTTTCACGATGTTTATTGAACGTAAGCCATGGTCAATGGTCAACTTACAATGTTCAATGCTTTCTCGATCCAGAATGTATTGATAGTACAAATCTTATTTGAGCACGGCCATGCATTTCATCAACACCATTCTTCGAGTGGCCAAAGCTTGACATCTCTCTCTTACGAGGAACAAATCCCTTCTTGATTTATTACCTTTCCCTACATGAATCTGATTACGCCAATCACATTCTTTATAGCTACCCGATTAGGGGTAACGTTTGAATATGTCAAACGTAATGTTCATCAAGTGGAAGACTGTGATAATCTCAGGTCTAAAGATTCCAGTAATATAACTATATGAGACTTAATTATGACATTGTGACCATGACATAAATCTCATATGGGTCAGTCCAGTATTTGGTCTCCAACAAATACCCATAAGTTTAATTGTATCCCATACACCATAATCATCATATGATTATCCATTAAACTTATACTAACAATTAATCATAATTATCAGGGACGGGGATTATTATAATAAACATGCAAAGGATATAATAATCAAACATTCAATATCATTAATATTAATAACATTAATCGTTTTACAAAACGTGCCTAGAGCATACAACACCAACACTATATATGCATGCTTGTCCTTATCTCGTGAATTACGTGGAAGTGTATTCTCTAGTAAGAGACTACATGCTTGATATCGTTATGTATAAGAGCTTGATAGAAGTGTGGGTGATAACACCCTATACGTTATAAGTTGACTTGGTCATGTTACCTAGATGGGACATTGATGTGATACGTGTTATGGCTGGGCTCTTACGTGTTATGATTTGGCTTTCTATATGTTATGCCATTCTTGTTTGCCACAATAGATGGTGAATAGTTCTATGCTAGTACGCATGACTATTTTTTTTTAGCATGATATAATTATGTATAATATTCATGTTCTGCATTGAAAGGTCGAACAGTGTTATCGGGATTGTACTGGGTATTTAACCTATGTGATTGATAGTGGAATTTCTACACCAAACTAGATGGATGTATCCATTCTTGATAAGATCTCAGCTATAATTTCTACTGAGTAATACCTGTTACTTGATGAGAAACTTGGATTGTCTCGAGTTATTACAGTGCAAATACAGTGCTGACATCTGGATTAATGTTCTTGACCTCGATTGAGTTAAAAGAGTTGAAGATTCAACTTGAGAAATTTCTTGATAGAGGATATATCTATTTTGAAGTAACTATCTTTGTTGACCTATAAGTGGAAATAACCAAGGTACGCGTGTTCTTGAGATTTTCTTGATCTTGTTAGAGATTCACTAATGAATTTCGAAGGCAGCTCTATCATTAATTATTTGACACCGAGAGCTACACCTTTTCGATGGATTGATAAACGTGAAGTCAAGTTTTAATATTGAAATGATGGATGACTACGACTTCAGTATTTGAGATTGCCTAGTGGATTTGACTAGTATTACAGTGATCTGGAGGATATGACCAGTTCTATTATTTTAGTGGATATGTCAAGTTTCACCAATATAGTGGATTGACTAATCGAGTCTGCTTGACTTTATGTGTTTCAATGTTATAATTGATACATCTGGATTGCATAGAATATTTGTGAGCATACGTGTAATATCTATTTGTGAGTATATGTGTATAGTCTTGATGCTCTTGAGTTCTATTTGTTGATTATATACGTTATAATCTTGATCAGTAAAATTCGAGGACGAATTTTCTTTAAGGAGGGGAGGATGTAACGCCCAACCTTATACTTGTTAAATTTCTTGACGTGCTTGCTTAAATGCTTGAATTTGCATATTATGTGCTAGTTTTACTTGAATTAATTTATTAACTGCTTTAGAATACTAAGGTGGTTAAATGTCTAGTTTTGACTTTAGGGTCATTTGTGAAAATATGACTTTAGGGGCCTTTTTATAGAAAGTGAAACTTGAGGGGCCTAGTTGCAATTCTTGGAAAATCCTAAGTATATCTTCTTGGTTTGCTTTTCACTGAGAAAGCATTTCTCAGTTCTTCTCGTACTTTCTCTCTGTCTCAGAGAGAAAGTTAAACTTTTACCCTATTCTCGACTCCTCGAGCTTAGTTATCCCTCTGTTCGTGATTCTGATCCCGGATAAATATTCGTGGCGCTGAATAGAGCGTTTCCTGCCGAACAGAAATTAATTTGGGTCAACTTGATTTCGGACTAAGTAAGTTATTAGCTCCCCCTTACTTGTAATAACATGCATATATGTTATTCCCGCTACTTGTTCTTGTTAAAATTGTGTTTTGAGCAATTTTTGTGATACTTCTTAAATTGGGACGAAGGGAGTATTCTATGCTAGTACAGAGCAGAGAACATAGAACATGAGCCTACATACTAAATGGGTTTGTAAATATATTAGAAATTTATACTTCTATTCGTGAGACGGTAAAATAGTAACTTGATTTAAATATTATTAGAAAAATTGTACTATTATTTGTGGTACGGGGAAATGAACGGAAGTATCCCTAAATGTTTATAGTAGTATATTATAAAATTGTACTTATACTTTTGGGGACGGTAAAATACTTAAATGGAATAAAGGAAAATTATTCTATTATTTGTGGGACGGTAAAAAGAATGAAATATACTTGAAAGTAATGTTCTGAACTTATTTGGATGTCTTGGGTATTGCCTAAGGGTTAGTAAAAGTATACTCCTACGCTTGGGACGGAGAATTCTAAGTTTGAAAAGAAATTTGGTATTTGCTGAAAATTGTACCAGGCGCCCGCCTGGAGGTCCCTCGAGCGCCCGCCTGTTTCACCAGAAGTTTTGGTTTCAAAAGTGCTCTATTGAGCGGCCGCCCGGTCCCTTGTAGGCGCCCGCCCGGTCCCCTGTTCCAACCAAAGTGTTTTAAATCTAAATTAAATTGAAAGCTTATCCCTCCTAAGGCATATAGCCTTAAGATAAGATGTCCTAGCAAGTGTTGTGAGACCTTAGGGGCATCAGAAGTGAGTCTTGAATATGATTACTCATTAAATTAAAATGAGAACTTGAGTATAAAATGAAGAACTCTTTTATATGTCTTGAAAGTGCTATGAACAAGCATTTATGTGTTATGCTTGTCTTGGAACCTATGTTTGTGCACCTTGAGAGCACCAAATTTGTGTCTTGAGCTCGAATATCCTATGTAGGGGATTATGAACTTGTAAGTATGAGTTGTATAGCTCATTTTATTTAATGTGAACTCGAAGTATTCTTGGTCTAGGTTTAGGGTACTACCCTAGATGGCCTAGATGAGTGTTGTAGAACACTCTAGTACTGGAAAATAGTCCCTTTGTGAACAAATGAAATGTGGACTTGAATCATAATTAAATGATAACTTGAGTATAAGAGTAGTAACTCTTGTACATGTTTAACCATCCAAAGAAATGGATTGAGAACTTGGATATAAGATGATAAAATCTTGTATATGTCTTGAATGTCTTGAAGGTCTTGAATGTCCTGAATGTCTTGAATGTCTTAAGTTGAGACAGTAACTTGAAGTATAAGACTATAAAATCTTGTACATGACTTGAACACCCAAATAATTGGATTAAGACTTGAATATAAGATTATAAAATCTTGTACGTGCCTTGACACCAATATATGTGTATGGTAATAAACTTGAAAGAGTCTTGATGTGTATATGCAAAGCTTGCATATATTTACTTAATAGAATGTGGCTTCTTGATTACTTGATACATGGTATGAATAACCCAAAGAGTTGGGATATGGAACTAGATAGAGAATGATTAACTCTACTACATACTTGAATTTGATACGTGTGTATTGTAAGTGTTATGAACAAACACTAAAGTGCTAGTGATTGGTTTTAATCGTGTATATACTCAATGGAGTATATAAAGAATAAAGAAGATATCTTGTCTTGAAATGGGTTCCTAAAGAAAATAGGGACTAGTGTAATATGAAGATATTTCATATAATCGTGAATACTACGATTTAAGTTAATAAGAATAACTACAGAACACAATATGTGTTGGAAAATGTATTCGATTACTAACGATACATATACGTGAGATATGACTGTGACTAGGTATGATGTGACCTATTCTTCTACGTAATTAGAGTCTAAGGTATTGGGCTCTATTTGATAGTAAGGGTATCGTGATAGACACTTTAATGTGTTAAACGTGATATGAATATGTACGTGCAAACTTGGCATGTGACAAAGTAATACAGAATGATATACCCTACTACTCGTTTGAGGTCTGTTATTAATAGACTCTAACTTGGATTGACCGTGTTATATGGACACTCTACGTGCCATTGTTAGATTGATTTGTTTCGCAATGATTGCGTACGTGTACTTGTATTCTCGTGAGCACATGATACATGATTACATGGTGCATAATCTCGTGAGCACATGATACATGATTACATGGTGCATAAAGACTGGTCCACTAATATGGGACTTAGTTCTATTCTCGTAGTTCAAGTAAACATCTACTTGTGCATTCTCGTGTGAGTCCAGCTGGCTTATTTGGTTCAGAGGGGTGTATAGGTTCACGCTTATTGCGAGGGCTGGGGCATAAGTAATAATCGTGGGTCTATGCATTCGGTCTGTTTTTCCCATACTACTGGCCATAGTAAGGGCTTAGCATCCTATATTGGAGCAATACGCCTGATATAAGTGAATGCTAACTCGTGAACACCTCGTGAATCTTGTTCTTGTGAATGACACTGGTTACCGGGTCTTCTTATATACTGCATAGCAGTCTCTTGATCTTGATCGTGGTTGTCCTCAGCTATACAAGCATCGACAACAATGGTATTCTTGGGAGGAATAAGGAAGGATTCAGGTAATGATACGTGATAGGCCTATGTGCATCTTGGTGAGCTGGTCTAGCCTCTCACACTACTTGACTACTTGTTACCTGATCATATCTTGAGCTTGATTACTTGTTGGGTTGGCTTAGCCTCTCATATACTTGTTACTTGATGATACTTGATATATGATTACTTGAGTATCTACTTGAATTGCATGATAACATGTCATGTAGTTGCATGTTAATAGCTTACTGAGATTTATCTCACCCTTTATTTGTTTCTCCCCCCCCCCCAGGAAAGCAGGGGATAGTACGCAGTGAGGCTCGACATAGCTGGGAACTTACTCAGCAGGATGTTCTTGTTTGAAGCTAGTGTCCTTTTAATACATTGGTAAGGACGAGGTTGTATGAGTTATTAAACTCTGGGCTTGTTTTGGGGTAGACTCGTGTAGTACTTGTTGTCTCTAGTCAGTTCTTGATGCCAGCTTATTTGCTAGGCATGTCTTCCGCTGTATGTAACCATTTTGGTTTTAATTTTCTTGGTCTAGAACTCGTTGTGAGCTATCTTAGCTCCCTACTCTTGAGTATATATATCATGTCAGTTTTGTTTTTAACAGGTATTGTTCCTGTTTCCCGTTAGTTTCTTGTTTCTTGTTAGTTACGCGCACCAGGTTCGAGATTCTATTAGGGAATCCCGAGACTTGGGGCGTGTCACTGTGATCATTAAATTGACACTAATGTTTGGTCAAAGTTTAGTTTTGTTGATCATGAAATTTCAAAAATGAAACAATTTTTCCAAGACAGAGGGAGTAGATAAAAAGGGTGAAAAGAAAATCTACACTAGTAAATCAAGAAAGTACAAAAAAACCATTACTCTTTCCATTGCATAACAAGATATCAATTGCAGTTTAGAGCATTACTCTTTTTTACGAACGAAATTTCATTCACTCTAGCTTAAATTTTGCAGTGGTGAACAATTTTTTCATCTGATATTATAAAATTAATAATATACACGATTAAATACTCATTCCGTCTCATAACTATGTAGTCAAATTTTCTTTTTGGGCGTCCTATTGAGAAGTTACACTTTCTTAAATTGACAAATAATCTTTACTATTTTGGTCACTCATTCTCTCTCATATTTTACTTTTACACTCATAACACCAATCAACTTATTATTCCCTACCACACTTTGTCTCTCCTACTTCACTTATTACACTTACAACAACTACCCACTACTATTATTCCTTAATTCTCTTGCACAACCCGTTTGTGTATATGGTTATGACACAGAAGGAGTACTATATTTTATTAACATCATTAAAAAAAAATTAAATTTTAAAAATTAATTATTTATTTTATTGTTTTACTCAGTTGCACAATTTTTAAAAAATTATTAAGACTCATTAATAAATGTCAAATTACGATAATTTAGAACATTAGACTCATGAAAATTTTCTCAAACCAAAGATGATCAACTATAATATTTATTGCTCACAAAAAGAGTCAAGTACCATTTGAAATCCAAAAATCTCAGCACAAAAATCAATACAAGTACTAAACCATTGTAGTGGGAAAATCAATAGGGGCAATGTCGTAATTTAACGTTAATAGTAGTGTCGGTTATTCTAACCCCGTGTTAAAGCACAAACGCGAAAATTTAATCACCTGCTTTGGCGGGTAGCTATACTAACGCCATCACCCGACGTCGTTTCTCTTATTTTATTTCTCTAGAAAGAGAAACTGTGACAGCAAAGTGCTTTGGAAACCAGACCCAAAAGAAATTCGTACGGACTGTCTTAGAGAGAGAAAATACACACTCTCTCTCTCTCTCTCTTTGTCACTCCTCTGCTTCACGCTTTCGGAATTTCTCTCCCTCCTCCGCCTTCATGCGATCGACATCTCCGATCATTCCATAGCTCTCTGTACATATTTATTATTCCCGTTTTACCCCTCCTCTTTCATCTCTCTATCTGAACCTCTTTTTTTTGCTGCTTTCTCTACAAGCTCGGAGGTCAAAAATGGAGCTGTACGGTGGTCGGACTTTGAACGACTCGCAGGCGGATCAGCCGGTGGAATGGACTCCCTCCGTCGAGACCGAAACCGGCATTGGAGGTCAGACCTTATTTCGTACTGTATAACATTTTGTTGATTTAGTAGTGTTTTTTCTCAATTTTTAGGCCATTGTGAAATTTCTAGGGTTTCGTTGTGGTTTTTGACTTTAGTAGAATTTTCGGTAATGCAGAATCAATGCGGCGGTTAGGGTTGTTTGGTGGGGGAAGCGAATTGTACCCGCAGCGGCCTGGTACTGCCGACTGCACTTACTATATGAGAACTGGATCATGTGGATATGGTAGCAAGTGCCGGTACAATCACCCTCCAGAGTGCGGTAACTCATCGGTAAAGCCTTTCGTCATTTTCCGGTTGGTTGAATTTTGTAATGCATTTGAATATTTTGTATTTGGGATTTTGATTTAGTCTCTGAATTTGCAGCATTGTTTGTCACCTGTTTTTCAGAATGAGTTGTTATTCTGAGAAATTCGTGTTTGTATTTGATGAAATGTGTTGTGTTTAGTAAAGTAATCTCGCCCTCTGTTTGATAAATTAACAAAGAACATGTTATTATGCATCTCGTTTCATTCCTTGCCTCTGTCCCCTGTAATTGTCCTACTTTGAGTGCCACACTTTTTAATACGACTCACTTTTCCATGTTTTCCCTTTACTAACATTATTCTCGGATTATATTTTATGCAAGAGGAGTGTCATGTTTTGGAATATTTAATGTTTGGAAGTGGAATATATATATATATATATATATATATATATATATTTTATTTTTTAACTTAAATTTGAATCGGGACTCTCTTTTTTTAGACAAACTAACAATAAAATGTACGGTTCTTTTGTGGGATGAAAATAATTTGAGCGTTCTACGAGGCATGTTGCTCTTACTTGATAGAGTATTTTCTAACGTGTTATAATTTGTCTAGGTTGTGGCACCTGTAAAAGTTGGAGGAGGGGAGTATCCTGAGCAGGCAGGGGAGCCTGTATGCCAGGTACTCTGTTTTGAAAGTTATTCTGTTTCATTGAAATGATTGTGTTTGAGCATATTGGGATGTAATTATTTACTTTTTCTAAAATGTGGTGGGGGGTTTATCTGTTTAATTATCTTAATATTTTATTGTTATTTTGTATTGTGCAGTATTATTTGAGAACTGGTACTTGTAAATTTGGTGCATCCTGCAAGTTCCATCATCCTAGACATGCTGGTGGATCCTTGATCAATGTGCCATTAAATATTTACGGACACCCATTACGACCAGTAATTATATCCTACTCTGCCTTTTATATTCTGACTCCGATATATAACAATATAACATGCTTGTTCTTTTGTTGAATTTAAAAAATTAATCACTTGTTTATTTATAACAAATCAGGACGAGAAAGAATGCTCCTACTATTTGAAAACGGGGCAGTGCAAATTTGGTATAACTTGTAAATTCCATCATCCTCAACCGAGTGGCACATCTGTGCCAGCTACTGCACGACCATTTTATCCAACAGTGCAGTCTTCTTCTGGTCCTTCACCTGAGCATTATGGTGGGGCATCATCGAGCTATAGGGTGGCGAGGCCTCCATTATTACCTGGCTCGTATATGCCAAGTGCTTATGGTCCTGTAATACTTCCTCCAGGCATGGTTCCCATTCCCAGTTGGAGTACTTACTCGGTAGGTGGTTACGTAGGCTTTACATTGTGAAATTTTTAACACTACCTCCGTCCCAAAAAGATAGTCCCATTTGTTTTTTGAGGGTCAATCCAGGTGATATTTTGATAAGATGTTAATGTCAATCTAATCATGTCAGTGAAATTCAAAATATTGTTATTGATAAATTAGTAAGTGATCTATCATTAATATTTTCTAAAATATTGTCATTGGATGATTAGATTGGCATTAGTTTTTGATCAAAGTTCTCCTGTGGTGACCATCAAAAATCAAATGGGAGTATCTTTCTGGGACGGAGGGAGTATGTGAATGCCCTTGTAATATTGCTGACTTTTCACATGGATAGGGACCCGTGAGCCCTGCACTGTCTGCTGGTGCTCAACACTCCATCGGAGCGGCTTCTCTGTACGGAGTGACCTCTTCGCCACCTGCTTTTGCAAGACCTTATACACCTTTGCCACCTTCAGCTGGCCCTTCAAGAAGTAGCCAGACGGAAAAAGTATTTCCAGAGAGGCCTGGCCAACCCGAGTGTCAATATTACATGAAAACAGGGGATTGTAAATTCGGACCGTCTTGTAAGTATCATCATCCGCCAGACTGGGCGGCATCAAAGACGAATTGTGTTCTCAGTTCAGTCGGTCTTCCTTTACGCCCTGTAAGCATATTCCATTTTTCTGAATCTTCATTACTTTTGTTGGAAAATTTGCCGCTATCAAAACACTCTCTCTGTCCCAAAATGATAATCCATTTTTTTATTTTTGTTTGTATCTCATTTCTAAAATTGAACGTTAAAAATCACTTAACTTCCTAAACTACCCACAACAAATAATATTCCCCACTCACTCGCATCATTCTTGTTTTTAAAGGAACCATGGCGCTAATGTGATTGTTTAACACCACCAAGGATAATTATGGAAAGAGAATTAATAACTCACTAAAATGGTTTAATAGTCAAAGGGGACGATCAATCTAGGACGGAGGGAATATAAGACTAAAACGAATTTGACTGCTTCTTGAGTACTCGTCTGTATGAACCACTTTTCATGATGGATTACATGATTCGCATTATGCATAATTTTTGTCTTTAGCTGGTCAGCTGAATTTTAGATTTTAACCATATAGGAGACAGATGGGGTCTTGTGTTTTATTATTACTAGATAAGCCACACCACATGCCACTCCATGTCTCCATGCTTAAGTTAAAAAGTTGACAAGTTTGTATACCTCCACCCAAAATGTCTTAAGAAGGTAAGAAATGTGATTTAGGCTCGACTTTTGTTCACTTTAAAACCACCGTTTTCCGGAGCCAAAAAATAAATAAAATAAGAATGGACTTCTTTGATTTAATTTATTCAGATAAATTTCAGAAGGGTTTTGTAGGTGCTCTGTAAAGCTGTGTATTAGAAGCTAAGTTAGCTGTACTTTGGTTTTGGGTTACCTTGTATATGAGCAATGCTGTTGGTCTATGTTTTGGGAGGCAAATAGGCAATGATAGTTTGCTTGATGAAGTATAATACGTCCAACTAGCTACTTTGCGGAAAATAGACAGAGTTGGGATTCTTGTCCTCTAGCCTACGTATACCGATGTTGCTTATATGTGCATGAAGATGTTACTATTACATGTTGATCTGAATCAATGAGATGCTATTTGGTGACAAAGTGATGGAGAGGTTTTGGAACTTTTTAGTTTTTGAGTTACTTTATATCCGTCCTGACAAAAACATTGCAATTATGGAATTGTAGTTATAAAAGTTGAGCTTCAGATCTCCATATTTTCCATTGTTTTTATTTTATTAAAAATGTGATGTTTATCTTCTGTGTGATGCAAAATATTTTTATTATTTCAAATGATATTGTAACGAAATACGAAGAATGAGAAATACGTAATAAACAAACTTTGACATACTGCGAGTGTTTTCTTTTCTGGGCCGGAGGAACTATAAAGGAGGAAGTGCTAGTCAAGTGTTTGCTTCTGTGAAGTTCTAGTTAATCCCGATTCCTGAATTTGGTTCTTGCCATGAGATTATATGGATTTGAATCAGCCTGCAAACTCTATTAACTGATACCCTGCTGTTGGTATCACTTACAAGATACTTGCAAAGGATAAAAGTAGTACTACCTCTTTCCCATAATGTGTCCGATTTTTTTTTTTCTTTCAAAATTACTATTGACGAAGAGCAAATTTGAAAAAAAAATCGGACATTCATTTGGGACGGAGGGAGTATCAAATCTTGTGCTAATTTAACCTAAAATTCCGTCTAATTGTGCTCTTCATGATCAACAGGGAGTGCAACCATGCAACTTTTATCTGCAAAACGGACACTGCAAATTCGGGCCCACTTGCAAATTCGATCATCCAGTCCCCCCAGTCAGATACAATAGTCCGCCAGCTTCATCTCTCACTGATATACCAGTTGCTCCTTACGTGCTAGGTTCTTCGGTCACTACTTTAGCTCCTTCACCTTCATTCCTAGAATGGCGACCAGAATTTATTTCACGGTCTAGAATGGACCCCACTTTGTCTAATATACCTATTACTTAGAGCACCTCACTTGGTTTGATATTTACTCAAACAGGCTCATCAGTACCATACTCTGACGGTCAACTCTCAATATCAAAACTCTCGAAGTTCGTCGTAGGAGCTAAGTTTAAAATGACAGGTTCTCACGCCTTGGCTTGCTTCTTATTGTGGCTTCACATACAGGTATTGCTTATGTTCTTTAGGTCTCGAAGAGATTGATTTATTTTATTTAGTTTGTTTTTGAAGTTTCAGAGATTATTTTGTATAATGTTTATTTAGTCTTTATGGTCGCGTAATTATCAAGTCCTCCCTTGTCAATTATCATGTAATTCACCCTTGCATACACTGTCATATGGATGTACATTTGATAGTACTCCGTATTAAAAGTCCGTAAAAGTTAATTTATTTGGAATTTTCTCTATGTAGAAAATGGGTCATCAGAGACGGAGAGAGTACTATTTCTGTAGTTCTGTTAAATCACCAAAATGATTTATTCTCTTTATGCAGCGTGGTGTTAAATAATTTAAAATTGAAATTCTACTTTCAAAAGGCAATCGGAGAAAAATAAAAGGGTGTTGTTATACACACTCGTAAAATTAATGAATACACCCATATTGTGCATCACAGTGTTGTACCATTTAAAATTTTAAGTATATTTATGGCTGTGTTCATTTTACGGGTGTATAACAACACCCAAATAAAACAAAAGGCATGTAGCCCAATTGCGACCACACAAGTTTTGCCAACTCCATGGCGCCACAAAAGATTCTTTCTCCAGTTCAGTCACCAAGTTTTGCAAGAAGCGTTAATATTTACTGCCAAAACTAATGTTCATTTTATTTTTAAATTAAAAACAAAACAAACATTTATTTATTTCGAGACAACATGGACGATTGATAAGTGGTTACTAGGCTCATCGGCTTATTGCATATCACACTACCATGCAGCAATCAATCGATTGTTGTTGTTGTTGTTGTTGTTGTTTCAGGTCCAAATAGTTAACGCTTTGCAGTATCTTAATCATTATACATAAAATAAATGATGAATTACCGATTGAAAACCCTAACAAACATGATGTCGTAAGCAATGTTGTTTAACTCGACCCAATCAACCCTTGGCAAAGAACCCAATCAACTCTAGGCAAAGATGAAAATTAGTCATTGAAATACCACAGGCTTGTAATGAAAGTTCAGGAAGTTAAAGGATCAGTCTTACAATATTGGCCAAGTAAAAGGGAGGCATTTGTAAGTTGTGCCCCCGCCAAGTGAAACCCCAACGCCCAACCGAAACAACTCCAAAAGCCATTGAAATTGGATCACCCAAAAATTAGGGTTACGAATCCCTTTCGTCCCAATTCGCCCTAGCCCTAGATTTGATCCTTTCCGGCAGCCATGAACGACCGCACTTGCTCCGTGACGGAACCTGAATCGAAGAAGAGGAAGAAGAATAAGGGTGTGGTGTTTGCAGTGTTTGAGACGGTTGAAAATTCAAAAGATAGAGAGGCATACAAAATTTTCAATCTTGATGAGGCGATACATAATCCAGCAGGAGGGGGTAGGGGTACATATGAATTAGTTCATCCTTTTATAACCCTAAAATCATGTGATTACCCAGGTTCCATGTTCTTTTTTTCTGTCGGATCTAAGCTTTATTTTTGTGGTGGTTTTGATATGCGTCAAAGTCAAACTGTGCCTGCGCCTCCTCTTTACACCCGCGAGGCATATATGTTAGACATCGATTCCCCCCAAAAAAATGTTATTTCTATTTCTCCTATGAACTTTCCTAAGCCTGACCCTTTGGTTTTTGGTCCTATCTATGACCTTCATGGTGATGATCATAAAGTTTATGTTTTTAGCTGCTCGACGTCACGGGGCCCTAATTTTGAGATGCTGAGTGCCAATACTAATCAGTGGAAACCTCTCCTGCTTCCGCCTGGCATCACTCGTGGTGATGTTACTCATCGCTTCTCCTCTGCTCTCATCGGTCCAAATATTTTCATTTCCTCTAGCCCTTACAATTGTGTGTATGTATTTTGTACCCAAACTGAGGTCTGGACTAACGTCAATTGCCCCGACTATCCCTACATCTTCCCCTTTTTTAAATCAGCATCTCTATTTTGTGGAAAAGAAAATTTTCATATTTTGTTAGCTTCGCTGGGTGTTCGTCATGTACCTAAAGTATACACAGCTCCGGACTTCTCTCTGGTTGGGACATCATCTAAACCGCCTGTTGGCACTTTTCAGCATTCAGGTCAGTTAGAGAATTTGCCTGAGCATTTGACGGAAAGGCCTGAATTCTTAGGTTTGTGGGGAATCTTGGAAGGTTTCTTTTCTTTGAACGATCACTCTATATGCTTTGTTCGCTCTAAAGACAGGGATAGGGAATATTATCTCCCTAAAAAGATGGTTTTTGAAGCGCTGACTATGGCCGGAGGCTTTGATCTGGGTGAAAACACAACATTCTTTCAAGACGAGCACTATGTTATAGACATATGCGATCTTAGTTACATCTTAGTGGAGGACACTATGGTAAAGGTCCAGATCGATAATTCCGTGACATATAAATACATCAGCAGAATACCTTCGGCACCAAAGCATTTCTTTGCCATTTAATGGTACAAGTAAGTCTCCTCTTATGTGATTCATAGGATAAAAAACTGTTGTTTCTAGATCTTTAACATGCTATCGCACTTCATAACGACTTGCTTCTTATACATAAATAAACCCTTGATTTTGTTTCCCTTATTGTTAGGGATGGCAACGGGGCGGGTTTGACCAAAACCGTACCCGCCCCTCAAGGAACCCCCTTATACCGAACCCGCCCCGCCAACTAGTAAACCCGTATCCGCCCCGCCCCAGACAAAGGTTTACACAATGTTTCTTTCCCTAAATAGCATTTAATGAATAGTGTTTTGACATTTATACCCTCTCTTGGTTTAACAACTACAAAAAAAACCTCTCTTCTTTTTCTACCACTCATTTTAATTAACCAACCCCACTTATTCTCTCTTTTTCTTTTCACCACTTATTTTTTTCATCCTATCTCACTTTTTCAAAAGAAACATTACTTTCTTAATCTTCGTGCCCAGTCAAGGTATAAACCTTTGTCTGGGACGGATGGAGTAATATGAAAGCATGATATACATTGTTAGTGATCCCTCTATCACCTTAAAGTTTTAGAGAAGTTGGTTACTTAACATGGTATCAGAGTTCTTGATTTGGCAAGGTCAAGGTTTTGAATATTCCCGCTTGCATTTCTTCTAAAAATACTATAAAAGGGTACGTATTGGCCCTATATCAAGTGCACTCCCTATATAAAATCCACGTATGCACGTGAGGGGGAGTGTTAATATGAAATCATGATATACATTGTTAGTGATCCTCTATCACCTTAAGGTTTTAGAGAAGTTGGTTGCTTAACACTTATCCCTCATTTTTTCTTTCTTCGTCTTTAGTTATGTTTTCCAACTTGCATTTGAATCTGAGAATCACTTTTGTTATGCCCTTTCATTTCTTGACTCTTATTGCATTTCAGCTTCAAAACCCTATCGCCTAAAGTGAATCAATTCTACAAAATCTATTTATTTCTCATGGTACTTGCGTCCTCCACTATTGAAGGTTGTGTAGGTCTCTACTTGTTATTTATATATTTAAAATCCCACCATGCTAGATAACCTAGGAAACTTCCATTGCATTTGACTAATCACCTAGTCAATTACACGGGGGAAAAAAAAAAATCTTTTTTCCATGTAGCTTTTACTGGGGTGTTCTAGCCCGGAATGGAGCTAGATTTGCCTCGATTGTCTGTCTCTTCCTTTAGCTTTCAAAAGTTAGCTTTGGCTATTTCAAGAGTTTGCTGAGCTACCTGTGGTTCAATGTCACCACTCTTCTCCAATCAGTTTCTATTTACTTCTATTCTTTTCAAGAGACATTTTGTGAAAGTTGACTTTTAAGCTATGCTAGTGGGAGATACACACAAGTAACCCTACTATCCACCCACCCTATAGATTTAAAGAAGATAGAAGTTAGGATTCTTCATATCACAAGTTTCGAGTTCGGGTATCTGTTTTTGTTCATGAATCCAGGTGGATGTGTGACAGATTGCTTTTGCCTGTGGTGTTGCTTACCGGTTTGAGTCTATCTTGTGATTGCGGGTTTGTTTTAGGGGCAATGCTAGGCTTACAAAAGAAGTTTACAAAATGAAGGATACAAGATATGGTGGCGATATTTCATTGGCTACATCGATAGTGGACCCGGCGCACTCCAATTAAAAACACCAATACAATTATGACACCTCCTTTTGTAAGCCACATTTTGTAGCCATATTTTGTAACTTTATTATTTCCTTTGTTTTAGTTGTGTTGCTTTTATGATGTATACTCCATGATATGTGACCTTGAGTTCATTGTTTTTGCTAATTACATTGTCGAGGTCAACTCATTTTTTATCTGGAAATTTGCAGGTTTCTTGTAGGGGCGGTGGAGAGCGGCCTTGTTTGATCAAGTACAAGTTAGGAAAATTTCCATCGTCAAGGCTTTAGTGAGGTGGTTGTGATGTTTTATTGTCTTTATTTATGAACAAGTTTTTGTTTAATGGTATTGAAGTTTATCATGGTACTACCTCTGTCCCTAAATGAGTGTCCAAATTTCATTTTAAGGGACATTGAAAATCTCAACTTTGTGTACAATTTGGTAGTAAAGATTCATATATAATCTTGTAATCTCCTTTCTAAACATTTAGTTTTGCACGTATATAGAAACCGGTGAAAAAAAATTCGAAAAAAAAACATTTAGGGACAAAGTTATGTTAAGAAAAGACACTCATTTTGGGACAAAGATTTCTTGAAAATGGACATTGATTTAGGGACAGAGGGAGTAGTATCTTATTTTACTTAATTTTTCTTCTATGGGTTGTATTATAAAATCTTTGGATTATGAATTTAATTATAAGCACTTAACATTAATTTTGGAGTCTGGAATTATTGTTTATGTTTATGCCATCTCCAGCCCATTGTGTCGGAGTTGGTCATTTACTCTTTTTGAAGCTACAAATTTTTCTTTTTTTGGTGTGAAATTAAAAATTATACATTTTATTATAAGAAATTATAAATTCTTATTATATTGATATTATCTCACTTGTGTAACGAAGGAAGTATTTAATATAAATAAAAGATAGTAATAAAAAATAGTTTCAGAAGAAGTAAAAAGAAACAAGTTTTGAACTTTGTGTGATACAATTCAACAGGAGTAACAAAAAAAAAGCATCAATTTTAAACTAGTTTTCTTGTTCTGCCTCCGCAGCCGTATTCACCCACCTCTGCACCGCCACAAAAATTCACCTACTCCCGATTACCTTTCGGATAAGATCTTTGATTCATATATTTTGTTGCAAGCCATTGTACTGATACTACTGACTTAGGTGGTGTTTGATGTATTAAGCAGCTTAGCTTGATGCTTAATGGATTACAAAGTATAATTTGGAGGTAAGGTGCCTTGATAACATTGAGCTCTATATGTTGATAGTTCCATGAGGCTCTTATTGGTTAAGCAACGATTTTGATTCTCAATCATTAAGAGCCTCACGTAACCTCCAACACCTATACCTCAATGTCATCAAAGCCACCATACCTCCAAAATATACCTTGCAATCTACTCCCTCTGTCCCAGAAAGATAGTCTCATTTTGACTTTTTATGGTCAACAAAATTGAAATTTGACCAAACATTAGTGTCAAGCTAATCATCACAACAAAATTCTAAAGTGTGTTATTGATAATTCACTTAATGATTAATCAATTACAACTTTTGGAATTTCACTAGAACGATTAGATAAACACTAGTGTCTGGTCAAAGTTCATTTTTGTTGACCATAAAAAATCAAAATGAGGCTATCTTTCTGGGACAGAGGGAGTATTAAGCATCAAGCATCAAATGCTTAATACATCAAACACCATCTAAGTCTTTATGATCGCGTAATTATCAAGTCCTCCCTTATCAATTATCATGTAATTCACCCTTGCATACACTGTCATATGGATGTATATATGATCGTACTCCGTATTATAAGTCCGTAAAAGTTAATTTATTTGGAATTTTCTCAATGTGTAGAAAATGGGTCCTCTAGAGACGGAGAAAGTACTATTCTGTAGTTCTATTAAATCACCAAAATGATTTATTCTCTTTATGCAGCGCGGTGTTAAATAGTTGAGGAAGACTTGTGTGAGACGGATTTTGTTGAGAGAGGAAATGAGTTTACCCATACCCGCCCATAAGGGGGCAAACCATTTACTCTCTCATCAAGATCCGTCTCACATAAGTTTTTGTCTAAATAGTTTAAAATTGAAATTCTTCGTTCAAAAGGCAACAGAGAAAAATTAAACGAAAGGCATGTGATGAGACCGAGCCTTCTGGGCCGGATGCTCGCCGGTCTAGAATCAATGCGATCTAACGCGCCCGAACCGGACCTGAACTCTGGAGGCCTAACCGACAAGGAACGCGGGCTAGTAAGCCCGAGAGGTTTTATCTCCTGATGAATATGCCCGAGTTGACTCTGCCTCCCGTCATCCTGAGGAGCCCGTAGTGCCCAGCTGGCACAAACGTACGCGAGGCGTCACCTAACCGTACCTGACACACCATAACGGTTGGTGATGGAACCATGCTTCCCTGACAGACACGCCACCTTCCCAGCCACTCTCCTGACCGATCCACTGGGGACTCGCCACGTGTCCCCCCAGTACCGGGGTGGTTAGTACCTTGTGCAGGTTTCTTTCCCTTGGTCATATACATACCCCTTTTCACCCCATGAGAGAGGTATGTGCTCTATCATATTCACACACACAAGGTCTTCATTGAACCTTCTTCCTAGGTTTTCCTCAGAGATCTTACTCTCACACCCGAGGGCCTAAGCCGGATTCCAACCCGGCCTTGGTCTTAACGGTGTTCTTGTTTGTGTTGTGATCAGGATCAAGAGACAGCAAAGTTGGAGTTCTATCTCCGTGACCCCAGAAATCTAGGGCGTCATCAGTGGTTCCATTGCCGGGAATCGAAAATCTTCCTAGTGCAATCTTCTGAGTTCTTTCGAATTCCCAGTCTAGTCTGACTCGACAAAACCATTCTTTTGTTTCTACGGTTCTAAAATACACTCGACATTCCAAATATTTACAATGACTGGGAAAGAAATCTTGAACCCAAATGCTAGCCCATCGAAACAAGCGCCTCAAGGATCCATCTTTGCCAGATTGGGAGACAAGGCGCCTAGTGGCTGCTCGGGAACTCCCTCTCAGAAAGCAAGAAGAGAGGCGGATCTGAGAGATCGTATCGAAACATCAAAAGCACGCAAGGTACAGAAAATCCCCGTCACTCCCCTCACCCCTGAGCAGATTCAAAAGAAAATCCAGCTCCTGAAAGACAGGCAGGATCTAGTAGCGGAAGGGCTTCAGTTAAACCTGGCCCTGGAAGAGCTATTTAATGCCGAGGCTGACACGGCAATCCCTCTTGAAAGATCAAAAACTCATGGTTCTAAAAGCATAGCCAGCAGGGTGGAGGGAAAGAAGAAAAGAACGATCGTTGTGGAAGACGACGATGAAGAAGGAGAAGAAGGGAGAAGGAGTGAAGAAGGAGAGTCTCAACCTCGAAGGTCCAAAGGCCACTACAAGGGAAAAGCAACTGTTAGAACCGGAGAGCAATTTGCGGGAACGGCAAAAAGGGTGAAAACCGGGGAAGAGATTGATTACAAGGTCCAGGGGATGATCAGGGACCTATGGGAGTCTAAGCAAAGTGTGGCAAAATGCATTGGACCCATAGATGCTTTTGCCTCCTGGATAGCTGATTCCCCGATCCAGCGGGGAAAGGTCCCCACGCTAGACGCTTATGACGGCTCGTCTAACTCCAAAAGCCATGTTGGGCGGTTTGAAGGGCAGATGGCTCTATTTTCAACGGATGAGGCCGTGAAGTGCAAGGCTCTAGCATCCACCTTCAAGGGGAAGGCGCTGGGATGGTTGTTGGCCCATAAGCCCCGCTCCATTTGCAGCTACGAGCAGTTACGGACGTCGTTCCTGAATTCGTTCGCGGGCGCTGGGGAGGTCGCAAGACCGAAATCGGATCTATGCGGTGTGAAGCAATATCCCGGAGAAAGTACAAAAGCATACATTACTCGGTTTAGAAAAATGACCGAACAAATCGTGGACCTAACGAGAAATGACATCGAGCTGTGCTTCTTGGGAGGATTGACATCCTATACCTTGAGGCAAGAGTTCGCTTGCCGAAAGCCCGAGGGAACGGAGGAAATGTACAATCGAGCCATTGCCATGGCCGGAGTTGAGCCCTCGTTCATGGAAGATGCCCGCAGGAGTATTAGGGATAGGCTCGAGCCCGCCCATGACTCAAGGTACCACGCTGGCTATTCGGGGGGCAGTGGCGGCCGAAATAGAGGAAGACCGAGGGGCACGACCAATTTCAAAAGAAATGACAGCACCTTCACTCCTTTGATAGCCCCAAGGACGGAGATTTTGCGGGCAGAAGCCCTGCCTCCTCCCCCACCCCTAGAAAGAAAGCCTTATGAGGCGAACAAGAAGAAGTGGTGCGGCTACCACGAGAGCCATGGGCATAACACGGATGAGTGTTTTCAGATGAAGAAGATAATACAACAGAAAGTCGAGGCCGGAGAATTGAAAAAGTGGATCGAGGGACCCAGCAATAAAGGAGGGGCCCCACGGGGACATGTCCAGTATGTTAGGGATAACGATGCCGACGGGGAAAAACGCTATGACATCCTGTATATCGGGGAAGAGGCCCCGAGCAACACCCAGCTTTCCATTCAGATCAAGAAATTGGAAAAGGTGTTCCTGATACCAGCCTACCCACCCGAGCAAGAGGAAATGATCGGGTTCAGGAGGAGCGAGCTGGCCTCCACACTCTTCCATTCAACACAGCCATTGACAATCAAGATGGCTATTGGTAGAGCGGATATTGGGAGGGTCCTCATTGATACCGGGGCTTCACGGGACATACTCTACTTCCATTGTTTAGAAGAAATGGGGATGTCCGAGGCGCACTTAACCCCATATGCGGGCTTGTTGGAAGGGTTCACGAATCATACGGTCTACGCAAAAGGGACCATTGACTTCGAAGTGACCATTGGAGAGAGGCCGTTCGAAAAAACAGCCCGTGTCACGTTCATGGTGATCGATCTGAAGTCCCAGTACAACGCAATCTTGGGAGTGACCGCTCAGGCTGCCTTAGGAATCGTTGCGTCAATCCCTCACCAGAAGATCAAGTTCAGCACCCCCGCAGGGATAGCGTGCATCGAGAACAAGCCCGAGCTTTTTCTCAAAATAATAGAGAAGAAAAGAAGGGAGAGCGCGATGGAGGCAAGATTGGTAAGCCCGAGGGAGGCAAAGAAGGTCAAAACCAACAGCGACAGGACCGAGGAGGCGGCCATGATTGGAACTTTGTCGTTCCATTCAACACGGGCTGAATTTAAACGGAGTAGGAGAGCCCGTCGTATTGCCGCAAAGACCGAGCAGATAGACATCGTGATCGATTCGCTGCACGACAGGGAAATAAGGGACATCCGCCCCAACGATGCTCTGGAGGATGTAGTCATAAACCCCGCTTACCCCGAACAAACGGTCAAGGTAGGGCTGGAAATCCCCGCAGAAGAAAGGAAGATTCTGATCGAGCTGCTGCGAAAAAGCGCGGACATATTTGCCTGGACTGTCGAAGATATGAAGGGGTTAAGTAGAGAGGTCATCGAGCATGAACTGAACGTCGATCCCACATTTACCCGGGTCCTCCAGAAAGAAAGATACTTTTCGCCAGAGAAGAAAGCGGCGATCAAAATCGAGGTGGATAAGCTACTGAAGGCAGGAATCATAAGCCCGATCAAATATCCGAGATGGTTGGCCAACGTCGTCATGGTAACCAAAGCAAATGGAAAGTGGAGGATGTGCGTGGATTTCACCGATTTGAACAAGACCTGCCCTAAGGATTGTTACCCTCTTCCCCGGATCGATCAATTAGTAGACTCTATCGCCGGGCATAGGGTGTTAAGCTTCATAGATGCGTACTCGGGCTACCATCAGATCAAAATGAAGGAGGATGACGTCCCTTCGTGCGCTTTCTATGCCGCGGGCAAAACCTACACATTTAACAACATGCCGTTCGGCCTCAAGAACGCAGGCGGCACGTATCAAAGGATGGTAGGAATCGTCTTTGATGATCAATTAGGCCGGAACCTGGAGGCTTACATCGACGATATGGTTATCAAGACCAAGGAGACCTCTCACGACATTGATATGGCAGAAACCTTCACCAACCTCCGGGAAAATAACATGAAGCTCAATCCCTCCAAGTGCGCTTTCGGAGTAAAAGCAGGAAAATTTTTGGGGTTCATGGTAAACCAAAGAGGGATCGAAGCAAACCCCGAGAAAATCACGGCGTTGATAAACATGCAGCCCCCCAGATGCGTTAAGGAGGTGCAGAAGCTTAATGGCCGCATTACGGCTTTGGGAAGATTCATTGCTAAGTCAGCCGAAAAGTGCCTGCCTTTCTTCAAAACCTTAAAAGGAGGAGGAGAGAAGGGCTTCGAGTGGAACGAGGACTGCCAGATCGCTTTCGAGCAAATAAAAGCTTACCTGGGAAAGCCGCCGCTATTGAGCAGCCCGGTGTTTGGGGAGGAACTCTACGTCTTCTTGGCCGCAACAGATCATGCAGTGGCCGCTGTTTTGGTAAGGGAAGAGGGCAAACTTCAGAAACCCGTGTATTATGTCTCCAAGGCACTTTCTGCTGTGGAAGGCCGCTATCTAAACATTGAAAAGCTAGCTTTCGCCTTGCTGGTGGCCGCTCGGAAGCTGCGGGCATACTTCATCGCCCACCCAATCACGGTTTATTCAGACACCCCGCTGAAGAAGATACTCCATAAGCCCGAATCCTCGGGGAGAATGCTATCGTGGTCCATAGAACTGACTGAATTCCAGATTACCTACTCCCCACGGAAGACCATCAAGGCACAGGCACTGGCAGACTTTGTGGCAGAGACCACATTTGAATCAAAGGAGATCGAGCCGGACGGAACCCAACCTGCGAAGACAAAGAAAAAGAGAGGCGAGAAGGCAATAGTTGCAGGGGAGAGACCGGAAAATTGCTGGTCGTTAAGTGTGGATGGATCCGCGGGAAAGACAGTCAGCGGCGCCGGAATTCTCTTGACCGCCCCGGAGGGTCAAAGGTTCAAGCGAGCCTTGAGATTTAAGTTCGCGGTCTCAAACAACCAGGCCGAGTACGAGGCATTGATAGCGGGTTTGGAATTAGCCCGGGACATGAAAGTATCAAAACTGGTCGTGAAGAGTGACTCACAACTAGTAATAAACCAGGTGAAAGGGGAATACGAAACAAATCACCCGGTTTTGGTCAAATACAAGGAGCTCGCGACAGACTTGTTAAAGGAATTCGAATACCATGAGCTGAACCAAGTTAACCGGGCCGAAAATTCCGAGGCGGACTTGCTCTCCAGGATCACAAATGAGGACATTGCCAAGCTTAGTGTGGACTGCTGGATAGAGTTCACCGAGCGCCCAGCCATCGACAGAATAGAGATCCACCAAATCGGAGATTCGGAAAAAGATTGGGTTGACGAGATCAGGGAATATATCGAGCGGCAAACCCTCCCCAACAATCCTGACCGGGCAAGAGTCTTGATGAAACAGGCTGCTCGATACACAATTATTGATGGCGTGCTTTATCGGAGATCCTTTACCAAACCACTGCTGAGGTGTGTCAGGTCCGAGACAGTCACCAACCTGTTATATGAAGTTCACGAAGGCGTGTGCGGAGGGCATCCCGGAGCCCGGACTCTATCCGACAAAATCAGATTCCTCGGGTATTATTGGCCCACAATGAAAAGAGATGCAGAAGACTACGTCCGCAAATGCGACCAATGCCAGAGGTTCGCCAACATACCAAGGCAGCCGTCCACCGAGCAGAGTTTGATAGTCCCAACTTGGCCTTTTGATATGTGGGGGATTGATTTGATTGGGCCTTATCCCAAAGCGCCCGGGGGAGCGCAAATGGTAGTGGTTGCTGTGGACTACTTCACAAAATGGGTTGAGGCAAAAGCACTGGCTAGTACTACGGAAGCAAGCATCATCAAGTTCGTACATGATCACATCTTCTGCCGGTTTGGTCTACCGCGGGCTATTGTCTCCGATCACGGGCCCCAATTCCAAAGCAAGTTCACGGCGGAGTGCAAGAGACTCAACGTGGAACATCGACAATCCTCAGTCGCAAGACCACAGGGAAATGGACAGGCCGAGGCCGCGAACAAGTTGCTCATGACCGCTTTGCACAAAAGTTTGAAGGGAAGGAGTGGTCGCTGGATGGAAGAGCTCAGTACTGCTCTATGGGTTGTCCGAACCACGACAAGGAACTCAACGGGAGAAACCCCTTTTTCCCTGACATATGGATCAGAGGCGGTCGCACCTGTGGAAGTAGCCTTACCCACGTATAGGGTCGCCCAATTTAATGAAGCAGAGAATGAGGAAGCCCGCAGAAAAGACTTAGACTCTACCGAAGAAAAACGGTTGGAAGCGCGGGCAAAGATGGTCAATTATAAACAGAAGGCAAAAGTCCATCATGACAAAAGGGTGAACAAGAGATCGTTTGCCGTGGGAGACTGGGTTCTGAGGAAAGTTGAAGTCACAGGGAGGCAGCCCGGATACAACAAGCTTTCGCCCAACTGGGAAGGCCCTTATCAGATTGCCCGCATAATCAAAGAGGGAACCTACAGGCTTCTAACGGCAGAAGGAAAAGACTTGAAAAACGCCTGGCATAGCGATCATCTGAAAAAGTACTACCTTTAGAAGACAGAATGGTAGATCTTGAAATCTTTTTGCAAATCAGTAGCAGTTAGAAATTATGGAAATACTCATGTATTGTAACAAAGTGGCAATGTAATCTGTTCGAGTAAAGTAAATAAAACTGCTATCGTTCTATGAAATTACTCAAGTATGTTCGTTCTCAAAGCGCGGTCATGTGCTCTCGAACCAGACCGCATGCCCGCGATGCGGATGCCGTTTGCAAGTCTACGAACGATGCGCGGCCATACGCCCTCGAGCTAGACCGCAGGGCCCACGTCTTACGCCCTTGAGCTAGACTAAAGTGGGAGAATGAATTCCTTGGTGGGATCATTTCCTTGTGAAATTCCTAAGACCCAAGATGCGCGGTCATACGCCCTCGAGCTAGACCGCAGGGCCCACGTCTTACGCCCTTGAGCTAGACTAAAGTGGGAGAATGAATTCCTTGGTGGGATCATTTCCTTGTGAAATTCCTAAGACCCAAGATGCGCGGTCATACGCCCTCGAGCTAGACCGCAGGGCCCACGTCTTACGCCCTTGAGCTAGACTAAAGTGGGAGAATGAATTCCTTGGTGGGATCATTTCCTTGTGAAATTCCTAAGACCCAAGATGCGCGGTCATACGCCCTCGAGCTAGACCGCAGGGCCCACGTCTTACGCCCTTGAGCTAGACTAAAGTGGGAGAATGAATTCCTTGGTGGGATCATTTCCTTGTGAAATTCCTGAGACCCAAGATGCGCGGTCATACGCTCTCGAGCTATACTGCAGGGCCCATATCCTACGCCTTTGAGCTAGACTAAAGTGGGAGAAGGCGCGGCCATACGCTCCCGAGCTAAACCACGCGCGTGGAAACAGAGACAGTTCGTGCGAGAACAACCCTTTAAGCTATGTAATCAAAAGAGTGATAACAAAAGAGCACGCAAGAAAAGAAGTCAATAGCAAAGCTGGAAACAATTATTCACATACAAACCAAAAATCACTTGTTCGAGAATGTCCGGACCTACACTATTACAAAATTTCCCGGGATGCAACCCGGTCTGATCTTCAAAAGGCCGGGGGAGGAGCATTCTCCATCTCTGGAACAGAGGCAGAGGCATCAGTGTCAGGCACAGACCCAGACTGATCCTGAGAAGCATCAGCAAGAGCGGAGGCATAAGGAGAGTAAGGAAGAACCATACCATCAATGTACGGGCCGCCGGGGCCAAAAGTCCTCTCCAAAGCTGCGACCAGAGGCAAGGTACCCGCGGCAGAATATCTGAACCCGTCGATAGCAGAAAGAAGATCTTGGACGGTGACCGGAGCGACGGGAGGGAGAGTTGATCTGACAGACTCGGGTAACTCGGAGAGTTGGTCCGCGGTAAAGGGCACCAGAGCGTGGCCGGTAAAACATTGAGGGTCTGAGGCCGTAATGGAGCAAAGGATCGCAATCTCTTGCGCACTGTATTTGCCCGTAGCTGCCAGGTTACGACCTACTGTATGGAGAGCTGAGTTATATTGCTCTATGCTTGCCTCCTCCACCTTTTCTCTGTAAGCATCAGACGCCTCAAACTCGGCCACGGCTTTCCCTCGCTCTTCATTCAAAACAAGTTCCCGGTCTTTCTCAAACCGCATGGCATCTAAAA
This sequence comes from Campanula takesimana, assembly GCA_026119855.1. Taxonomy (NCBI): domain Eukaryota; kingdom Viridiplantae; phylum Streptophyta; class Magnoliopsida; order Asterales; family Campanulaceae; genus Campanula; species Campanula takesimana. The sequence goes on from JAOWBW010000126.1 coordinate 1,752,911, forward strand.
CCTTGCCGTCCAGTTCATCAACCTTCTCAGATAAGCTCCTGTTCTTCTCCCTCTCCTCCTCCAACCGCTTCTCAGCCTCGGCCAGGCGAGCTTCGAGTCGTTGCTTTTCAGACTCAACGGTTGCTTTTTCAGCCTCAGCCCGGTCTTTGGCCTCGCGAGCTGCGTCGAGATCGTTGCTCAGTTTGGAGTTCTCCTTGACAGCAGTCATCAACTCGGCATCTTTATTCTTAAGCTCCTCTCCCGAGCCCTCCAGGACCTTGGACAGGCGGGCAATCTCATCCTTCGCCTCCGCCAGATTCTTCCCCCTCGCCGCGGCCAAGGCAACTTCGGCTTCATACTGAGACCGCATATATAGCAGGTCATTGCTAACCTGATTAATAAAGGAGCATGTGGAGATTATATTAAAAATCGGGACGAGGAATTAGAGGGTCAAAGGATCGATGTATAAAAAGAAAGAGCACGTCGGTTTAGACATGGAAAGTGAGACACTAACCTCAGTCATAGCCAAGCCCGCGTGACCCAGGGCGGTCAGGAAGTTGGTCTTGGACAGCACCTTCTGTTGATAGTCCGGGAAATTCATCCGGTGCAGAAGCCCATCGCCAACATAAGAATTGAAGCCGCGGCGGCTATGGAGATCAACCCCATATACCTCAGGGGCCTCAGCTACTTTCTTCCCAAACTCCTTAGCTCGGTCCTTATCTTCAATTAGTTCGACGGGGAAGCGCTCCGAGCATAAGGTCCCTTTGGCGGGGGAGGATACGGTAAAGCCGCGAGAAGGAGACTCCAGGCGGGGCTGTTTATTTTTTGGAGGCAAGGGGTCAGCGACCGGACCCGGTCCCCTTTTCTTCGTAGCCTCGGGCACTGTTCTGCCTGCATCATGCGAGGGAGTGGGAGACCCCGAGCCTGTCAAATCCTTTCCCCGTCCGCTCCCGCGGGGCCGTAGAGGAAGCTCGCCAGTCGTCGGGACAACTGCAACAACCTTCTTTGCCTTGTCCAGAAGATCCGTAACCGGCAGTTTTCTCCCTGGGGCCTCGGCCTTGCGCATTTCGGCCTGCCTCTGCTGCTTCGCCTCAGCCTCCCGCTGCTTCGCAGCCAATCTCAAGGCATTAATATTCTTGGGAGGCATGGTATCAGTGGGATCTGCAGGCAAAAGTAACAGTCAGTCAGATATGATCGGATAAACTAACAGGTATGGAATTCCAGTTGATTAAGTATGAAAAAGACCAGTCAAGCCCGGATCCGGGCATTGTTCCCCCAATCGGCAAGCAGAGCACTCATGGGCAAAGGCAAAATCCTGGTGAACCCTCCAACAAGGATCCCGCCACATAGGAGTCATGCTAACCCTGCTCTCAAAATCAGGATTTCGGCATGGGGCCACCCCGGCGTAAGCCAAAAGACTCTCGTTGTTGATGATGGCTTGAACGTCGAAAACTTGTTCAACCACGACCACAGTCTGGTCCTCTAAAGTCACTGATTTCGTATGCCGGGCGAGGTAATCCTGCATGGCGGACGCAAGCTCAATACCCCCATCTGAGCTAGGATAATCCTTGGAAGATATGGACAGCGGGGAAGTATTATCAGGCTTAGAAAAGGGCCACCCGAGTCGATTCTGAATCACCAGAGGATATCTCTGCCACTGATCGAATTTATTAGAAGCCGCAGAAAAGATCTTTTTCGACCTAGGCTTCGTTTTCAAGCTCAAACTGCTCGCGGTGACCTGATGAGTGAAGAAAACGTACAAGGCGGACAAAGAGGGTTCATATCCCAATATCCTGCTTACAACAATAAAAGACACCAGGTAACGAATCGCGTTGGGAGTCAAGTCCATGGGAAGGCACTTGGAAAACTCCAGGAACTCGCAAATGAACGGGTCCAAGGGAAGCCGGAGGCCATTCTCAAACTGAACGGGATAAAACACGCAGGCGATATTATCTGCCCGGACGCGGGCAGGACCAGCCAAATTGCTCCCTGACGGAGAGGAATAATCATCGAGACCGCCGACAAGGTAGACTTTGCGATCGATGTGGTACACGGTTAAAAACTCATCATCGGAGTCCTGCTCCTCCACCATACCCGCTCCTGAGCTGGAAGCTCCGGCCTGGCTCTTGACCCTATCGTCGGGCCCCTCGGGGAAGGAAGCCAATATTTGAACCGGGGAGCGAATGCGCTTGACCATACGCGCTGTACCTGGGGCCATTCTCTCTAAATCCCCCCGAGGGTCAGAAGGTGTCTCAGATGACTCAGACTCATCTACTAGCCCGTGAGCCACGATCGCCCCAACCTCATCCTCAAGAGCGGTTTCACCATCAACCCCCACTTCTTGATCGGAAGCCTCAGCACTGCTCGTGACTTCAATAACACCAGGGGCCAAGCCCGGAGATCGTGCCTGCTCGTCCTCGTTAAAAGGAGCGTCCATCCAACTGAGAGAATCAGGGCCACTCGAGGCTACACGCTCCCTGCACGACCTTACCAACCTTCTAGCGTTTCCAGCCATATCTACATTATCAGGGAATCGAGTTAAAACAGCCGTGACAAAAATGCCCAAGTGTTCCTCTCCCCCCAACACCCTCATCCTTGTGGAGTCATAATGGACGGAGGGACCTGTTTCCCACAACAGGGGCAAGACCCAGGGTTCCCAGCTATACGCTAAACCTATGGCAATGAACTCATTCAAGGACAGCCGTTTCCAGGCGTTTAACAGGAGCCTGTATACCCCACCGGTCCTCCGGCAGCAACCAAACAGGTCGGGACGGAGTTTACGCCCTAAATCCAGCCCTTCCATGGCTATAACAATATTTCAGCAAGTTTTCAGAAATTAGGGGCCAGAATTTGGACTCGAAGACGCGAGGCTACGAGAAGTCTCACAACTCTCGTACAAATCCGAAAGCTCGACGGGAGCAAAATTTTTAGGGTTCGCGCTCGAAAAACGGCAACGAAAAGAATGGCAGAAATCAAAACGACGAACCGAAACAAAGAAGAAAAAAGCGAGGTGCGGAACAATACCTGCGAATTTGAAGTGAGGAACGAGAACGAGATCTTCGGAGTCAGGAATCCAGAGAAGCAAAGTATTCGTTGGAACTGGAAGGTAAAGAGACGGAAGTTACGAAAGTTTGGAATGATTCAGCATCCGTGGTATTTATAGCGCCAAAAATGGGTCGGACCGACCCGAAATATCTGGTAACCCGATCGAAACCCGAAAAGTGAAGAGGCGGGAATTGCTTTTTCGAATACCGATGACGGTTCGCATTTAATGGACGTGCTCCTGGTCATGTCAAAAGACAGATGGCTACGCCACTAGCCTGACACAAGGGGCCCCACCTGTCCTTTCGTCAACCACTATTCTAAGACTCCCGTCCCATTGCAATCCGTGCCCGCATTAATTGCAATTTGCCCGAATCGAGCCTAGGAAGTATAACTCCTCGCGCCGCACATGAATGAGCTAACCCTCGGAGTTAGGGGCCACTGATGAGACCGAGCCTTCTGGGCCGGATGCTCGCCGGTCTAGAATCAATGCGATCTAACGCGCCCGAACCGGACCTGAACTCTGGAGGCCTAACCGACAAGGAACGCGGGCTAGTAAGCCCGAGAGGTTTTATCTCCTGATGAATATGCCCGAGTTGACTCTGCCTCCCGTCATCCTGAGGAGCCCGTAGTGCCCAGCTGGCACAAACGTACGCGAGGCGTCACCTAACCGTACCTGACACACCATAACGGTTGGTGATGGAACCATGCTTCCCTGACAGACACGCCACCTTCCCAGCCACTCTCCTGACCGATCCACTGGGGACTCGCCACGTGTCCCCCCAGTACCGGGGTGGTTAGTACCTTGTGCAGGTTTCTTTCCCTTGGTCATATACATACCCCTTTTCGCCCCATGAGAGAGGTATGTGCTCTATCCTATTCACACACACAAGGTCTTCATTGAACCTTCTTCCTAGGTTTTCCTCAGAGATCTTACTCTCACACCCGAGGGCCTAAGCCGGATTCCAACCCGACCTTGGTCTTAACGGTGTTCTTGTTTGTGTTGTGATCAGGATCAAGAGACAGCAAAGTTGGAGTTCTATCTCCGTGACCCCAGAAATCTAGGGCGTCATCAGCATGTAACACAATTGCAACCACGCAAGTTTTGCCAACTCCATGGCGCCCAAAAAGGTTCTTTCTCCAGTTCAATCACCAAGTTTTGCAAGAAGTTAATATTTGTTAATATTTACTACCAAAAATAATGTTCATTTTATTTTGGGCGAATTGCATTTTGGGCCCCAAAGTTTAGGGGGTGTTCCTAAGTCAGACCCCATTCAATCATTATTTACATTTAAGCCCCAAAATTGTCATTCTGTTAGCATTTTAGGTCTTTTAACCAGTTTTGTTAGAAAAATTCGTTAAATGATCACGTGCAATTCACATGTCACTTAACGGAGGATGTTTTTGAGACATTAGATCAAATTGAAGTTGATTTTCTATTTGAGGGGGTTAAATGGAATTTCTTATATTAAAGAGATAAAAAAATATCAATGATTCAAAATGTAAATCTGAAAAGTCTAGGGTTTAAATACAAAAAGTAAACCCACCTCATCTTCTTCCTCCCGACCTTTACACATACCCTCAACCTAGCGACCTCAATCTTCTCCACCACACTTCCGAGTTCTGCCTCCTTTTTATTCCAACCCACCACCACCCTAATCTTGCTTTCTGGAGTACCCAAAGGTGGGTTAACATCAGTTTGATGTAATAACCGGCGAATCGGAAACCGTCGCCGTGGAATGGAGGGTAGGAAGAGCGAGCTTAGGGTAGCCGTGGAAGCGGCGGCGTGGCCGGCGACGGTGTTGGTGGGTTTCATCAAAGGGTTGCTGGAGTTTGATTTTCTTGTGAAATCTCCATTCGGTGGATGGAGTGGATGGTGACCGACGTTTCATCGAGCCACATCATGATTTGCAATGCTCAGCGGATGTGGGTTCCGGCACGGATGTGGTGGGGGGACTGGTGATGTGAAGCATAGCGAGGTGGTTAATGTCGTGGCGTTCTATAAAGTCGCCGGCGCCGTCTACAGCGTAGATTGGTGCTTCCTCTGTTTCTTGAAAATCGTTGAGGGCGGCGGTTGGTTGCCGGGGTGGTGGTCGGTGACGGAGAAGATGAAGAACGGGATTTAAAAAAATCCAATTTCTTCACTTAATAGTGATTTCATTTTATCGTTTTTAACATTTATTTTAAAGTAATTATAAATAATAATTATGGTTCTTTCAAAATATATACAATTGTAAATGTCAAAGTATAAAATTATACTTGATAAAAAAAAATTATGCCTTGCTTTTTAAAAACGAATTTTATAATTATTAAATATTTTTTTAAAAATTGTACTCCCTCCGTCCCGGTTTAAGGTTCTTAGTTTGACTTTACACGCTTATTAAGAAACCAAGACAATTTTGAGTCAAGAAAGTAGTGTGTGGAGGATATAATTGTCCATTCATAAAGCAAGTGGGTGAAAAGTAGATGTGTAAGTGATGTTTTTTTTTGTAATATGTGAACTTTGTGAGGACAAAAATGTCCAAAACACTATTCATCCTTTGCCATTTAAGGAATAAAGCAACTAAGAACCTTAAACTGTGACATACCAAAAAGGAAAGTAAGAACCTTAAACTGGGACGGAGGGAGTATTTTCTATCCTATTACTTTTAAAAAATTCATTTAACGCCCTTAAATGGAAAAAAAAATTCAGTTTGAGTATTCATTTTCGTTCAATTTGCATTAAAATAACAATGATGAATTATTGATAAAAAATATCCTCAGTTAAGTGCCATGTGACTCGCACGTGATCATTTAACGAATTTTTCTAACAAAATTGGTTAAAAGACCTAAAATGCTAACAGAATGACAACTTTGGGGCTTAAAATGTAAATAGTGATTGAATGGGGTCTGACTTGGGAACACCCCCTAAACTTTGGGGCCCAAAATGCAATTCGCCCTTTTATTTTTAAACTAAAAACAAATACAAACATTTATTTTTTTTGAGACAACATGGACGAGTGATAAGTGGTTATTTGGCTCATCAGTTAAAATTTTACTTAATATTTTGTATTGTTAAAAAAACTTCATGCTTAATTGCATATCACTCTACCATGAAGCAATCAATCGATTGCTGTTGCTGCTGTTTCATGTCCAAACAGTTAGCGCTTTGCCGTATCTTAATCATTATACATAAAATGATGAATTACCGATTGAAAACCCTAACAAACACCATGTCGTAGGCAATACTCGGTATTGTTTAACTTAACCCAATCAACACTTGGCAAAGATGGAAATTAGTCATCGAAAATCGAAATACCACAGGCTTGTAATGAAATTTCAGGAAGTTAAAGGATCAGTCTTACAATATTGGCCAAGTGAAAGGGAGGCATTTGTAAGTTCTCCAAAATAGTAACGCTGCCGCCAAGTGAAACCCCAACGCCCAACCGAAACAATTCCAAAAGCCATTGAAATTGGATCACCAAAAATTAGGGTTACGAATCAGCGCATCATTGTTATCTTTATTGTAGAAATCAATCGTTCTACCGGCCGTCGATATGCCGATTAATCTTCCCAGGCTCGGCAAATCGCTTCCTTTCTCCAGACTTTTCAGGTAAATCCCTCTCGATTATGCGTGATTTTGTGTGTGCGCCTGGTCTAAATCACATGATTCGAAGCGGAGCGTGTGTGCAACATTAGGTTATCTGAAATTAGGTTACGTTGTTCATTGTATTATAGATGTTTGAGATTCTATTATTGAGTAGAAATGTACGGAGAAATTGTTTTCTATCCGTTGATGGCGTTTATGTATAAACAAGAAACATAAGAGGGAAAAACCCTATGTTTATCTTTGTAATTGGTAATCCACGAATATCTATGAGAACACGTGTAATGCGTGTGGATATATAAAAATATGTATGTATACTTGTACTAGTCCTGCAGCTATTTGTCTGTTCATGAAATCACTAACATGCTTCCTTCAGGCAGCTGGAGCAGGAGGCGGAAACTGTGGTTAAGGTACTACAGCCTGGACCTTTGGGAATTGTGGAACACAATTTTACTGCTGAAGAAATATGTAATGCGAAAGCTACTGTTGGGAGAGCAGTTGCGAATTGGCGAAGGAATGCAGAGATGGAGGAGAATTACCCCGTCTTGAAAGATTTTGTTAATTAAGCGCATTGTTGTTTTTTTCACAAATATTCGTATCAAAGAACCCCTCTTCACCAATTTGTAAGATCTCCCCATTCTTCATTAGTTTTGGATAACTTTAGTCAGCAGTAGTCTACTATAGGCCAGAAGCATGATGCCTTCTTTGTGCTTCTTGGTTACCAGATTCTACTGTACTGGATTAAGTGCCATTTTTCTTAGTCATTAGGGTATTATACTATTTCATTGTGATGTTATTATGGGCTAAAAATTTGCGGCCAATAAGCACAATCTCTGCTTTCATAAGTGAGCACCTCTAGTCTTGCTTCATTGTACTGCTTTAACTTCTGTACATATGTGTTTTTGCTGCAATTCTGACTCTACCAACCATCCTTCCCCCCTCCCCAAATTGCAGACATGGAGATTTTATTATGAAAGCAGACAACAATTTTGCACTGTTTCTGCTCGATTTGATTAATAAATGTTTCTCTTGGACGGATATGATGGATATTGCCATGTGTGCATCACAGATTTAAGAGCCATATGCTTTGTCCGAACAAGGGTGACAACTGAGAGTCAGATTCCTCCGCAACGTTATAAGTTCTATATTTTTTGGTGCAGATAGATCTTAAATCTGGAAGGAGGTAAATTTATAAGTTTATACATAAAGTATGTGTTTCTTAAGTGGCATGCTTATCTTAGTGATTCTAGTACGTGGAACAATACCCTGCTTATATTCTGAAAATCTTTGGGTTTAGAATTTTTGGTTATTTTAACTGTTAGTATGAAACAAGCTCTTCTATAAGCATGGTATAATACGGGAAATTATTCATATGATAGAGGTATATCTTCGGCTATGGCTTACAAGAGTTTAATTTGGGAAACTGATAATGGTTAAGCTCTTACACATGTATTGTTAATCATTACCCTTTATGAGCAGCGATGCTAGCTTGCCTTTGAGGTGGAGGCTCATGATCTCATTAGGACCGGCAATCAGCTCATGCCCTATGACCACAGTTGGTACAATTGGCTTACATCCCAGTTCCTTCAGTTCCTTCTCCATTTGTTTCCCATTTGGATGCTCATCTATCTCGAAAACTGTAAGATTCACCCTAAAACTGTGTATTAGTTTCTTAATAGAATGACACATGCAGCAAGAGGATCTGCTAAATAGCATCACTCGGTTTTCGGCGCGCAACGTAGTAATTAGTGCCATGATTTAGTAACGGCAAAGTGGAAAAATAGACGGGGAAGACTGGGATTTTAAAAAAATCAAAACCATAGATGTGAGGTATATAGACTTAGGCTAGTTATGAGAACTAAGTCCTGTGTTTTGAGGAACTTGGACTCCCATTTGGGACTATATATAGAGGCTTGATTAAATCTAAATGTTCAGATGGTACATGCTAAATAATACTTTTGAATATTTTCTTTTGTTATCTACATATTTATGTGTTTTTGTAAGAATAATTTGCACTGCTAGTAAAGTCATATTCGAGCATCTACTGAGTTGGAGAATAAAGCTAATCTTGCCCACTTAATTTTTGAAAAACCAAATGGTTATTTAAAGTGAGAATCTGGGAAAAGCGGAGATGCTTATTGAAGTTATTGGCTGTGGGAAATAATAAAAACCTGACATTTGTACAAGGAGAGACATACTAATTCACCATTTGTTTGAAGGAAATGGCATGTACTAAGATATTCTGTGGCAAGATGAACCACATAATTGGTGTTAAATATATGTGCAATCATATGGTATCCTTGTCATTAGGCGACTATTAAGTAATTAGGATCATGTTGTAAGTTTTTGGGTGGGAAAGTTTCAAACTATTGGCTAACACATGCTATGGTAATACTTTGCTCCAAATAGATCAGCGGGAGATGGGAACCGTAATGTGATTATATAAACAGAAGTATTCATATCAGTTTGAGATTTTTGGGGAGATTTTTCTTTGAGCATCCGCTGAAGTGGACATATGTTTATCCTAATACATGTTCATCTCTTCCTCGTTGCAAGATTCCTATATTGGTAAATTGTGCATAACAGATAATAAGACTGCACGACATTGGTACATCAGAGGAAGAAGATTACTCACTGGCGTACCACATTATTCACTTCAATGAATAGTCAGCATGAAAAATGTCACATAACGTAATTTTGTCCTGTCAGTCACATTTGTATTGAACATCTGGTGACTCAAGGTGAGATATGCTTCTTTAGGCATCAAACAGGCGGTTTTAGTTTCAAAAGTTGCAAATATATCTCAATTAATCATTGTATTGATGGAAAAGGGTTGTGGGTAGATAGTAGTGTATTGGATACCATACCACACTGCCGTAACACATGCAAGTTATATGTATTTTTACTTTCTGGACGTTCTTTTAAGCAAACAAATTCATCTAATCATTGTGTTACGTTTTTCCAGCAACATACACCGACTTGGGTAGCCACAGTTTGCCATATAATCTTGTAATGCGAGTCCTTATCATTTATGTATATAGATAATCATTATCATAAATCTTTTTCTCCTAGAATTACTTTGATATCTTTATTTTTTATATTGTTTTCGTCTGCTTCTGAATGACATTGTTTATGAGTCTTTTTTCCTGGGGATGGTATGTATGGGTGGGTGGGTGGGCGCGGGGGGGGGGGGGGGGAATGTTCTTACATCAATTGAAAGTCATACGGAGTAGTTGTAATGCCTGTCTTCTCATTCATTGTATATGTACAATTCAATGCATGTGTATTTCCAGAGCTATATATCACCATGTACCTGCAGATTGCAGAGGCAAAAAGAAAAGAAGATATCAAGCAGGTATGCTCTATCAGCTGCCAATCACTGAGCATAGGTTTTACTTGATGAATTGTTCTTACATACAACAACAAAGTCTTAGTCCCAAAATGATCTGGGGTTGGCTAACATGAATCCTCATATGTAATTGTGAAAGAAAAGGTGTGAATTTTTTTTTAAAGTTAGTAAATAGGTGGTATAAAATTTGGAAAGGGAAAGATAGAGAAAACAATGATAGAATATATATATAATTATGGGAAAATGAATAAAAAAGGAAAGAAAAAATGGCGAAAAAAATAGTAAATCAAAAGGGAAAAAAGTGATTTTTAAGAAGAAATTTAAAGGAATAAATAATAATAAGTGGGATGAAATTTTGATAAAAAAGAGAGAGTAAGAAAGAAGAAGGAAAATCAAACCCTATCACCCACATGAATTTTTGCTCTCCACTTCGGCCTCTTCAACCCCATATGTTCATCCAACCCAAGTAAACTCACATCGCTTTCAATCAACCTTATCCAAGTTTTCTTCGGCCTTCTCATACCCCTCACCATCTTATCAGTTCTCCACTCCTCAGGCCTCCTAACCGGTGCATCACCCTTATCCAAGTTTCCTTACATATTTTCCTTAATTTACTTGGGCAAATCTCATTTGATATCTTAAGAGATTGAATGCAACCCAGTGTTTGTTATCTTGTTACATGTCATTCCTTACTCTTGAGGAAAGGGGTAAGGGGCTGATGTTGATGAGGATGGCGATGTAAGGTGTGGGAATATCCACCATCATTGGAAATTTACAAGACTGAAACCGTGTCCTGACATCCAAGAGGGCGCCTCTTCCCAAGTTGTTTTCTTCTGCAAACTGACCTGCCGATGGGACAGATCTTTCAGGAAGCTACTATCTCTAAATTATCTCTACATTACCTTTTCACTTTTTTTTTTAATTATCCAAAGACTTTACGCGTATTCTCTTCTTGATGATGCAGACATCTTAGCTTGGTATCATTTCTTCATTGATTACGTAACTTTTAGCACTGTATTTTCCCTACAGTTGTGTACGATTTCGCATGCAGTTGGTTACAATGTGTTACTTTGTTGCATTGCTTTCCACCAACTTTCTTGTAATGTTTTATATTTTTTTTTTTTTAGTGAATATTGAGAAAAGTTAGTGTTTAAACACAATTTGTATCTGTCACAATATTTAATTGAAACAAAAGAAGCAACACGTGGAAACTAATTCATGTGAACTTCTCGCGGGTTTGATACAAAAAGGGCCTCTCATGGTGTTACTCTATTGTATCAGTTGTTGTGTACTACTACTATTAGTCTATTAATGCTTAAATGCACTCTTTGTAGTTACCATGATAACATATATAGATAGAACTATACTAGCATCCTTAGAGCCATATAGCATTAGCCTTCTTGAGCAGTGGAACTAGCTTTCCCTTGAGATGGAGGCTCATTATCTCATTTGAACCACCAATCAGTTCTTTCCCTATGAACACAGCTGGCACACTTGGCTTACATCCTAAAGCCTTAAGTTCCTTCTCCATTTGCTGTCCATTTGGATGATCATCAAGCTCGTAAACCATAGCGTTGGCCCCGAAGTTGCTTATCAGCGTCTTGATGGTGTGGCACATGCAGCAAGTGCTTTTGCTGAAGATCACCACTGCCCTTTCAGCTCCCAACCTTGTCACCAAAGCCATTGAATGATTCAAGTATGTACTTGGGTAAGCAGAGAGAGGAGAGAGAATGTAATTATAAGAGATTGAGACTGAAAAGATTGTTATGAGAATAAAGTACTGCGGGTTTGCTTTGAGGAACTTGAACTCCCATGCAAATTATATATAGAGGCCTTATGAAACCTACAAGGACCAGTCTTGGAGAATATGTGAAGGTGGAGAAAATAGAGGTGTTTGTCCACTTGATTACACAAGCTAAATGAATGACGAGAAAAGTGATATTTGGATAAAACTAAGATGCGTATCATATGAAATTACATGCCATTTGTACAGGGTGGAATTTTACACAGACACCTACACACACCGGGTACTAGTAATTTTATCTTCTGATTGTTTGACTCTGGAGCATCTACTGAGGTGGGGTTTATCCACTAGCTCATCCTTTTCGTCTCATATCAAATTTACGCTTGGGAAAAGATAGGATGCTTATCAATGTTAATTCTGTGGGAGTTACATTTTATAGAGGGATATTCCATGTACTATTGTGTGATCAGATAAGCCACATGCTTAGGCTATTAACTAAATATATAATCATATAATAATCAGGTCATAATTAAGAAAAAGCTATTTTTTGGGATCATATGGTCGGTTAGTGGGTCGGAAAGTTGCAAATCAAGGGCTTTAATATAGCATCCACTTTAGACTTCACTCAGACTTGCCATTTTTGTATCAGCGCCTTTTCCCAGTTGGAGCATGAAGAGTTCCTTAGCGGCACTATATGAGACACGTTTTGGCCTATAAACAAAGATTACATATTCTTTTCTACATTAGACCAAGAAAAGTAACATAGAAAGAGATTTGAGTGCCTTAAGATGTATTATTTGCATGTATAACTGATGCCTTCCTTTCGTGGACTGAACTTCTAGCAACTTAAAAGTTGACTTGACCAGGTCATGCTTTACGATAGCATTGGCTATCCTTCTTTTTCTAGAACTGGATAAGTGATGGATTTTTTTTGTTGAGAATTTGAGTGACCTTGGGTTGCAGATGGTTGAACTATCATTTCTTTCTCTCTATTGCTCCTTTTGACTCTGCCAGCCAATATAGTGGATATTGAGTTATTGACACATCAATATCTCTTTTGTTGTCAGAAGAGTACACGCCCTAATAGGGTTGATTTCCTGTATAACTGATAGTCGCCACGTACCTGAGTAGAAGAAAGCAAAGATGATCAGAGAACTATTATTATAAACTTGTTTATTACTTCACTGTCATAATCCCAGTTCACATTGCCAGACAAGTATAAAAATACTACCTCTGTCCCAAGATGAATGACCGATTTTGCTTTTGATCAAGAGAAAAGTAAGTCATTCATTTTGGGACGGAGGGAGTACTAATAATCATATTTTTTTTATTCTTTTCTAAATTCATTTTGAGGTGGGAGTTAGGGGTGAATTACATCATCATTCTTAATCTAATACTCCCTCTGTCTTTTTAGTTTGTTCACACATTGACCAATGCACGGGTTTTAAGGAAATGTGTTTTATATTAGTAGTTGAGTGGGTGTTGTGAGTATGAAAAGTGTGATGTGATATGTGAGTGGGGTTGGAATTGTGAGTGTGATAGTTGTTGTGAGTATGACAAGTGGGTCTCATTGAATAAAGAATAATATAATCTTTCCTCTTTTGGTGTGTGAACTATCAAATGAGACACCTAAAGTGGCAAAAAGTGGACAAATTAAAAAGACGGAGGGAGTACTGTTTTCTGCCAATGAATGAATCATGAGTAATCAGTTTCTTATTTTCTTAAATATTTTTTTGTGACTTTCTTGGACACCAACTGTAAATGGTATTAAGTATTAACACATGCTTTTCTTTGTTTCAGTATGTCTGAGGAAGTGGGCATTCTTTCTTCCTTTGAAAGGAGCGTTCATGTGAGCTACCGAATTGCTACACCCCTGCAGCTTCAAGATAAGGGAAATAGAGGAAGATGATCAAACAGGTACACCCATATTATGCCTCTTACGGACCTTACATTTCACCTTCATAACTTTCAGACGTTTTCTTTCATTTATTTTGATGACCACCACCCCCCCCTGCCACAAAAAAAAAGTTTTCTTGGGTAATCACACAGGCAAGCTTTTAATCTTGTTTGGTTAGTGATGCATGTCACTTCTCTTCTATTATATGTTATTTTTTTATTTTATTATTTTTTTGATTTTGGAGTCGGGGTGTGTGGGAGGAGTTTTCTGTGGATGGGGATGAGGGGATGAAGATGGAACAAGTGAAGAATATCTTCTTTTATTGAGATTTCTCTATAACTAGAGTATGTGTTCATATCCATAGCAAGGCAGAACCGAGTCCTGGCATCCAAGAGGTTCCTCTGTGTGTCTGCAAATTGTTCAAATTGTTATTCCTCAAATCTTATATTGAAATAGACTTGTCGATGTGGCCTTTCCATGAAGCTACTACCTCAAAATTAGTGTTTTTTTTCACTTGAAATCCATCTTTATTCTCCAAATCTTGTATTAAGATTGAGAATAACCTGGAAACGGATTTTGAGTTTCCATGTATTTTCCTATTGATTGCATGGCATCTTAGTATTGTGTTGTATTTCCATGAAGCTACTACCTCAAAATGAGTGCCCTTTTAGAGTGCTTTTTTTCTGCATAAAATCCATCTTTATTCTCCAAATCTTGTACTGTATCTAAATGTAGAATCAGCTAAAGCGGAGGCGAGTTTCCGCGTATCTTCCTAGTGGTTGCATGGCATCTTAGTATTATGCAGCACTGTCTTAGATCACGTGGTTCATCTTTGTCCACAATCGTTGTTTCTGATGGAATACACAGGTTTCTTGGTGCAACTTTTGATATTATTTACACCTTCTACTTATGTTTGTCTCATCTTTTGCCTTTTAAGTCGATATTGAGAAGATTTCTGTGATGGATCATCCTTGTCAATCAATACTCACAGAGTAAACTTTCTCAAATATTCGTTCTTGCAAAGTGAAGATATAAGAAATTTACACAAGTCATTGAACTTGAGGATGCTAAGCACTGGCAATTACATTTTTCTCCAATTGCAATACCTGCTTACTGAATGTTATTGATTGACTAGTGGAAATACCAAAGCAAGGTTTGAAACATAGAACTATTTTTATCATCGTTAAACTAGTGCGGGTCCTAAATGCACATCTTTAAAAGAAGATTAAGGCAGTAATAAAACTTGGACGCTACATGCAAGGTTAGATGGTGGTCCGTTGAGTCAAGAATCTCCCACTGTAAGTAGATCTGGATTGTAATGCCCAGTTTGTAAGATTAGCTAATATGGTACTGGAAGTTAATACTCAGTCCGTCCCAAAATGATCTTCATACCTTTTTTTCCGTTAGTACGAATGAACTTTGAACAATAATTTTAGGTTGATTTAGTTATCCTAATGAAAATCTAAACCTTGTTATTGATAGTATTGTTGATGATGTATCAATAACAAGTTTTAGATTTTCATTAGTATTAATAAATCAACCTAACATTATTGCTCAAAGTTCCTTCGTAGTAACCACAATAAAAAAAATGAGTAGATCATTTTGGGACAGAGGGAGTAGGGTTTATGGAATTGCTGAACTCTTTGGTTTTTCTTAGAGCTTACTAAATTGAAGAATTGCAAACTCTGCAGAGATTGCAAGGCTGTGTGTTAATGTCTGGGCATTGTGGAAAATGAAAGCTCGTTTTTTATTGAGGCAATTTTCTTGTACTATCAAAAACAATTTATCATAATGCATAGTTTATTTATCAGACAAGCTACATATGGAAGCTAATTCATGTATGTTCGTGTGGTCTTGATACAAAATGACCGCTCAGATACAACTCATATCTTGTATGTTTGTCGTGTAATACTACCAAAGCTTAAAAGTGCTTAATGTAGTTACCCCGATACATGTACTGTAATGTAGAAGCATATAACTATACTCTAGACCTTAAACCCATATAGCATTGGCCTTCTTGAGGAGTGGGACTAGCTTTCCTTTGAGATGAAGGCTCATTATTTCATTAGGACCACCAATCAGTTCCTGCCCTATGAACACAGCTGGCACGCTTGGCTTACGTCCTAAAGCCTTTAGTTCCTTTTTCCATCTGCTGTCCATTTGGATGTTCATCGAGCTCATAAACCATAGGATTCTCCCCAAAGCTGCTTATCAGTGTCTTGATAGTGTGACACATGCAGCAAGTGCTTTTGCTGAAGATCACCACCGACCTTTCAGCTCCCAACCTCGTGACCAAAGTCATTCCTATTGTAGTAGTTGCTGAGAAGGTGATCAGAAAAGCAGAGAGAGGAGAGCGAATGTATTTTAAAACAGAGGAGATTGCTATGAGAAGACTAAGGATTTTCTGTGAGAAACTTGAACTCTCATGCGAACTATATATAGAGGCCTTGCAGTGCCAGAGCAATGCAAAAAGTGGGAAGACATTGGTCTGATGGAAATTTCAGGAAATTCCTTTCCATTAGGAAAACCATCTGCAACCAAGGTAACCCAAATCACCTTCCCCAATTTTATTGACATAATTGCCCCTTGACATTCTTCCCCGCGACTTAATCACCTAAATATATACCCCGTGCCTTATTAGCATATACTCCCTCCGTCCCACCCGAAATAGGATTTTGGTAAACTTGACATTACTTTGACCAAGTCTTTTGAAGAAAATATAATAATCCAAATAAATTTTTTAAAATTGTTATTGTATCATAATTAATAATACTCTCAATAACAATTTTTAAATTTATATTAGGATAATTATTTCTTATTTAAATTACATGGTCAAAGTATAAAAAAGGCTACCAAAATCCTATTTTGGGGCGGGACAGAGGGAGTAATAGTCATTATGCATCGGATATATGTATGAATAAACTTGATCTTTTTTAGAGTATGCCTGTGGAGCATCTATTGAGGTGGAGAAAGCTATTGGGGTTTATCCTTATTCTTCCCATATCAAGATTCTCACCCACTTTATTGCAAGAAAACCAAAAGCCAATGGGATGACAAGAAACAGAAAAATGTGGAAGAACATGATGCTTATAAAAGTTTTACAGAATGGGTGAAAGTAAAATCACATGGCCATCCGTACAGGTAAAAGATACCTTAACGACTCGCCACATTTCTGTCAAAACACGATTAGTGATTAATAATTTGCCAAATCATGACTACTCAGCTAAAATTTGAGTAGTTATATAGTTTGCTATAATTTTGCTTGGAAGATTCTGTCTATTATTAGTTACTGAGTTATCTCATCTTTCTTTTTTGTAGTTACCTTATTTTTTTTCTCAATATTTTGAGCTTTGTTAAGTAAATATATACTCACTCTGTCCCATTTATATTGTCCACATTTGATTTTTTCAGTCAACGCAAGTAAACTTTGACCAAGCAAAAAGTCAATCTAATAATTCTACTAAAGTTTTAGAAAGTGTTAATGATAAATAACTAAATGATTTATCAATTACAATTTTTAGAATTTCATTAGGATGATTAGATTGACATTACTATTTGGTCAAAGTTTACTTGTATTGACCAAAAATTCAAATGTGGACAATATAAATGGAACTGAGGGAGTATCAATTTTCACTTGTCTTCTCATTGGGATTTCTTTCATACCAAGTTGAGCCATGGGTAATGGTATCTCTTTTTTAATGTTCTATAAAAATGTGCTTGTGTGTAATACGTTATGTGAATCTTTTGCCAAGGTACTGTACGTAGCCACGTACCTGCTTCCTGCAAAGGTAAAAGAATAAGAACTAGAAGAAGAAAGAGTGAGCTGGAATCTTAATGTAAGAATCGGTGCATAACTGGCACAAGACGGGCATCAGAATGCATTACTGGCTCAAGGCAAAGCGAAGAGCTGGTTATTTCGGGTCGATGGATATGTATGCTACCATCTTACCTCTGCCTATTATCCTTGTTAGTAAGTTGGTTCTCAAATATCTGTGCTTGCTTAGGATCATATGGTCCGTTACTGAGTTGGAAAGCTGTGATTTATGCTCTCGTCTCTGTACTGATATGGTTCATCTCTATCCATGAACATTGCTTTGTTTACCTCACCAAGAGATTTGTCTATAAAAGAAAAAAGATAAAATATCATATCGGTTACCCATTTTTGGTATATGATGAAAGTTACAGTTTTAGAATGGGTAAATGACAATTTAGGGTCCAAAGTTTGGGGGTGTGTGCCAATAGGGGTCTGATGTATCAATTTTGTCAATTTAGGGTCCAAAGTTAACAACGTTAGTCAATTAAGGGTTTTTGGACTAAGTTGCATAGAAAATCCAGTTAAGTAACAGAAAAACTTATCTGGAGTTAGTTTTGGATGTTCGCCTGGGCTGTCATTTCACACACCCCTTATACAATTGACCCTAAATTTTCTTTCACTTTTATTATTATATTTTCGTATAATTTTAATTAATTCAAAAATAATAATAAATAAAATAATAAGCAAATAAAAAATTAAAGTGGTTTTTTTTTTTGAAACAGCAAATAATGAAGTTATAAACAAGGAAAATTAATAATAAAAATAAAAAATAATTTTATGAATAAAATAAAATTATTGGAATACTAATATTAATAAGGGCGAATTACATTTTAGGCCCCAAAGTTTGGGGGTCGTTCCTATGATGGGCTCTAAAGTATCTCCGTTAGCATTTTGGGCCCCAAAGTTGTCATTCTGTTAGCATTTTAGGTCTTTTAACCAGTTTTGTTAGAAAAACTCGTTAAATGATCACGTGCCACGCACATGCCACCTAACGGAGGATAGTTTGAAATTGATTTAACTTATAGGGGGTTTACTGCACATTCTTAAATTTAATGGGCTTAAATATTAAAAATTATTTTTCAAATAATTAACCTTTTTAAAAATAATAACATTTATATAAAGAAAATTAATTAGTAGTAAAAAACATAATATTTGTGATTAAATAATTAATTTGTTTTTCACAAAAGAATAAAAATATCTTTCTTTTGAAGCAACATTTAATTTTCTTGGTGCTAAAAATAAAAATAAAAATATCTTTCTTTTAGCCAATAATATTTTTACTATATTTCTCACTAATTTTTAGAAATTTCTTAACCATTTTATCCGATGAAAGAAAAATATGTTCTCCACCAACAAATTGTTTACTGCGTTTTTGATTTAATCAATTGTCCTCCAGCAACAACAAACCACCACAATGAACAACCACCACAATCTTCAACAAACATAGCAATCAACAACGACAACGACCAAACAAAAGAATCAATCAAAAAAATCAGATTCAAACTCAAAAATTAGCTCTGAGGATTGCAACCGGATGAAGAAACGGTGGAGGCGATGACCTTGAGGGGGTGGAGGCGGACTGAGTGAGAGTGGGTGGTGGCGACGGCGCTATGGGGCAATAGCGATGTTGGGGCCTGCGGATCTCGGTGCTGACTTCGTCGGCGCCGTCAACGGTGGCGATATAGCCCTCAGAGAACCGGGATCTCAGCGACGGTGAGAGTGTGTGAGGGAGTCTGTTATGTCAGGGATAAGGGGGTGAGTCGCCGGAGGTAGGGGAAGGGGGAGGATCGTCGGAGATTGGGAGGGTAGATGGTCGCCGGAGTTTGGTCGGAGGAGAGGGGAGCCGAGAAAGGTCGCTGGAGTAGGAAGGGATCGCCGGAGCAGGAAGGGATCGCCGGAGTTGGGAGGACTGGTGAGGAATTAGAGAGAGAAAGTAGAGAGAGAGACAGAGAAAATAAGTGAGATGAGAGGGAGAGGAGAGGGGAGGGGAGGGGTGTAGTTATTCAATAAAGGAATAAATGGTTACATTTTTTTTTTTGTTTAACTCCCCTCATTTTGAAGATATGTCATTAACCCCCTGACAGTTAATATCATTTTAAACCAATCAATTTATTGAACACGTGCGTGGCACGTGATCATTTAACGGGTTTTTCTAACAAAACTGGTTAAAAGACCTAAAATGCTAACAGAATGACAACTTTGGGGCCCAAAATGCTAACGGAGATACTTTAGAGCCCATCATAGGAACGACCCCCAAACTTTGGGGCCTAAAATGTAATTCGCCCTATTAATAATGAAACAATACTAACCACCACCACATAATTTTTTTTTTGTCCAAATCCCCACTTTCTTCTTTCTAAAAAAATAAAGTGGGGTTTTTTTTATTATAATTTTTTACACTTTTTCCTTTTTAAAAATTATACTTTTTATTTTATAGTGGTTCTAATGAAATAAATATTTTTACTGTATTTCTTGAAAAAATATTTTCGGTAAATGACGTCTTAGTTATTAGTTAATTTAATATAAAAAAGTAGTAAAATTTAATATTTCATTTTTTTTTTATTAATTTTCTTTATCTGAAATGACAATATGCTCATGCAAATAATCAAAACAAACTCCAGTTAAGTCCATGTCAAAACACGTGTCACTTAACTGGATTCCGTTAACAGAATCGTTAAAAAACCCTAACCTGCACAACTTTTGCAACTTTGGACCCTAAATTGACAAAATTGATACATCAGACCCCTATTGGCACCCCCCCCCAAACTTTGGACCCTAAATTGTCATTTCCCCTTTTAGAATATATATATATTTTTTCTCTAGTTTAGTCCAAGAAAAGTTATGTAGAAAGTGATAAAAGTGCTATGAGATGTTTCTGGATCACTTATCTAGATATACACAAAACAAAAGGTTAGCCTTGCTATGTTATTGATGCAGAGAAATATTCATGATATGATAGGATTTAATTTTATGTATTTTAATTTATTTTACTACTCCCTCTGTCCCTAAATGAGTGTCCATTTTCAAGAAATTTTTGTCCCTAAATGAGTGTCTTTTTTGAACATAACTTTCTCCCTAAACGTTTTTTTTCGAAATTTTTTTCACCGGTTTCTTTATATGTGCAAAACTAAAGGTTTGGAAAGGAGATTACAAGATTATATATGAATCGTTGTTACCAAATTGTTCAAAAAGTTGAGATTTTCAGTGTCCCTTAAAATGAAATTTGGACACTCATTTAGGGACAGAGGTAGTATTATTTTCGGATCTTCTTTTTAATAGGCAGTATTTGTATTTTTAGAAGTAGATTAGGGTGTTATTTCAATGTAGTATAGTCCTATTAGGTTACTAGATAGTTTAGGCTTAATTTTAGGTGATTTTGACTTGTTTTTCAAGTCTTAGGAGCTCTATAATAATAGGGGTAGTTTTAATTCCGAAAATTAACTTTGTTTTTGATAATTAATACATTTGAGCGTTGCTCTTGTTTTTCCAAAAGTCATTGATTTCTTTTGATGCCAATTTCCTAGAATTCATTGTTTTTGAATCAATAGGTCTTTGAAGAATACTCATCCGACATTGTTTCGTACAATCAACGGACAGTAGTATTATTTCGCTTCCGCGCTGCGTCAGTTATGATACCTTCCTTTTGTCAAAGAACTTCATTACCCTTTTCAGTGTTTTTTTTATAGCATTTATATTGACTAGACCAGTCAAACTTCACTACCTCACCAATTATCATCATGTTGATAGAGCCAGTTAAGTGTCATGCCTTTTAAATCAAATTGCCTCTTTCTTGAGGATATTGCAGATTGACCTTCAGTTGATCACTTATCATCTTTAGACTTTCAATGCAAATCGTGGACATTTAAAGAATCTTTCTTTTCCCTTCCTCAAAATAATGTGTTCTGATTTAGATACTTTAGCGTACCTGATACGCTCTACCTGCACTGGAGAAAGAAAGTGGAGATGATCTAAACTTGTGATGACTACATCAAGTGAAACAAGTTTAAGGATTGAGATAGAAGCCAAGCCTTTAACCTCAGAAGAAAACGAGTTATAATCCTATCCTATCCTATCCGGTCACTTGCCGAGACTAGTACCAATTTGTGCCTGTTGAAATTTATTTATACACCATCAATTCATCAGTTTTTGTTTTTGAAATAGAAGCCTAGTCTTGATTTTTTTTCTTCTGAAACATTTTTTTAATGGATATTCTAGGATCACGTAGTCTTAAAAGACAACGTCGACGCAGTGGTGGTACATATCGTTTGATACTCTTTAAAGAGCTCTTCTGCAGAATGTTCAGGCCAGTATGGTTATTATGCTAACGGCCGTACTCATTTTGTTTCATTGTAGGGACCTTTGGTCGATCTATCTTTGAGCATCTCATAAAGTGGAGAGATAATTATCCTATTACATAGCAAGATTCTCATGCTGGTGATAGGAAAGTAGAAATTGTGCGTACACCAGATAAGGAAATACTCCGTAAGAAGATAATTTGTGGACCTACCACATTATCCACTTGTACAAATTGCCATTGACATGAAGAATTGCCAGGCAGCAAGATATTCTTATGTAAGTCTGTTGATTAAGCCATTGACAAACTGCTTAGTGCAAGAATTTAACGTCTAGTGATCCTCAGTGAGATGTACATATTCAGGCCTCAAATGGAGGGTTATAATCATGGAAAATTGCAAATTTTGCTCAGTTAAAAGCATTGGATTTGTGGTTTGACTTTAATGTTTGGGACACAACAGCTAAGTCTACTCTCAAATTGTCAGATAGAAATAAAACCATTTCCAATATATTCCTTCATTTACTTGGCACAACTCATTTGATTAAATGGATTGATTACCATCTGTATTCTTGAAATTATTTGAATTCTGTTTATAGTTTTGTCTCTCTTGGTTGTTCTTGATGACCAGGTTATCTCATTCCATAAATTTGACTGATCAATCTACTGAAAAGAGTATTTATCATTGTTTTGGTCTCTGAGCTGTTTATTGGCTATCTGACCCGTTCAAGATACACGTTACTGAATTTCCTTTCTATTCCTCCTCTTTTGGTGGTCAGATGGGGTTCAAGATCGAATGAATGGAGAATATCTACTTTGCTGAAACTGTAACACATAAACGACTCCTGGCATTCAAGAGCTTTCGTTGATACTTGGTGCATTTCTTCTGCGAATTCCTCTGTATGTTTTTCCTCAACCCCCATGTCAAATATATTATATTTGTCCGACCACTTTCCAGTTTCCTGTACATTTTCATCTAAAATCTATCTTTGTTCCCCAATCTTGTATTAAGATGCTTAATAATCAAGCTTGATGGTCACATTGGCATCTTTGTCGTTCGTGGTGTAATTTTCTTCCGTAGTTGATTCGTGTACCCTTTTTGTCTATCGTCTGAGGTTGCATGTAGTTTGGGTGCAAACCTGTGTTATACTGTCGAATCAATTTCCAGTAATTTTCAGTCTTACATTATCACGTGGATGTCGAGAAAATCATGTCTGAACTCAGTTATATCAAATTAATTGTTTATTGAAACCATGAAAGTTACATGTTGAAGCTAACTCATGTGAAACTACACAAGCTTCAAAACGCTCTTTGTAGTTACCACGACAGCATGTAATACTATGACATACTATATAGATCTGTGGGAACGCTTTTAAACCCATATATCATTTAGACTTCTTGAGCAGAGGGACTAGCTTTCCTTTGAGATGGAGACTCATAATTTCATTTGGACCACCGATCAATTCCTGCCCTATGAACACAGCTGGCACGCTCGGCTTGCATCCTAAAGCCTTCAGTTCCTTCTCCATTTTCTGTCCATTTGGATGTTGGTCAAGCTCATAGACCATAGGATTAGCCCCAAAGCTGCTCATCAGTGTCTTGATGGTGTGGGACATGCAGCAAGTGCTTTTGCTGAAGATCACCACTGCCCTTTCACCTCCCAATCTTGTCACCAAACTCATCAGTATTCTTGAAAGGGTTATAGAAAAGGTATTTGAGGAAAGTGGAGAGAGGAAAGATATTGCAATATTCTCGAGTGAACTAAGGATTTTGTTTTGAGAAACTCGAACACCCAAGGGAACTATATATAGAGGTTACCTAGAGTTGAGTTGACTGCTTAGCAGACACGAGAGCAAAGTAAAAGCAAGGATGATTTTTTTTCTATATGATATATCAGCAGATTCCATTACCACTATGGAGAAGGCATCCTAAAACAGCATCGACATTGTCTGACATAAATACCCCTGACGTTGCGCCTCGCCCCATTACTTGATCATCTAAACATAGACCTTATCCACACAAGTCAGGAGGGTGCCATAGTAATTATTTCGAGTCGGATTTGACATAAATACCCATTTACATTGCGCCTCCATACTACGCGATCACCCAATATAGACCTTATGTTCAACAGGTAAGAGGGTAGTACTGTAATTAGGCATACTTGAGGCATACATGTACATATATTGTTGTTCTTTTCTCTGAGTGACTTTGGACATCTGCTGAGGTGGAGAAAAGGAATTGGGGTTTATCCATTCTGGGCAGCCTTTTCTCTTTCTATATTAAGATTCCCATCCAATTTGATTCAAGAGAACCGAAAGCCAAATTCCTGACAAGAATAGAATATATTTGGAGAAAGAAGATGCTTATCAAGTTTTTGAGCATGGGCTGATAATAAAACACATGTCTACCGTACAAGATGATACCTCTGTCACTCATGTGCATTTTCTCTAGTGCTTTCTACTCATCCAAGCATATACTTCCTCCGTCCATATTGAGTGTCTCAATTGACTTGGAAAACTTTCTAAGGAATGTGCTTTATTTTTTTGTACATTGCTTACCATGGTAAAATTGCACAATGACTATTTCATTATTTGAAAACGCGACACTATTTGGAACGAAGCAAAAATGAAAGTGCATCACTTAATATGCGGCAAAGAAGTATTTTCTTGATTGTTTGGGTGGTTTCTTGCTCTTTGTTATCATAATATAATCTTATAATTAGAGATTGATTAGTTTTGTTGTCATGGTTTCGTGCCAGTATTTTGCTTAGTTGACTGCCGGTGAAGATTTCATTCTTTTCTAAAGAGCACTTGTTAGGGAGAATTTATGTAATGAAGGAACAATATATCAAATTTTCCTCAATATCTTTTGAATCAAGTTGAGTCGTGGATTATGATCTCTCTTTGTCATTGTTCTCAGAACGACACATTAGATATGCTTATGTAAGATAGATGGTGAATAATGATATCCCTTTGTCATTGTCGACAGAGAACAACACAGTATATATGCTCGTACAATAGGATATCTAGCGTCTTTTTCCAAGGTACTAAACGTAGCCACACCTCAGCTCAAAAGGGTCACGAATAGATTAAGGAATCATTGTGCATAACTGGCTCGGGACTTAGGAATGTGGAATAAGTATGCCATAACTGGCTCAAAACAAAGCGAAAGGCCAGTTAACTTTGGTAGCTGGATATGCAGATGCATTTGTAACTTTTTTTTATTGATGGAACCTGCATATCACTTGCTATTACAAGTTGATAGTCTGTCAGTTTGTATCATCTTCCTTGTACGGTTAATGTACTTAGGTCTGTTCAGTTTTCCAGAAAACGATGTCGACTCAGAGTGTTCATCGATATTATCTAGTCAATTTCGACCAATCTGCTACCGATCTGTATTAAGAAGTCTTTATATTGAAACACAATTTATATCTCAAGTGTTCTTTATTTAAACAAGAAAAATAACATCTCGAAGCTAACTCATCTGAAGTTCTCACGGTCTCGATACAAAAAGAGACTGTTTCAGTTACTTATACTACTTCTATTAATGCTTAAAAGCACTATTTGTAGTTACCATTACAACATGTATAAGATAGAACCAGGCTAACATCCTTAGAGCCATATAGCATTAGCTTTCTTGAGCAGTGGAACTAGCTCTCCCTTGAGATGGAGGCTCATGATCTCATTAGGACCACCAATTAATTCCTGACCTATGAACACAGCTGGCACACTCGGCTTGCATCCTAAAGCCTTTAGTTCCTTCTCCATTTTGTGTCCATTTGAATGTTGGTCAAGCTCATAGACCATAGGATTGGCCCCAAAATTGCTTATCAGCGTCTTGATGGTGTGGGACATGCAGCAAGTGCTTTTGCTGAAGATCACCACCGACCTTTCAGCTCCCAACCTCGTGACCAAAGCCATTGAATGATTCGAGTATAGAGAGGAAATTTAATGTAATGTTAAGAGATTAAGACTGAAGAGATTGTTATGAGAAAAAAGAACTGCAGGTTTGCTTTGAGGAACTTGAAACTCCCATGCAAACTATATATAGGCCTTGTGTAACCTTCAAGGATCAGTCTCGGAGAATCTGTGGCGGTGAAGAAAATAGATATTGTCCACTTGATTACACAGTTTTACTATGCTCAATTCAAGTAAAGTGATAGCTAATTGAATGACGATAAAAGTGAAAGTTTGGACAAAACTAAGATGCGTATCAAATTAAATTACATGCCATTTGTAAAGGGAGGAAACTATGCACAGACACCTACACACACCTGGTATTTAGATATTGATTCTTTGACTATGGAGCATCTACTGAGGTGGGGTTTATCCACTAGTGCATCCTTTTCTTCTCATTTCAAATTTAAGGTTGGAAAAAGATAGGATGCTTATCAAAGTTAATAGCGTGAGATTCCATATACTAAGATATTGTGTCATCAGATAAGCCACATGCTTAGGCTATTAAGTAAAGGGAAAACTCCGTTTTGGTCCATTGTACTTTAGGGCGTGTTTCATTTTTACCATCGAACTTTATTTTTTTTCATATTTACCATCGTACTACAAACAATGGTGTCATTTTATGCCAAATGTGGGTGTAAAATGACACCATTGTCTGTAGTACGATGGTAAAATTGAAACAAATTTGGGTATAAAATATCGAATTTGGTATAAAATGATACCATTGTTTGTAGTACGATGGTAAAAATGAAAAAAAATAAAGTTTGATGGTAAAAGTGAAACATGACCCAAAGTACGATGGACAAAAACGAAGTTCTCCCTTTAAGTAAATATACAATCATATGATAATCAGGTAATTATTAGGAAAAAGTTATTGTTTGGGATCATATGGTCGGTTAGTGGGTCGGAAAGTTGCAAATTACAGGCTTTTATATTGCATCCACTTTAGACGTTACTCAGACTTGCCATTTTTGCATCATGGCTTTATCCAGTATAAGTATGAAAAATTCCTTAGTGGTACTATATGGGACACGTTTTGGTCTATAAACAAAGGTTACATGTTCTTACTTACATTAGACCAAGAAAAGTAATAAATAAAGTAATTTGGATATTGACATTTCTCTTTCTCCTTTTGTTGTCTGAAGAGTACGTCACTCAAATAGGGTTGGTTTTCTGTGTAACTGATAGTCGCCACATACCTGAGTGGAAGAAGAAAGCAAAGTGATCTGACAACTGTAATTTAAATTTGTGTATTACTTTACTGTCATAATCACATTTCACTTTGCCATTCATGTATACAAATACTAATTATATAAAAAATCTTTTATTATGAGGTGGGAGTTTGAGGAGGGGGGGGGGGGATTACATCATTATCCTATTATTCTTTAACATAATACTGTTCTCTGCCAATGGATAAAACATGAGTTCTCATTTTCTTATATATTTATTTATTTATTTATTTATAAATATAAAAATATTATAGCAACTTTCTAACTTTCTTGGACACCAATTTCATATGGTAATAAGTAGTAACAAATGCTTCTCCCCTTTTCAATATGTACGAAGGAGTGGGCAAACCTTCTTCCCCTGAAAGGAGCAATGCATGTGAGCTACCGAGTTGCCACATACCTGCAGCTTGAAGATGAGGAAATTAAAAAAAAGATCAAACAGGTACACCCATATTGTGCCTCTCACAGTAACTTACATTAAACCTGCAAAATTTTCAGACATATTATTTCATTTATTTGTTATCTTTTTTTTTTTTTTTTTTTTCATTTTGATTTCATTTTCAACCACCATATTTTTACGTAACTTCGGCTCTATCCATTATACTTTATTTTTGCACAAAAACCACTATACTTTGGGAAACCTCTCATCCCGACCCAAAAATTTCGGATTACTGCACGAATTAGTTACATATTGCACAAGAATTTGGGGTTGGGAGGAGGGGTTTCCGAAAGTACAACTATTATTATTTTAATTTTGGTGTCAGGATGGGTGGGTGGAGATTTCTGTGGAAGGGGGTGAGGATGGAACGAGTGAAGAATATCTCCTTTTATTGAAATGTCTCTACAACTAGAATATTTGTTCATATCAATAGCAAGGCAGAACCGAGTCCTGGTATCGAAAAGGTTCCTTTGGGTTTGTGCAACTTATTCGACTTGTTATCCCTCAAATATCAAAATAGCCTTTTCGATGTGACCCTTCTTTCCGTGAAGCTACAACCTCAAAATGAGTGCCATATCGAGTGCTTTTTGCTTGCAATCCATCTTTATTCTCCAAATCTTGTATTAAGATTTAGAAGAAGCAGAGGTGAGTTTCCGTGTATTTTCAAGTGGCTGCATGGCATCTTAGTATTTTTTCGTATTTCCATGAAGTTACCACCTCAAAATGAGTACCCTTTAGACCAATTTTTTCACTTGAAATTCATCTTTATTCTCCAAGTCTTGTATTAATATTGAGAATAGGCTGAAAGAGGTGGTGAGGTTCCACATATTCTCCTAATGGTTGCATGGCATCTTCGTATTATGTATTATGTATTATGTGTTATGTATTATGTATTATGTATTATGTATTATGTATTATTATTATTATTATTATTATTTTTATCCTAGATCACGTGGTTCATCGTGTGATGTTGCATGCGTAGGTTTTCTGGTGCAACTTAAGTTATTATTTAGACCATCGTTTACTAATGTTCCTATCATCTTTTGCCTTTTAAGTCGATATTAAGAGATTTCTCAGTGATGGATCATCCTTGTCAATTAACACACAGTAAACTTTCTTAAACCTTCGTTCTTACGAAGTAGGGATAAAAGAAATTTACACAGGTTATTAAACTCGAGGATGCTAAGCACCGCCAACTATGTATTTGTCCGATTGCAATATCTACGTACTTAATATTATTGATAATCTAGTGGGAAAACCGAAGCAAGGTTTACAACATGGAACTATGTTTATCATCATTAAACAAGTGCGGCTCCTAAATGCACGTCTTTAAAAGAAGAATAAATCAGTAATAATACTTGGATGTTACATGCGAGGTTAGATGGTGGTCTGTCAAGTCAAGAATCTCCGATTGAAAGTGGATGCGCAATGTCCAGTCTGTAAGATAAGCTAATATGGCTCTGGAAGCTGAACTCGTTAGTTTTTTCTTAGAGATCACAGAGTTGCAAAACTCTGCGGAGATTGCTAGGAAGTGTGTTAATATGTCTATTGTGGAAAATGATATCTTGTTATTGATAGAGGCAATTTCCTTGTATTGTTCAAACGCAACGGGTCGTAATGCATAGTTTATTGATCACAAACGCTTTTAAGGAAGCTAATTCATGTACGTTCGTGCGGTCTTGATACAAAATGACCTCTCAGATACAACTCATATCTTGTCTGTTGTGGAATTACCAAAGCTTAAAAGCGCTAAGTGTAGTTACCACAACACAGAAGCATATAACTATACTCTAGACCTTAAACCCATATAGCATTGGCCTTCTTGAGGAGCGGGACTAGCTTTCCTTTGAGATGAAGGTTCATGATCTCATTAGGACCACCAATAAGTTCCTGCCCTATGAACACAGCTGGCACGCTTGGCTTACGTCCTAAAGCCTTTAGTTCCTTTTCCATCCGCTGTCCATTTGGATGTTCATCGAGCTCATAAACCATAGGATTCTCCCCAAAGCTGCTTATCAGTGTCTTGATAGTGTGACACATGCAGCAAGTGCTTTTGCTGACGATCACTACTGATCTTTCCGCTCCCAACCTAGTGACCAAAGTCATTGCTATTGGAGTATTTGTTGAGAAGTTGTTCAGAAAAGCGGAGAGAGGAGAGGTAGTGTAGTTTAAAACAGAGGAGATTGCTATGAGAAGACTACGGATTTTCTGCGAGGAACTTGAGCTCTCATGCGAACTATATATAGAGGCCTTGCAGTGCAGAGCAATTGAAAAAGTGGAAAGATAACATTCTGATAGATATTACAGGAAATTCCTTTACCATTAGGTATATAAATCAACTAAATATTGACCCGTGTAAAAAAAAAAACCTTGTTATAGTCATTATGCATATTCACACACATGTATAAATAAACTTGTTGTTTTTAGAGTATACCTGTGAAGCATCTACTGAGGTGGAGTAAGCTAATGGGGTGTATCCTTTTTCTTCCATTATCAAGATTCCTACCCAATTTGATTTAAGAAAACCAAAAGCCAATGGATTGACAATAAACATAAAACTGTGGAAGAACAAGATGCTTATAAAAGTTTTCATCATGGGTGAAAAAAATTCATGTCCATCCGTACATGTAGAAGATACCTCTAAGACTTGCCGCAGTTTCTAGTGATTAATAATGTGCCAAATCACAATTACTCCGCTAATGACTTGAGTATTTATATAGTTTACCATAGTTTTGCTGGGAATATTTTGTCTGATATTAGTTGCTGATTCACCGCATCTTTTTAGTAGTTACTTTAATTTTATTGTGAAATTAAGCTGTGTTGAGTAAATATGTATCAACTTTCACTTGTCTTCTCATTGGGATTTCTTTCGTACCCAGTTGAGCCATGTGTATCAGCATCTCTTTTATAGTTTTTAATAAACCTATGCATGTGTATGATAGGTTATGCGCATCATTTGCCAAGGTACTGTACGTAGCCACGTACCTGCTTCCTGTAAAAGATAAAGAAGAAGAACAAGAGAACAAAAGGTGACATGGAATCTGCATGTAAGGATTGGTGCATAACTGGCTCAAGACAGGGGTTATCAGAATGCATTACTGGCTCAAGGCAAACCGAAAAGCTGGTTATTTTGGGTCGGTGGATATGTATGCTACCATTTTAACTCTGCCTATTATCCTTGTTACTCAGCTGGTTCTGAAAAACTGTGCTTGTTTAGGTTCATGTGGTCCGTTATTGAGCTGGAAAGCTTGGATTATGCCTCATCTCTGGATTGATATGATTCAGCTCTATCCATGAACATTGATTTGTTTACCCCACCAACAGCTTTTTCTAGAAAAAACAAAAGACAAAAAACAAAAAACAAAACAATATACACTGTTTACCCATTTTTTTGGTATATGATGAAACATAACATATTTATTTTTTCACTAGTTAAGTCCAAGAAAAGTAATGTAGAAAGTGATAAGAGTTCTATGAGATGTTTCTGATACCTTCATTTTATCAGAGTACTTCACTACCCTTTTCAGTGAATTTTTGGCATCTAGATTGACTAGACCAGTCAAGCTTCAATACCTCGCCAATTATCTTCCTGTCAATAGTCTTGTAAATTCATCCTGTCGAAAGAGCCCCTTAAGTGTCGTGTCTTATAACTCAAATTGGCACTTTCTTGAGGATATTGCTGATTGACCTTCAAATTTTCACTTATCATTCTTTAGAGTTTCTGTCAATGCAAATTTTGGACATTTAAAGAATCCTTTTTTTTCCTGCCTCATTTATAGATTTCCATATAAATATCTGTTAATGCAATGTTTGGACATTTAAAGAATGTGCTTTGATTGAGAGGATTTTAGCATACTTGATACCCGCTACCAGCATTGGATAAAGAAAGCAAAGATGGTATAAAGTTGTGATATCAAGTGAAACAAGTTCAAGAGATGAAACAGATGCCAAGTCTTTATTCTGAAAATAAGACGAGTTATAATCCTATCCTATCAGGTTACTTGCCATGACTAGTCCCGTTATGTGCCTGTCTGAAATTTATTTCGTGGTTTTAATTAGTTTTTATGTTTTGAAATAAAAGTCTAGTCTTGAATGCTTTTTCTCTTCTGATTTTTTTTCTTCAATGGATATTGTAGGACCACGTAGTCTTATAAGACAACGTTGACGCAGTGTGGTGCATAGTGTTTGATACTTTTTAAAGAGCTCTTTAGCAGAATGTTCAATCCAGTATGATGAGTATGCTAAAAGATGTACTCATTTTGTTTCATTGTAGGGATTTTTAGTAGGTCTATCTTTGAGCATCTCATAAAGTGGAGAGACATTTATCCTATTGCGTATCAAGATTCTCATGTTGGTGATAGGAAAGTAGAAATTGTGCACGATATAAAAGACACATACACATCCGTACACCAGATAGACAAGTAATCCTTAAGTAGATAATTTATGGACCTACCACATTATCCTCTTGTACGAATTGCCACTGACATGAGATGCCATGTAGCAACATATTATTCTGTAAGTGTTGATTAGTCCATTGACAATCTGCCTACCGTTAGAATTTAACATCTAGTGATCCTCAGTGAGATATGCATATTCAGGCCTCAAATGGAGGGTTTTAATCATGGAAAGTTGCAAACTGTGCTCAGTGATCCTCGTCATTTGTTTTATAAGCATTGGATTTGTGGGTTGACTGTAATGTTTGTGACACAACAGCACAAAATCTACTAGCTAATTATCAGATAGAATTAGAATTGTTCCAACATAGCTTCGTTCATTTACTTGCGAGCAACTCATTTGATTAAGTGGATTGATTATATATGTATTCTTCAATTTCATGTTGTTATTTGAAGTCTGTTTGGAGTTTTGTCTCTCTTTGTTGTTCTTGATGATCAGGCTGCCTCATTCCATAAATTTGGGTGATCAGTCTACAGAAAAGAGTATTTAACATTGTTTTGGTCTCTGAGCTATTATTTGCTATATTGCTCCTCTTTTGGTGGTCAGTTGGGGCTCAAGATCGAATTTATGGATAATATCTACCTTGCTAAAACTGTCTAACGCATGAGTTCTGGCATTCAAGAGGTTTAGTTGGTACTCGGTGCATTTCTTCAAGTTGATGACTTCTGCAAGCTGTTCTGTATGTTTTCCTTAAACAGCGTGTTAAATATTAACCTGCTCGCTTACTTTTCAGTTTCCTCATTGTCTTTTCAAATCTATCTTTGTTTTTCAAAATCTTGGATTAAGATGAAGAAATCAAGCTCGGTGGTCACATTGGCATCTTCGATATTCGTGGTATAATTTTCTACCGTAGTTGAGTTTTTGTTTTGCATCGTCTGATGTTGCATGTAGTACTTGAGTTCAATCTGTGTTATCATGTCACATCAATTTCCAGTATTTTTCTGTCATTTTTGAGTATTAAGTCAATATCAAGAATATTGTGTCTGGCACAAAATCACAGCCCGTTCAAGTGATACTTAAATCGTATCTGTTGTCATGTATAACTACACAAGCTTAAAAGCGCTTTTTGTAGTTACCACGGCAGCATGTAAGTAAAGAACTATAAAGCCCTTAAACCCATATAGCATTAGCCTTCTTGAGTAAAGGGACTAGCTTTCCCTTGAGATGGAGGCTCATGATCTCATTAGGACCACCAATTAATTCCTAACCTATGAACACAGCAGGGACACTCGGCTTGCATCCTAAAGCCTTAAGTTCCTTCAACATTTTGTGTCCATTTGGATGTTGGTCAAGCTCATAGACCATATGATTGGCCCCAAAACTGCTTATCAGTGTCTTGATGGTGTGGGACATGCAGCAAGTGCTTTTTCTGAAGATCACCACTTCCCTTTCAGCTCCCAATCGTGTCACCAAAGCCATCACAATTTTTGAAAGAGTTACAGAGAAGGTATTTGAGGAAGTGGAGAGAGGAAGATAGTGTATTGTTCTCGAGTGAAATAAGGATTTGCTTGGAGAAACTTGAACACCCAAGGGAACTATATATAGAGTTTACATAGGGCTGAGTTGCACTGCTTAGCAGAGACGAGAGCAAAGTAAAATTAAGGAAGATTTTGTTCTGTAAGATATATCAACAAATTCCCTTGCCACTATGGATGGGGCATCCTAAAACAGCGTCGACATCGTTTGACATAAAACCCCTGGACGTTGCGCCTCTCCACACTACTCGATCATCTACACATTGAACTTATCCTAAAAATGAGGAGGGTATTATAGTAATTATGTTACATTTCGCCTCAATACTACTCGATCACCCAATCTAGACCTTAGGTTCAACTGGTAAGAGAGGGTTTTATTGTAATTATGCATACTTTAGGCATATATATGTACATACATTGTTGTTGTTTTTCTGAGTGACTTTGGAGCATCTGTTGAGGTGGAGAGAGCAATTGGGGTTTATCCATTCTGGGCAGCCTTTTCCATATTAGTATTCCCATCCAATTTGATTCTAGAGAACCA
The DNA here is from genome assembly GCA_026119855.1 of Campanula takesimana. NCBI lineage: Eukaryota > Viridiplantae > Streptophyta > Magnoliopsida > Asterales > Campanulaceae > Campanula > Campanula takesimana. Next base: position 1,786,708 of record JAOWBW010000126.1, read on the forward strand.
ACCGAAAGCGAAAGGCCAAGAAAAGAAAATATTTTGGGAAAGAAGATGCTTATCAAGTTTTTTTTTGAGCATGGGCTGATAATAAAAACACATGTCCACCGTACAAAGGGGTATCATTATCCAAAAAAGGTACGCGTCCCAAAAAAGGTAAAGAAAAAGAATAACGAAAAGATTAAGGAATCAGTGTGCATAACTATCTAGACTCTATAGACATAAGAATGAGGATTCAGTATGCCATAAATGGCTCAAAACAAAGCAAAGGCCAGTTAACTTTGGTAGCTGGATATGCAGATGCATTTGTGACTTTTGTTTATTGATGGAACCTGCACATCACTTGCTATTGCAAGTTGATAGTCCGTCAGTTTGTATCATCTTACTTGTATCGGTAATGTGGATAGGTTTGTTAAGTTTTCCAGAAAACAACGTAGATTCAGGCTGTTCATTGGTCTTGTCTAATCAATTTCTACCAATCTGCTTGTGATCAGTATTAAGAAGTCTTTCTATTGAAACACAATATATATCTTGTGTTCTTTATTCAAACAAGAAAAGTAACATCCCGAATCTAATAATCTAAAGTTCTCACAGTCTTGATACAAAAAAAGACCGTTCCAAGCACTAGCTAGTTACATCGTATCAGTTTCTGTTTTACTACTAAAGCTTAAAAGCACTATATGTATTTAATACGATAACTATAATGTAACATACAAACTTAGCTAACATTTATAAACCCATACACTTGCCTTCTTGAGCAAGGGAAGTATCTTTCCTTCTATATGGAGGCTCATGATTTCGTTAGCCCCTCCAATCAGTTCTTGACCTATGAAAACAACTGGTACGCTTGGTTTTCATCCTAGCACTTTCATTTTCTTTTCGAATTGATGTCCGTATGGGTGTTCATCGAGCTCATGAACCATAGGGTTGGCCCCAAAACTGCTTATCAGTGTCTTGATGGTATGAGACACGCAGCAAGTGCTTTTGCTTGGGTGCACCTCATTTGATGAAGTGGATCGATTACTATATGTCCTCTTTATTTCTTGTAGTTGTTTGAAGTCTGTTTGGAATTTTGTCTCTGTTACTTGTTCTTGATGACCAGGTTATCGCATTCCATAAATTTGACGAGTTCAAATCCTCTGTGCCACTTTGTGTACCACTTCATGTGCCACAAGTGATCTAATGGCTTACGGTTATTGAGATGAGTATTATCGTAATAATATGCAAACATGTGAACGGTTGGATTGCAAGTGGTACATAGAGTGGCACACAAAAGTGGTACAGAGGATCTCGACTCAAATTTGACTGATCAATCTTACAAAAAAGAGTATTTATCATTCTTTTGGTCTCTGAGATATTTATTTGGTATCTGACCCGATCAAGATGCAGGTTACTGAGTTTCCTTTCCATTGGTGGTCAGATGGGGCTCAGGACTGAGGGAACAGAAAATATCTATTTCGCTGAAACTGTCGAACTCATAAATGAGTCCTGGCATTCAAGAGGTTTAATTGGCACTTGGTGCTTTTCATCAAGTTGCTGTCTTCTGCAAACTGTCCTGTATGTTTTCCTCAACCCCCTGTTAACTCAACTTGTTCGATTACTTTGCAGTTTCTCTACATGATCTTTTGAAATAGAGCAATGCTAGGGGCACAAAATGAGCTCACAAAATGAGGTGGCGATATTTTATTGGTTACATCGATAATGGACCCGCCACACTCTAATTAAAAACACCAATAAAATCATGACACCTAGGATTTTGTGAGCAAGATTTTGTGACTTTTTTTGTGCCCCTAGCATTATTCTTTGAAATATATCTTTGTTCTCCAAATCTTGTATTTTGGTGGAGAATGATCAAGCTTGGCGATCACATTGGCATCTTCATAGTTTGTGTTCTTCTGTAGTTAATTTGTGTACCTTTTTTCCGTTTGATGTTGCATGAAGTATTTGGGTGCAACCTTTGTTATCCTGTCAAATCAATATCCAGTAATTTTATTATCATTTTTTAATATTAAGTTGATATCAAGAAGATTTTGTCTGAATACACTTTATATCTATCTCATTTATTATTTAAACCATAAAAGTTACATACTGAAGCTAACTCGTGTGAGATTCTCACATCACTAAATCACAGTCCGTTCATGTCATGTATAACTACACAAGCTTAAAAGCGCTTTTCATTGTTTCCACGACAGCATGTAATACTATAACCAACTACCATATAAAACTATGTCAACGCTCTTAAACCCATATAGCATTAGCCTTCTTGAGTAGAGGGACTAGCTTTCCCTTGACATGGAGGCTCATGATCTCATTAGGACCACCAATCAATTCCTGCCCAATGAGCACAGCTGGCACGCTCGGCTTTCATCCTAAAGCCTTGAGTTCCTTCTCCATTTTGTGTCCATTTGGATGTTGGTCAAGCTCATAGACCATAGGATTGGCCCCAAAACTGCTTACCAGTGTCTTGATGGTGTGGGACAAGCAGCAAGTGTTTTTGCCGGAGATCACCATTGCCCTTTCAGCTCCCAATCTTGTCACCAAAGCCATCACAATTCTTGAAAGAGTTACAGAAAAGGTATTTGAGGAAGTGGAGAGAGGAAAAATAGTGTTATGTTCTGAAGTGAACTAAGGATTTGCTTTGTGAAACTCGAACACCTAAGGGAACTATATATAGAGGTTGCGTAGAGTTTAGTTACACTGCTTTGCAGACACGAGAGGAACGTAAAAGTAAGGAAGATTTTGTCCTGTAAGATATATCAACAGATTCCATTACCATTTGCTACAACATTCTGGTAATCACTATGGACTTGACAGCCTAAAGCAGTGTCAATATTGTTTGGCATAAATACCCTTTGATGTTGCGCCCCTCCGCACTACTCGATCATCTAAACATAGACCTTATGCTTAACATTCAAGAGGGTATTATAGTAACTAGACTTAGTCGTATTTGACATAAATACCCCACTACATTTCCCCTCCCTACTCCAATATAGAATATATGTTCAGTAGGTATATGGGTATTATCGTAATTACGTACCCTTGAGAAATAAAAATATGTATGTACATATAATATTGTTGTTCTTCACTCTGAATGATTTTGAAGCATCTTCTGAGGTGGAGAAAGCAATGGGGTCTATCCATTGGGCAGCTTTTCTCTTTCCATATTAAGATTCCCATCCAATTTGATCCAAGAGAACCGAAAGCCAAAGGCATGACAAAAAAAGAAAATATTTGGACAAAGAAGATGCGTATCAAGTTCTTTTAGCATGGGCTGATAATAAAATCACATGTCCACCGTACAAGATGATACCTTTGCCACTCACCGGCATTTTCTCTAGTACCTTCTACCCATCCAAGCATGTCCGCGTACTAAGATATACTCTCTTGATTTCGCCATCATCTGATAATGAATGCGCATCTATAGTACATTGGCTAAAAGTGCTAAAAATATAAGAGTAACTAAAACCGAAGCTTAAGCAAAGTATTGTGGGTCAAAATTGTGGTAGGCCTTGGTTGGATAGTTTCTCTCTTTGTGGTATATAACCTCATAATTAGAGATTGATTTAATTTAGGAATTCAGATGACATAGTAGAGTTGTCATATGGTTTGTTGTTAAAATACTCTATTTATTTGACTGCTGATTAAGATTGCATTCTTTTTTAAAAGAGCAATTGTTATCGACAATTCAAGCAAGGAGGGAATAATATATCATCTTTTCATGAATATCTTTTCTACCAAGTTGAGTCGTGGATAGTGATTTCTCGTTTTTATCAGAGAACAACACAATAGATATGTTTATGTACGATAGGTTGTGGGTAATGATATCTATTTGTCATTATTGACAGAGAACAACACAAAAGATATGCTCATGATGATAGGATATCTAGCGTCTTTTTCCTCTGCGTAGCCACGCTTCAGCTTCCCAAAAAGGGTAAAGAGAAAGAACAATCAAAAGATTAAGGAATCAGTGTGCATAACTGGCTAGGGGTGTAGGAATGGGGAATCAGTATGTATGCTATAACTGGCTCAAAACAAAACGAAAGGCCAGCTAACTTTGGTAGCTGGATATGCAGATGCATTTGTAACTTTTATTTATTGATGGAACCTGCCCATCACTTGCTATTGCAAGTTGATAGTCTGTCAACCTGTACCATCTTCCTTGTACTGGTGGTGGATTTTCGTAAAATTTTGGAACCGTATGCGTCAAAAGGTGCCTGTACGGGTTCCTAAAGAATAGATTTGACCCTAATCGAACGACTTTATTGAGACTTGTAGTAAATTTTCCAGAAAACTACGTTGACTCAGAGTGTTCATTGATCTTGTCTCATCAATTTCTATCAATCTTCTAGTGATCGGTATTAAGAAGTCTTTCTATTGAAACACTGTATGTGTTCTTTATTTAAACAAGAAAAGTTACATCTCGAAGCTAACTCATCTGAAGTTCTCATGGTCTCGATACAAAAAGAGACCATTTTAGGTACTAGCTAATTACATTGTGCCAGTATCTGTTTGTACTATTATTAAAGCTTTAAGTGCTATATGTAGTTAACAAGATAACTGTAATGTAAAACATACATACTTAGCTAACGTTCATTAAACCCATATAGCATTTGCCTTCTTGAGCAGGGGAACTAACTTTCCTTTTAGATGGAGGCTCATGATCTCGTTCGCCCCTCCGATCAGTTCCTCCCCTATGAAAACTGCTGGTACGCTTGGTTTGCATCCTAGTGCTTTCAGTTCCTTTTCGATTTGCTGTCCGTATGGGTGTTCATCAAGCTCATGAACTATAGGGTTTGCCCCAAAACTGCATATCAGTGTCTTGATGGTGTGAGACATGCAGCAATTGCTTTTACTGAAAATCACCACTGCCCTTTCAGCTCCCAATCTTGTGACCAAAGCCATTTCTACACTCTGGAGTATTGAGAAGGTTTTGGGAACGAGGATAGTGTCAGACTGAAGAGATTGTTTAGGGAAGAACGATTGGTTTGTTTTGAGGAATTCGAACTCCCGTCGGAACTATATATAGAGGTAATGTGGGGATGGGTCGAACTTCATAACCGACATGAGAGCAACGTAAAATGAGGGTAGATTTTGTTCTGAAAGATATATCAGCAGATTCCCCATTATCATTTGGAATAACAAGCTCCAATTGGGGTAGAAATTCTCATCCAACTTGATTCAGAAAACGGAAAGCCGAAGGCGTCACACAAAAAAGAAAATATGTGAACGAAGAGATGCTTATTGACGTGTTTTGAGCACAGGCTGATCACAAAATCACATGTTGATCCGTACAAGAAGATTCCCGTTTTCGAGTTGCCGCGTTCTCCAGTGAATTCTGCACATTACACTCAAAAGCAAGAATTTCTTGCACTAAGATTAAGATTTATTCTCCTGATTTAAACATTAACAATGTGCCAAATCATAATCCTTATTATAGAGTTCCTTTTCCATGAACCTAATTATAGATTTTTTAAGTTTAGTACTCAACTAATGTTCTTTTGGAGATTATTTACCCCTTTTAGAGCCTATGTGGTGTTAGAAATCATCTAAAAAAATTAGCTGATAATATTTCTTTGTAGATTGATTCAGTATCATATCCAAGTGTCCATTTTGTTCTTAATCAACAAAAACTAATATGATCTTGAAAAAAAAGTGGCGGTCATCTTGAGGATTAGTGAGTAATAATTTATTGACTGAGACTGAACTTTGTTGTAAAAAGAGAGAAAGTAGGCAATTTGTGCAAAATTCAAATGATTTCCTTTTGCTAAAGCTTTCCAACTTACTGCATTACTTTTATGAGTTCATAACAGTACAATGCTTACATGATCTGTTTGTTTGATAGTAGATCAAGAACTTCATCCTCTAGTTAGCATTTAGTTTCGTTCTCGAGAATTCGAGGAGTATCTAGGAACTTTATATCAACATCCACTTATCTTTTCTTGGACCTTTTGCAAGGTACAATACATAGCCACGTACCCGCTTACTGAAAAGGGTAGAAGTTGATCTTAAGGAATCAATGAGCATAACTGGCTTGAGACCTAGGAATCACTCTGCCATAACTGGCTCAAGACATAGCCAAGGGCCAGTTATATTGGTAGTCACTGAACAAGGATGACACCTTTTGAACTTTTTTTGTCCTATTGATGAACTCAGCCATCAGGAATTAATGTTCATATTGTTCTTCCCTGCTCCTTTTCTCCTCTGACTATCTTTCGTGTCTGTAGAACATTTTTCTTTCCCTGGTGTGAGAAACTATTCCTGATTGATAGTATGTAAGATGTGACTATGTTATTCGCTTTCTTGAACTATCCTGCAAATGTATATATTCCTTCCGTCCCATTTTAAGAGTCAAAAATTTCCCAAAAATGGGTGTCCCAATTTAAGAGTCAAAATCTCAAAAAGGAAAGTTTTTAACACTTTTTTATCAAATAGGTCCCACATGTTATACTCACAACAACTATTCACTAACTATTTCATACCCCATTTTCTCTCTCCTACCTACTTTCTATACTCACAACACTCTACCCCACTATCTATATTTTATAATAAGAACACTCTTTCCGTAATTCCTGCCTACAAATTTTTTGACTCTTAAAATGGGACGGAGGGAGTATTGTTCTTTGGTTTGCTAGGCAGCATACCTGTTAAGTTGAAAAGAAAGTTGTACAGTTCAGGTACTTAGCTCAGACTACTTTGAGAAGTGGAATATTATAGAAATAAGAAAGATCATGCTATAAAACGAGTGTAACCGGACAGAGAGCTAAGATGGATATGTAACACACTAAAACATACACACTTCCAGACCAACAAACTTGTCAGCCCAATGCATTAAGGCCTTTGTTCTAGAAATCACTTCCTCGAAACTATCACATTTTAACCTGTTTGCATACCTGAAGATCTTACTGATTCTTGTCATTTAGATTTGAATTCTAAGATAACAAGTTGGATACGTGGTCTTATTCCATGCTCTCTTATTCTTATTATGATGTGAGCTTTCATGTGATCGTATCTGCAACACGTATAACTCTGTTGTAGTTGATGTTTATGTGCATATTTTTCTCGTTTTTTTGTGTCAATGTCAATATCAGAAAAACGCACACCTTTTTGAGCTTAATGCTACTTTACTTTGATTATTTTTTCTCGATAAGGACCTCTGGTTTTAGATACCAAGACTGAATCTGTCTTGTGAAAGTCATGGTGTGAATGAATAAAGTATGTTTGGATCAGAAGTTAATTGAAAATTTAACCAAACTAGACTAAAGATGCAGGTTTAAGCAAATGATCTTAAAATGCATTAAGCAATATCTTACATTTAGGTGAAAGGAAAAGGGAGAAAAAGAAAGGTTTAAGCAAATGATCCTAAAGTATGTGTGTGGCTTTGTGGTTGTACAGTTGGGTATTTCCCAGTAGTAAATTTTGCCATGTTGCTGCAGAGCCCATAAGGGAAAGGGAGAAAAAGAAAGGTGATACGTGATCTTTGAACTACTAGAATCATCAGCATAACTGGCTCGAGACAGTGGAAAGGGCAACTAATACAACGTAAATGTGGCTTCTGGATAGGGAGAATTTCAACTTGGTTGAAAACTGTCCAGAACTGTGTAAAGTAGAAAGGTGAAGTTGAATACTGGCATCCATTATACTGTTTTCTTGAAGTATCTATTTGTCTCTGCAACTTGTTATTCTTGATTTGTTTCTTGTGCATGCAGAGAGGACAGAGTTGAAATGCAGACAGGCATTCACTTGAAATCTCCATCTTAATCTCCCTTTCAAGATGCGCTTGCACAGAATAATTTTTTATTGGAATCAAATGATGCTTACCGACTCTTAAACCATATCCACTATGATCAGCCTTCTGGAGGTCAGTTTGTTAGAAACTACTGCCTCTGATGTATCTTTTTGATCTGAAAATTCAGTTTATTCTTAATATGTCGTATTTAAGATTGACAATGAAAACTCATCAGAATATAATTTTATATGATTGATGACATGTTACTTTGTCATGTTGATATCTAGGCATAATCCATCCTGTCGCCTTTTTTCATGTTAACTTATCCTTGGGAAGATCACGAAGGTGAGAGATGTTGCAGATATCTTATGTTAGGGTTGTGTTCCACTCCTTTCCTCCCAAAAAAGAAAAGAAAAAGTCAATAGGATTATTTCATTAAGAAATTCGTCCCAAAAAGATGCATGTTGACGCTAACTCGTGAAGTTCTCACAACATAAAATACAGACCGCCAAGTAATACTTAATCGTATCTGTTGTCCTGTATAACTAAACAAGCTTAAAAGCGCTTTCTGTAGCTATCACAACAGCATGCAATACTATGACATACTACTATATAAAACTACGTGATCTCTCTTAAAGCCATATAGCATTAGCCTCCTTGAGCAATGGGACTAGCTTTCCCTTGAGATGAAGGCTCATGATCTCGTTAGGACCACCGATCAATTCCTGACCTATGAAGACAGCTGGCACACTCATCTTGCATCCTAAATCCTTGAGTTCCTTCTCCATTTTGTGTCCATTTGTATGTTGGTCAAGCTCATAGACCATAGGATTGGCCCCAAAACTGCTTATCAGTGTCTTGATGGTGTGGGACATGCAGCAAGTGCTTTTGCTGAAGATCACCACCGACCTTTCATCTCCCATCCTCGTGACCAAAGTCATTGATATTGTAGTAGTTGCTGAGAAGGTATTTGAGGAAATGGAGAGAGGAAAGATAGTGTATTGTTCTTGAGTGAACTGAGGATTTGCTTTGAGAAACTAGAACACCCAAGGGAACTACATATAGAGTTTACGTAGGGCTGAGTTGCACTGCTTAGCAGAGACAAGAGCAAAGTAAAATCAAGGAAAGATTTTGTTCTGTAAGATATATCAGCAGATTCCTTTATGCTCAACAGTGAAGAGGGTATTATAGTAATTATGTACGTTCTTATTTGACATAAATACCCCTCTACATTGCCCCTCCACACTACTTTATCACCCGATATAGATCTTATGTTCAATAGGTAAGAGGGTATTATTGTAAGTATGTACATTTGAGAGTTATTTATGTATGTACATATGTTGTTGTTACTTTCTCTGAGTGACTGGAGCATCTGTTGAGGTGAAGAAAGCAATTGGGGTTTGTCCATTCAGGCATCATTTTCTCTTTCCATATTAAGATTCCCCATCCAATTTTATTCAAGAGAACCGAAAGCCAAAGGCCTTACAAGAAAAGATATATTTGAACATAGAATATTCTTATCAAGTTTTTTTGAGCATGGGATGATAATAAAAACACATGTCCACCGTACAAGATGATACCTTTGCCACTTGCTATTGCAAGTTGATAGGCTGTCAACCTGTACCATCTTCCTTGTACGGGTGATGTGGATTTTCGTAAAATTTTGGAACCGTATGCGTTAAATGGTGCCTGTACGGGTTCCTAAGGAATAGATTTGACCCTAATCGAACGATTTTATTGAGACCTTTAGTAAGTTTTCCAGAAAACTACGTTGACTCAGAGTGTTCATCGATCTTGTCTCATCAATTTCTATCAATCTTCTAGTGATCGGTATTAAGAAGTCTTTCTATTGAAACACTGTATGTGTTCTTTATTTAAACAATAAAAGTTACATCTCGAAGCTAACTCATCTGAAGTTCTCATGGTCTCGATACAAAAAGAGACCATTTCAAGTACTAGCTAGTTACATTGTGCCAGTATCTGTTTGTACTATTAGTAACACTTAAGTGCTATATGTAGTTAACAAGATAACTGTAATGTAAAACATAGAAACTTAGGTAACATTCTTAAACCCATATAGCATTTGCCTTCTTGAGCAGGGGAACTAACTTTCCTTTTAGATGGAGGCTCATGATCTCGTTAGCCCCTCCAATCAGTTCCTGCCCTATGAAAACAGCTGGTACGCTTGGTTTGCATCCTAGTGCTTTCAGTTCCTTTTCGATTTGCTGCCTGGATGGGTGTTCATCGAGCTCATGAACAATAGGGTTTGCCCCAAAACTGCATATCAGTGTCTTGATGGTATGGGACATGCAGCAATTGCTTTTGCTGAATATCACCACCGCCCTTTCAGCTCCCAATCTTGTTACCAAAGCCATTTCTACACTCTGGAGTATTCCGAAGGTGTTTCGGAATGAGGGTAGTGTCAAACTGAAGATATTGTTTAGGGAAGAACGATTAGTTTGTTTTGAGGAACTCGAACTACCGTTGGAAGTATATATAGAGGTTATGTGGCGATGGGTTGAACTGCTTAACCGACACGAGCGTAACGTAAAAGGAGGGTAGATTTTGTTCTGAAAGATATATCAGCAGATTCCCATTATCATTTGGAATAACAATATCCAATTGGGGTAGAAATTCTCATCCAACTTGATTCAGAAAACGGAAAGCCGAAGGCGTCACACCAAAAAGAAAATATGTGAATGATGAGATGCTTATTGACGTGTTTTGAGCACAGGCAGATCACAAAATCACATGTTGATCCGTACAAGAAGATTCCCATTTACGAGTTTCCACGTTCTCCAGTGAATTCTACACATTACACTCAAAAGCAAGATTTCTTTCACTAAGATTTATTCTCTTGATTAAGACATTGACAATGTGCCAAATCATAATAGTAATTCTTATTATTGAGTTCCTTTTCCTTGAAAAATGCACCTAATTATAGATATTTAGAGTTTAGTACTCGACTAATGTTGATTCTTAGATCATTTACCCCTGTTAAAGCCTATGTCGTGTTAGAAATTATCTCCGAAGTCCCCGAACCTTCCCCCCTTAAAAGAACAACTAGCTGATATTATTTCTTTTTGTAATGATTCAGTATCATGTCTGATGGTCCATTTTATTTCCTGACCCAAAAAACGAACATGATCGTGAACAAAAAGGCGCACTCAACTTGGGGTTTAGTGAGTGATAGACCAAACAGTGTTGTAAAAAGAGAGAAAGTAGGCTAATGCATAATTCAAATGATTTTCCTTTGGCCAAAGCTTTCTAACTTACTGTATTACTTTTATGAGTTCATACAGTATTTTTCTTACGTTATTTTTTTATATGATTTCTGATCACAAAATCCATCCTCTAGTTAACATCCAGTTCAGTTCTTGAGAATTCGAGGAGTGTCTAGTAACTATGTATCAACATCCACTTATCTTTTCTTGGACCTTTTGCAAGGTACCATACGTATGTATCCGCTTACTGAAAAGTGTAGAAAAGTTGATCTTAGGGAATCAATGTGCATAACTGGCTTGAGACCTAGGAATCACTCTGCCATAACTGGCTCAAGATATAGCCAAGGGCCAGTTATACTGAAGTCACTGATCATGTATGATATCATTTGAACTTTTTGCCTACTGATGAACTAAGCCATCACTAACTAATGTTCATATTGTTCTTCCGTGCTCCTTTTCTCTTTGGACTATCTTTTGTGTTTGTAGAATGTTTTTATTTCCTTGTGGTATGAGAAACTATGCCTGATTGATAGTATGTAAGATGTAAGATGTGACTATGTTATTCACTTTCTTAAACCATCCTGCAAATGTCTAAGATTATTCTTTGGTTTGCTAGGCAGCATGCACGTTGAGTTGAAACGAAAATTTTACAGGGCAGTACTTGACTCGGACTACTTTGTGAAGTGGAACGTTGGACAAATGAGAAAGATCATGCTATAAAATGAGTGTAATCGGACGTCGCACTAAGATGGATATGTAACATACTAAAACATGTACACTTCCAGACCAACAAATTTTTCAACCCAATGCATTAAGGCCTTTGTCCTAGAAATCACTTCCTCGAAACTATCACATTTTAACTTGTTTGCTTACCTGAAGATCTTACTGATTCTTGTCACTTAGACTTGAATCCATAGATAACAAGTTGGATACATGGGTTCTTATTCCATGCTCTCTTATCCTTATTATGATGTGTTAGTTCATGTGATTGTGTCTGCAACACGTACAACACTGTTGTAGTTGATGTTTATGTGCATATCTTATCTACTTTTTTTGTGTCAATGTCAATTTCAGAAATATGCACACCATTTTAATGATACTCTGGTTAATTCTTATCGATAAGGACCTTTCATTTTAGAAACCAAGTAGCAACCTGTCTTGTGAAAGTCATCGTTTGAATGGATAATGTATGTTTGGACGAGGAGTTTATTGAAAATTTAACCAAACGAGACTAAAGATGCAGGTTTAAGAAATTGATCTTAAAATGAATTAACTTAAGCAAAATCCTACAATAAGGTCTGCCTTTCATATATTAATAAAGTATAAAACTGCTTTTTAGTCATGATAAAGTGCCTCTGATCTCTATAACATGCGACTAACAACAATTTTTTCTTTAGTATTATTTTTTCTAAGCACCACCTATGAGGCCCTGCCCTATCTACACAGCTGGTACACTCGGCTTAATCCTAACTCCTTCAACTCTCTTTACATTAGCTGTCCATTAGGATTTTCATCAAGCTTGTACACTGTAGGATTGGCTCCAAACTTGATAGCAGTTTCTTGTTGGTGTGGCTCAAGAACAAGTGCTTTTACTGAATATTCACCACTGGCTTTTCAGCCACCAATCTCTTGACTATCGCCATCACTTGTCATAAGAGAGAATGCAGAAGATTGTCAGCAAGAGGGATTGTCAGAAGACGATATTTTTTTTTTTTTTTTTTGAGTAACTTGAGCTCCCATATATAGAGAGTGTGATAGCTCGTTGTTGGTACTGCTTAACTTGAAAGGGATTTTTTGTTTTCTTACTAAGTAACTTGAAGAAAGATATTTCGATGGATTTCAATATCACCCTTGACGTGCATGGTGGACATTGGCAAATTAACCTCTATGCATTCCCTTTCTTGGATTATGATCAAAAGAAAACTCCTCTGGCCAGGAGGTCAGTATCGTAATTTTGGTGCACTAATCCTGCTTTTGGCTGCAGTTTTTTTTTGATGTTTCCATCGGGCATACGCTGAGGTGGAGCTAGACGTTTATTCAATCAAGTAGCCTTTTCTGATTTCCATCTTTCTATATGTCCTACCCTTGTTCAAATTATGAAAAAGTCGTGTAGTGAGACATTCTCATCTTAAATCCAATGATTTGTGTAACAATGTGGGCATCTTGCAGCTTAACGATAGGCGCTTTATCTCAAAGCATGCTTGTTTAGGCATATACTTCGTGGGGGCTGATGAAATTACACTCATAAACTGTGATCAGTGCCAGGTTGAGATATTACTAGGACTTGTTAAGTTTTAGATCCTGAGCTCTGTTGATTAGTCCAACAAAGTTGACATATATAATAAAATGGCTTTCTTGTTTTCAAAAAAACAAAAACAAAGTTGACATATATGATTTCACGTTACGTGTAGTACGTTAAATAAGTTCTAGTACGAAGATTCTCCGGCTTTTGCGACTTCCTATTTGATCAATATTCATAAACTGTGTTTTACAGTTGGGTATTTTCAAGTAGTAAATTCTGCCATGTTGCTGCAGAGCCCATAAGGGAAAGGGAGAAAAAGAAAGGTGATATGTGATCTTTGAACTACTAGAATCATCAGCATAACTGGCTCGAGACAGAGGAAAGGGCCACTAATACAACGTAAATGTGGCTTCTGGCTAGGGAGAATTTGAACTTGGTTGAAAACTGTCCAGAACTGTGTAAAGTAGAAAGGTGAAGTTGAATACTGGCATCCATTATACTGTTTTCTTGAAGTATCTATTTGTCTCTGCAACTTGTTATTCTTGATTTGTTTCTTGTGCATGCAGAGAGGACAGAGTTGAAATGCAGACAGGCATTCACTTGAAATCGCCATCTTTATCTCCCTTTCAAGATTCGCATGCACAGAATAATTTTTTATTGGAATCAAATGATGCTTACCGACTCTTAAACCATATCCACTATGATCAGCCTTCTTGAGGTCAGTTTGTTAGAAACTACTGCCTCTGATGTATCTTTTTGATCTGAAAATTCAGTTTATTCTTAATATGTCGTATTTAAGATTGACAATGAAAACTCATCAGAATATAATTTTATATGATTGATGACATGTTACTTTGTCATGTTGATATCTAGGCATAATCCATCCTGTCGTCTTTTTTCATGTTAACTTATCCTTGGGAAACTCACGAAGGTGAGAGATGTTGCAGATATCTTATGTTAGGGTTGTGTTCCACTCCTTTCCTCCCAAAAAAGAAAAAAAAAAGCCAATAGGATTATTTCATTAAGCAATTCGTCCAAAAAAGATGCATGTTGAATCTAACTCATGTGAAGTTCTCACAGCATAAAATACAGACCGCCAAGTAATACTTAATCATATCTGTTGTCCTGTATAACTAAACAAGCTTAAAAGCGCTTTCTGTAGCTATCACAACAGCATGGAATACTATGACATACTACTATATAAAACTACGTGATCTCTCTTAAAGCCATATAGCATTAGCCTCCTTGAGCAATGGGACTAGCTTTCCCTTGAGATGAAGGCTCATGCTCGTTAGGACCACCGATCAATTCCTGACCTATGAAGACAGCTGGCACACTCATCTTGCATCCTAAATCCTTGAGTTCCTTCTCCATTTTGTGTCCATTTGTATGTTGGTCAAGCTCATAGACCATAGGATTGGCCTCAAAACTGCTTATCAGTGTCTTGTTGGTGTGGGACATGCAGCAAGTGCTTTTGCTGAAGATCACCACCGACCTTTCAGCTCCCATCCTCGTGACCAAAGTCATTGATATTGTAGTAGTTGCTGAGAAGGTATTTGAGGAAATGGAGAGAGGAAAGATAGTGTATTGTTCTTGAGTGAACTGAGGATTTGCTTTGAGAAACTAGAACACCCAAGGGAACTACATATAGAGTTTACGTAGGGCTGAGTTGCACTGCTTAGCAGAGATGAGAGCAAAGTAAAATCAACGAAGATTTTGTTCTGTAAGATATATCAGCAGATTCCTTTATGCTCAACAGTGAAGTGGGTATTATAGTTATTATGTACGTTCTTATTTGACATAAATACCCCTCTACATTGCCCCTCCACACTACTTTATCACCCGGTATAGATCTTATGTTCAACAGGTAAGAGGGTATTATTGTAAGTATGTACACTTGAGAGTTATTTATGTATGTACATATGTGTTGTTACTTTCTCTGAGTGACTGGAGCATCTGTTGAGGTGAAGAAAGCAATTGGGGTTTATCCATTCAGGCATCATTTTCTCTTTCCATATTAAGATTCCCCATCCAATTTTATTCAAGAGAACCGAAAGCCAAAGGCCTTACAAGAAAAGATATATTTGAACATAGAATATTCTTATCAAGTTTTTTTGAGCATGGGATGATAATAAAAACACGTGTCCACCGTACAAGATGATACCTGTGCCACTCGCCTGCATTTTCTCTAGTAACTTTTTCTCATTTAATTTAACCATTTCCACGTACTATTTCCTTATTTAGAAATGCTTCACTTTGGGACGGACCAAAAAAAGGGTAGTATTTTATTATGAGACAGATGGAGTTAGATATATTCTCTTGATTAGGCCGTAATCATGACAAATTGCAAAATAATTATCATCATTGGGTGGATTATTGCTATTTGTTGTAATTTAATCATAATATATTCTCATAATTGTAGATTGATCAGTTTGGGAAGTCAGATGACTTGGTTGAGTTGTCATATGGTTTCATACCAGTATTTTGCGTTTAAAAAAAAATTGTTCGTTTGACTGTTGATCAAGATTTCATTCTTTTTTAAAGAATTCATGTAATGAAGGAACAATATATCAACGTTCCCCATATTTTCCTGAATATCTTTCGTACCAAGTTGAGTCGAGGATAATGATCTCTGATTCTCTCTTTGTCATTGATGTCAGAGAACAACACAAAAGATATGCTTATGTACGATAGGTGGTGGATAATGATGTCTCTTTATCATTGTTGACAGTGAACAATACAAAAGATATGCTCATGTACGATAGGTGGTGGATATCAAGCGTCTTTTTCCTAGCTTCCCAAAAAGGGTAAAGAGAAAGAGCAGCGAAAAGATAAAGGAATCAGTGTGCGTAAATGGCTTGGAACATAGGGATGAAGAATCAATATGCCATAACTGGCTCAAAACAAAGCGAAAGGGCAGTTAACTTTTGTAGCTGGATATGCAGACGCTATTGTACCTTTTGCTTATTGATGGAACCTGCGTGTCACTTGCTATTGTAAGTTGATAGTATGTCAGTTCGTATCATCTACGGGTAATGTGGATAGGTTTGCTAAGTTTTACAGAAAACTACGTTGAGTGTTCATTGATCTTAGCTCATCAATTTCTACCAATCTTCTATCGGTCACTGGTCAGTATTAAGAAGTTTTTCTATCGCAACCGTTTATCTTTAAGTGTTCTTTATTTAAACATGAAAAATTACATCTCGGACCTAACTCATCTGAAGTTCTCACGGTCTCATTGCAAAAAGAAACCGTTTCAAGTACTAGCTAGTTACATCGTATCACCTTCTGTTTTGCTACTACTAAAGCTTAAAAGGGCTATATGTAGTTCACACGATAACTGTAATGTGACATACATACTTAGCTAACGTTCATTAAACCCATATAGCATTTGCCTTCTTCAGCAGGGGAACTAACTTTCCTTCTAGATGGAGGCTCATGATCTCGTTCGCCCCTCCGATCAGTTCCTCCCCTATGAAAACAGCTGGTACGCTTGGTTTGCATCCTAGCGCTTTCAGTTCCTTTTCGATTTGCTGTCCATATGGGTGTTCATCGAGCTCATGAATTATAGGGTTGGCCCCAAAACTACATATCAGTGTCTTAATGGTATGGGACATGCAGCAAGTGCTTTTGCTGAATATCACCACCGCCCTTTCAGCTCCCAATCTTGTCACCAAAGCCATTTCTACACTCTCGAGTATTGAGAAGGTTTTTAATAATAAGGGTAGTGTCAAACTGAAGAGATTGTTTAGGGAAGAACGATTGGTTTGTTTTGAGGAACTCGAACTCCCACCTGAACTATATATAGAGGTTGCATAGGGATGGTTGGACTGATTAACAGACACGAGTGCAACGTAAAGGAGGGGAGATTTTTTTCTTAAAGATATATCAGCAGATTCCCATTATCATTTGGAATAACAAGCTCCAATTGGGGTTGAAATTCTCATCCAAGTTGATTCCAGAAAGGACTGAAGATGATGCTTATCGACGTTTTTTGAGCATGGACTGATCACAAAATCACATGTTTATCCGTACAAGAAGATTCCCGTTTACGAGTTTCTGCATTCTCTAGTGAATTCTACACATCACACTCATGCAAGAATTTCCTCGCACTAAGATTTATTCTCTTGATTAAGACCATGACATGGGGCTGAATCATAATAAATCCATATGATTGGGTTCCTTCTCCATTTCTTATTTGAAAATACACCTAACTCTTGATATTTAAAGTTAAGTAGTACTTATTTAATGAGTAATTTGGGATTATTTACACCTATTAGAGCCTATGTAGTGTTAAAAGTTATCTCAAAAGTCCCAAGTTAAAGAACTTTTTCCCTTCTAAAAGAAATAGCTGATAACTTTGTTTTTTTTTTGAAGAGAGATTTTGTAACATTGTCCATGAGTGACCATTTTTGTTCCTGGTCAACAGAAATGGACATGATCAGGAACTGCATATTTGATTATACTATCTGTTTATTTGATAGCTAATTAAGAATCTCATCCTCTAATAAGCTATTAGTTCAGTTCTAGAGAATTTGAGGAGTTTCGAGAAACTATATATCAACTTTATCTTTTCTTGGACTTTTT
The DNA here is from genome assembly GCA_026119855.1 of Campanula takesimana. NCBI lineage: Eukaryota > Viridiplantae > Streptophyta > Magnoliopsida > Asterales > Campanulaceae > Campanula > Campanula takesimana. The sequence goes on from JAOWBW010000126.1 coordinate 1,804,478, forward strand.
GTAAGGTACCATATGTTGCCCCACGTACCCGCTTACTGAAAAGGAATATGGGAAGAAAAAGAGGAAGAAAAGTTGATCATAGGGAATCAATGTGCATAACTGGCTCGAGACCTAGGAATCACTCTGCCATAACTGGCTCAAGACAAAACCAAGGGCCAGTTATATTGGAAGTCACTGATTATGGATGCCGTTTCAATTTCCCCCCCCCCTATATATATGTGTGTGTGTGTGTGTGTGTGTGTGTATTATATTGTTGGTGTTTGCTAGGCAGCATACCTGTTAGATTGAAAAGAAAGTTTTGTAGGCAGGTTCTTGGCTTGGCTTGGCTCAGACTACTTTGTGAAGTGGAATGTAGGACAAGAAATATCTTGCTATAAAACGAATGTAACTGGACAGAGTGTTAAGATGGATGTGCAACATACTAGAACATGTCAACTTCTGGACCAATAAAATTGTCATCGAAATACATTTAAGGGTTTTGTCCTAGAATCACTTCCTCAAACCTATCACGTTTAAACTTGTTCGTTTACCTGAGGACCTTACTTCCTTACATTTAGATAACTAATTTGTTATGTGGGTTCTTACTCCATGCACTCTTATCCTTAATAAGATGTGAGAGTTCATGTGATGGTGTAACTCTGTTGCAGTTGATGCTTACGTTCATATTTTATTTACTGTAGTATCTTTGTATCAATATCAGAATCTGTCTCATGAAAGTCATTGTGCGAGTGGCTAATGCATGTTTGGATCAGAATCTGTCTCATGAAAGTCATTGTGCGAGTGGCTAATGCATGTTTGGATCAGAAGTTCATTGGAAAATTAACGTAAGAAAACTCTTAGATTAAGGCTGACTTCGTACACTAATAAAGCATAAAACTGTGTTTTAGTCATGATAAGATACTTCTGATCTCTACATTATGCAATTAACACAATTTTTCTCTTTAGTATAGTTTTCTGTAAACCCATATAGCGTTAGACTTGAGGAGCAGTGGCACCAGCTTGCCCTTGAGATGAAGGCTCATAATCTCGTTAGCACTGCGTAGGTCCTGCTCAACATACACAGCTGCCACACTCGGCTTACATCCTAATGCCTTGAGCTCTCTTTCCATTTGCTGTCCCCAAAACTCATACACTGTAGGATTGTCCCCAAAACTCGATATCAGTGTTTTGATGGTGTGGCTCATGCAGCAATTGCTTCTGCAGAGTATCACCATCGGCTTTTTAGCTACAAATCTTGTGACTGTCACCATCACTTATTGTAAGAGGGGAATGCAGCAAATGATCTGTAAGAGGGATTGTCAGAAGAGGAAGAAGTTTTTCGTAGTAACTTGAGCTCCGCTCCCATGTAAACTATATATAGAAAGGGTGATAGCTAGTTAATTTGTTTGCACTACCTAACTTGAAAGGATAAATTGTTTTCTCTAGTAATTAAGTTCAAGAAAGATATTTTGATGGATTCCAATATCACCCTTGAGTGCATGGTAGACGTAGGCAAATTAACCTCTATGTATTCGTTTTGCATCATGTATCAAATCAAAGCTCCTCTTGTCACGAGGTTGGTATCGTAATTCTGGTACACTAATTTTGCGTTTGGGTGCAGATTTTATCAATGTTTCCTTCGGACATATGTTGAGGTGGAGCGAGATGTTTATCAAATCAGGTAGCCTTTTCTTATTCCTATCTTTCTATATATATATATATATATATATATATATATATATATATATATATATATATACATATATACTACCTCTGTCCCGCTGGAAACTTCAAAAAAAAATTATGGCACAAGAATTAAGGGAAAAAGTGAAAAAGGTGATGTGTTGTGAGTGTTGATAGTTGAGTGGGAGAGAGAAAGTGGGGTAGAGAATAGTTAGTGGGTTAGTGGATGTGAGTATGAGAAGTGGGACCCACTAATTAAAAAGTATTAAAAACTTTCCATTTATGGATTTTGCAATTTTTATGGGACGCCCAAAATGGTAAGTTTTGCAATTTCCGGCGGGACGGAGGGAGTATATATATACATATATATATATATACATATATATATATATATATATACATATATATATATATAGGTAGGTGCTCAAATGAGAACCTAAATATCATGAGAACCGTGAGAACTTGTATCCAAGTAATGTATCCAATGTATCCAAGTGAACCATTGGATACGTTAGTTTTTACCTAATGTATCCAAGTAATGTATCCAATGTATCCAAGTGAACCATTGGATACATTAGGTAAAATCCTAATGTATCCAAGTTCTCACGGTTCTCACGATATTTAGGTTCTCACAGGAGCACGACCCTATATATATATATATATATATAGAGAGAGAGAGAGAGTCTTGCTCCTGTGAGAACCATGAGAACCACTTATAGCCTTTGGATTAGAAATAAACCAACGGTGCAGATTAGAGAGGAAGAAAAAAAAAAGCGGTGGCAATTTTGAAATTATAGGCGACGTGAGGGCATAATGGTCATATCGCTTAAAAAACACAAACGCGCGCGCCGAAGTCTGGAAAGGGGAGATCTATAGATACAAAAGGTATTTCCTACTGTATCCAATGTTCACTTGGATACATTTAGGCAAAACTAGTGTATCCAATGTTCACTTGGATAATTCATTGGATAGATTAGGTCAAAACTAAATGTATCCAATGTTCACTTGGATACAGTTAGGAAAAAACTAATGTATCTAATAGTTCACTTGGATAATTCATTGGATACATTACTTGAACAGATTAGGTCAAAACTAAATGTATCAAATGTTCACTTGGATACATTTAGGCAAAACTAATGTATCCAATAAAATGAAACATGATACTATGTTCCAGTTATAGGATACACAAACCATTGCTCTTAGTGTATCTAACGACTTATTACAAAAATGCCACCGCATAGCCACAATATAAGAACATAACGATACATTACCTGTTCTTCCCTTGAAGTTCCGACTTATTTCAAAAATGCCACCGCGTCATCCACCCTCCCAAGCCGATCTGCGCCGTCCCTTTTCTTCTAATCCAACGGCTGCTGTTGGTTCTCATAGTTCTCACACACTTATGGTTCTCATTTGAGCACCTACCTATATATATATATATATATATATATATATATATATATATATATATATATATATATATATATATATATATATATATATATCTTTCCCATGTAAAAAGTCACATACTAAATTGTTCTCCACTCAAGTCTAGTGATTTTTCATGCGTTACAATGTGGGCAGTCTGGCCGCTTAACCACAGGCGTTTTATTTTAAAGTATGCTTATTTAGGCATCAGCTTAGAGGCTGGTGATGAAATTGCAGTCACAAACTGTGATTGTGCCTGGCTTACATATTACTATGACCTTCTAAGCGCGAGATCTTGAACTTTATTCAGTTTCGAGTAGCAAGATTCTTTGGCTTTTGGAACTTCCTGTGTGACCAATTTGCATAAAAATGTGTGTTTGTGTGTGTGTGTGTATGACTTTGTGGTTATACGGTTGATTTATTTCAAGTAGTAGATTATTTCCACGTTGCTGCAGAACCTAGAATCATCTGCATAACTGGCTTGAGAGAAAGTAAGGGGCCGCTTAATACAACTTATATGTGGCTTCTAGCTAGGGAGGATTTCAACTTGGTTGAAAACTGTCCAGAAGTGTGTAAAGTAAACGGCGGAGTCGAGTCCTAGCACCCGTGACACTGTTTTCTTGAAGGATCTATTTGTCTCTTCAACTTGTTATGCTTCATTTGATTCTTGTGCATTCCCTTGAAAGCTTCATCTTTATTTCCTTTTCAAGATGCACTTGCACAGAATATAAAGTGTTTTCAGGAATCAAATGATGCTTGCCGACTCTTAAACCACCTCCACCATGATCATCATTAGTGAGGTCAATTTGTTGGTAACTGCTGCCTCTGACGCATATTTTTGTTCTGACAGCTCTGTTTTTTTCTTAATACATCGCATTTGAGATTGACTTTGAACGTGCATCAGAGTATAATGTGGTACGACTGATGATTTTCCTTCTACACGTATTATTGTGCCATGTTAATATCTAGGCATGATATATCCTGTCTATATGAACAGAGCATTCGACAAAATTCCCTAATTTCATTAGGATTCTTCTGCACCAATCGCCATCCTGATTTTCAGACACTTATATGCCCAAGATTCTACAGGATAGTGTTTGTGATATTAAATTCTCTAGCTTTAGTTTCCTTAACAAAGTCAATCTATTTGCTCAGGAAAAAGAAAGAATCAACAACATCATTTATGGTTTAGGTTTAGGATTTCTTTTGTCATGAGATTATGATTTATGGTTTACGTTTAGGATTTCTCAAATGAATAATGCAGACATGAACCTTAATAGGATAAAGAAACAGTTCAAGATAACGTTTTCTACCAAGAAAAGGAAAAAAAATAATTCTTTCTCAATCTTGTTTATGACTTGATTAATCTAAACAGTGAGATCAGAAAGAACCTTCTCAAGATACCTTGAAATGATTTATCAGTTTTCTTCTCCGAAAATCTGCCTCTTAATGAATAAAATTATGTGATATAAGAATATATTCTCCACTTTCCCGTCCCTCGTCACCCCTTTATTGCTAGAGTGTAAACGGCTCTGATCCTATTATAACACAAAGAGCTATTCAGATGTACATAGATCTTGAAGTGGGATTCGGAAGATATTCCTCTTGTCAACTTGTTCATAGCACAATTAAAGAGTCGTTGTTATCTAGCACATCATATATGGCATTTCCCTTATCCATAGAAATATCCAAACGAACTCTCTTCTTTTATTCCTATGGTCGTTTTATTTAGTTATTTCTTGTTATTTTTGATAGCCTCTATAAATAGGCGTCATCATGAACTCTCAAGTCCACCAAGAAAACCCTCACTTCGACTCTTACAAGCATTTAACTTTCTTCTCTTACAACACAATCTTTTTTTTGTAACACGATTTTTATTGCTCGAAAATGGAGAGAGTAAGAGATTTGGCATCAAGGCAAGCTGCAGTGATCTTCACCAAGGGTTCATGCTGCATGTGCCACAGCATCAAGGCATTGTTTTACGAGCTTGGTGCGAGTCCTTCAATTCATGAGGTTGACCACGATGCAGAAATGGAGCGGGCCCTACAAAGACTCGGATGTAACCCTGCTGTACCAGCTGTTTTTGTAGGTGGTAAGTATATAGGTTCGGCTAAAGACGTCATTTCCCTTCACGTTGATGGATCCCTCAAGCAAAAGCTTATCGAAGCGAGAGCAATTTGGTTCTAAAATCTTCATATTTTGGTTTAATCAAGATTTTGCTGCAATGAATTTCAAGTTCCCTGGGAGACTATGTATAGAAAACATAGAACACTTAAGTTGATATTCAGAGTAACTTGAAGTGATGGAATTTCTCTGTCTTTATATTGTAATGTTACAAAGGATATATTAGTCGATTTTGGGATCTTTTGTGTTAATTTGTTGTCAATTCCCCCAATGCATCATTGGATGGTTTTACGAGTTCGTTCTGCTAATGTGACATTTTTTCAATCTCCTAATATATGTATTTCTGGGTTCAAAGAAAAAGTATATGTACTTCTTACTGATCTTAGCTATACGAATATACACATGCCCTTACATATACTCTGTATAAGTAGAGGACGAGCTTGACACATTGTCCTCTACATTTACTTTCAAGAAAGACATTTCAAATTTTCAATGGATTTTGATATCACCCTTAATGTGCATGGTAGACATTCGCAAAATAATCTCTATACATCCCTTCTTGTATCATGTATCAAAAGAAAGCTCATCTTGTCAGGAGGTCAGTATCGTAACTCCTGTACACTAATCGTGCTTTTGGCTGCAGAATTTTTGATGTCTCCGTAGGAAATACGCTGAGGTGGAGCGAGATATTTAATTATATCCAATCGTGTATCCTTTTCTGATTCCCGTCTATCTATTTATCCTTTACTAGTTGAAATTATGGAGCACGTTACGTACTTAGATCATATTCTCCACTAAGTCTAATGATTTTGCATGTGTAACAATGTGGGCAATCTTGAAGCTTAACTACAGGCGTTTTATCTCAAAGTATGCTTGTTTAGGCATCAACTTTGTGGTTTGTGCTGAAATTGCAGTCACAAACAGTGATTGTGTCAGGCTGTGATATTACTATGACTTGCTAAGTGCGAGTCCTGAACTTTCTGTTGATTAGTCCAACAAAGTTGACTTGTACAATATCATGCTACTTGTAGTATGTTATGCAGTTTCCAGTATGAAGATATTTCGGCTTTTTTTTTTTTTTTGGTCTGAACCACCAGTATCCGAACACCACATTGGATGCCGACTAATCTGGTTCGAGCCGGGTAGGACCACAAGGGCGGAAAGCTCTCCCAACAAGTATTTAACGCTGCTGCATTCCCAGGGCTCGAACTTGAGACCTCTGGTTAAGCTAGAACACCCCTTACCAGGTGATCTAGGTGCTTCCTGTATGACCAATTTGCATAAAAGAGTGTGTGTGTGTGTGTGTGTGTGTGTGCGTGCGTGCGTGCGTGCGTGCGATTTTGAGCTATGCTCGAGACAAAGCAAAGGGCCATTTAATACAACTCACATGTGGGCTGTGGCTAGGAGAAATACAACTTGGTAGAAAACTGTCCAGAAGTGTGTGTAAAGTAGAGAGGCAAACTCGAGTCCAGGCATCCATTATACTGCTTTCTTGAAGTATCTATTTGTCTCTGCAACTTGTTATTCTTCATTTGATTCTTGTGCATGCAGAGAGGACAGAGTTGAAATGCAGACAGGCATTCACTTGAAATCGTCATCTTTATCTCCTTTTCAAGATGTGCATCCACAGAGTAAAGAGTGTTTCAGGAATCATATGATGCCTGCCGACTCTTAAACCACATCCACTATGATCATCCTTATTGAGGTCAGTCTTGTTAAAAACTACTGCCTTTGACACATCGTTTTGATCTGACAACTCCGTTTATTCTTAATACATCGTGTTTAAGATTGACAGTGAATGCGCATCAGAGTATATTGTGGTACAGATGATGATTTTCCTTCTACACGTGTTATTGTGCTATGTTAACATATGGGCATAATACATCCTGTCTATATGAACTGAGCATTCGAAAAGTCCCTTAACTTCTAAGGATTCTTCTGCAGTAATCGTCATCCTGATTTTCAGGCACTTATGTGCCCGAGATTCTATAGGATAGTGTTTGTGAGATTAGCTTCCCTACTCCCTAGCTTTAGTTTTCTTATCGAAGTTAATCTATCTACAAGAAATATATCTCACCTTATCCTAAAACTAGTGTTCCTGTGCAGAAAATGGGGAAAAAATAATGGAACTCATCTCGAGCTCCATTTTAATGATAATGGCTTCATAGATAACCGTTCACGTAATGGTTGCCTCGTTATCGTGGACCATCAAATTAATTTTTAATGAAAAAAGAAGAACTCCATAAAAGTCCCGTTTGCATTGTTAGTTTCATCCTGTCTTCAGATTAAGATTTATGGTTTTGATTTAGGAATTCTCACATGGATGCTGCAAATGAACCCTACTAGGATAAAGAAACAGTTCAAGATAAGCTTTCTACCAAGAAAAATGAAAATCTTTCCCAATCTTGTTTATGACTTAACTAATCCAAACAGTGAGATCAGAGAGAACCTTCTCAAGATACCTTCAAATAATTTATCTGTTTTTCTCCGAAAGTCTGCCTCTTTCCAAATAAAATTCAGTGATAAAAAGAATCTATCCTCCACTTTCCCGCCCCTCGTTACCCTTTATAGCTAGAGAGGCAATGTCTAAAAATTACTCTGATCCTACTATTACCCGAAGAACTATTCAGATGTACAGAGATCTTGAAGTGGGATTCGGAAGATTTCCCTCGTGTCAACTTGTTCATAGCACAATTAAAAGAGGCATTTCCTTTATCCATAGAAATATCCAAACGAACTTTCCCTTTCCGTTCCTATGGTCGTTTTATTTAGTTATTTATATATGGTGATTCTTGATAGCCTCTATAAATAGGCTCATGAACTCTCAAGTCCACCAAAATTACCCTCACATACAGTCTTACAAGCATACAACTTTCTGCTCTTAGAACATGATTTTAATTTTTTTGCTCGAAAATGGAGAGAGTAAGAGATTTGGCATCAATGCAAGCTGCAGTGATCTTCACCAAGGGTTCATGCTGCATGTGCCACAGCATCAAGGCATTGTTTTACGAGCTTGGTGCGAGTCCTGCAATTCATGAGGTTGATCACGATGCAGATATGGAGCGGGCCCTACAAAGACTTGGATGTAGCCCTGCTGTACCAGCTGTTTTTATAGGTGGTGAGTATATAGGCTCGGCCAAAGACGTCATATCCCTCCACGTTGATGGATCCCTCAAGCGAAAGCTCATCCAAGCCAGAGCAATTTGGTTCTAGTAATCTTCAAATTTTGGTTAATCAAGATTTTGCTGCAATGAATTTCAAGTTCCCTAGGATACTATGTTTAGAAAAGATAGAATGCTTTAAGTTGATATTCAGAGTAACTTGAAGTGATGGAATTTCTCTGTCTTTATATTGTAGTGTTACAAAGGATATATTAGTCGATTTTGGGATCTTTTGTGTTAATTTTTATTCAATTCCCTCAATGCATCATTGGATGGTCTTACGTGTTCGTTCTGCTAATGTGACATTTTTCAATCTCCTAATATATGTACTTCTGAGTTCAGAAAAAATGTATGTGCTTCTTACTAATCTTAGCTATATGCATATAAAACGTGCCCTTACATATACAAGTCAAGAACGAACTTGACACATTGGTTGTATGTGAGTTTGTTTTTACATTTTTCTTTAACATTTGCTTTCAAGAAAGATATTTCAATGGATTCCGATATCACCCTTGACGTGCATGGTAGACATTGGCAAATTAATCTCTACGCGTTCTTTCTTGCATTATGTATCAAAAGAAAGCTCATCTTGTCAGGAGGTCAGTATCGTAATTCTTGTACACTAATTGTGCTTTTGGCTGCAGGTACTTTTGATGTTTCCGTAGGATGTACGCTGAGGTGGAGGGAGGTATTTATCCAATCGGGTATCCTTTTCTGATTCCCATCTTTCTATTTATCCTGCTCTAGTTGACATTATGGAGCACGTTACGTACTTTGATCATATTATCCACTTAAGGCTAATGATTTTGCATGTGTAACAATGTGGGCAATCTTGAAGCTTAACTACAGGTGTTTTATCTTAAAGTATGCTTGTTTAGGCATCAACTTTGTGGTTTGTGATGAAATTGCAGTCACAAACAGTGATTGTGCCAGGCTGAGATATTACTATGACTTGCTAAGTGCGAGTCATGAACTTTCTGTTGATTAGTCCATCAAAGTTGACTTGTACAATATCATGCTACTTGTAGTACGTCATGCAGTTTCTAATACCAAGATTCTTCGGCTTTTGGGACTTCCTGTACGATCAATTTGCATAAAAATGTGTGTGTGTGTGTGTGTGTGTGTGGCTTGGTGGGTATAAACTTAGTGGTTGCTGATGGAATGTGATTGATTTTGAGCTACTAGAATCATCTGCATAACTGGCTCGAGACAAAGCAAAGGGTCACTTAATGCAACTTATATGTGGTCTCTGGCTAGGAAGAATTTCAACTTGGTTGAAAACTGTCCAGAAGTCTGTAAAGTAGAAAGGCAAAGTCGAGTCCTTGCATCCATTATAGTACTCTTTTCTTGAAGTATCTATTTGTGGCTGCAACTTGCTATTTTCCATTTGATTCTTGTGCATGCAGGGAGGGCCAGAGTTGAAATGCAGATAGGCATTCACTTGAAAAGCTTCATCTTTATCTCGTTTTCAAGATGCTCATGCACAGACTAAACAGTGTTTCAGGAATCAAATGATGCCTGCCGACTCTTAAACCTCCTCTTGGGATAATAGGTACTGTAACTGGTATTCTTGTGATCGGTTTACTACCACATCCACTATGATCATCCTTCTTGAGGTCAGTTTTTTTTGTAAGAAACTACTGCCTCTGACGCATCTTTTTTATGTGACAGCTCTGTTTATTCTTAATACATCGTGTTTAAGATTGACAGTGAACGTGCATCAGAGTATAATGTGGTACGATTGATATTTCCCTTCTACACGTGTTGCTGTGTCATGTTGATATCTAGGCATAATGCATCATGAAAGCAGATGTCCTATGTTAGGGTTGTGTTGCACCCTCTTCCTCCCAAATTAAAATCGTAAGGATCGTTTCATTTTTAACAATTCCTTACAAAATTGAACGTCCTTTTTTGTTGTAGTCCCAAAGTTAGTATTCTCTTTTACCTAAATGAATGTCTGAAATTCCCTAACTTCGTAAGGAATCCTCTGCTGTAATTTTCATCATGAAGATCAAAGGACACTTTTATGCCTGAGATTCTATAGGGTAATGTTTGTGTGATCAGCTTCCCTAGCTTTTGTTTCCTAAACAAAGTCAATCTATATACAAGAATCAACAACATCATTTAACAGTGATGACGGTCCTCAGTGTTCACTTCATAGCTGTACAATCAGGAACTTAAAATCTCGCCTTATCCTAAAACTTGTGGTTCCTGTGCAGAAAAAGAAAAAGAAAATGGAACCCATCTCGAGCTCCATTTAAGTGATAATGGCTTCCCATATAACCATTGACATAATTGTAGCCGTATTGCCTTAAACCATCGAATTAATGTTTAATGAAAGAACAACAACTCCATAAAAGTCCCGTATCATTGCTAGTTTCATCCTGTCATAAGAATAAGATTTATGGTTTTGGTTTAGGATTTCTCAAATGTTTGGAAAAAGATTACAGGATAAAAAGATAAGGTTTCCTACCAAGAAAAAGGAAAATCTTTCCCAATCTTGTTTATGACTTAACTAATCTAAACAGTGAGATCAGAGAGAACCTTCTCAAGATACCTTCAAATAATTTATCTGTTTTTCTCCGAAAGTCTGCCTCTTTCCAAATAAAATTCAGTGATAAAAAGAATATATCCTCCACTTTCCCGCCCCTCGTCACCCTTTATAGCTAGAGAGGCAATGTCTAAAAATTACTCTGATCCTACTATTACCCGAAGAACTATGCAGATGTACAAAGATCTTGAAGTGGGATTCGGAAGATATTCCTCGTGTCAACTTGTTCATAGCACAATTAAAGAGTCGTCGTTATCTAGCAAATCAAACTTTCCTTTTCCGTTCCTATGGTCGTTTTATTTAGTTATTTATTGGGATTCTTGATAGCCTTTATAAATTAGGCTCATGAACTCCCAAGCTCACTAAAACAATCCTAACTTACATTCTTACCAGCATATAATATTTTTCGCTCTTACAAGATTTTTATTGCTTTAAAATGGAGAGAGTAAGAGATTTGGCATCAAGGCAAGCAGCAGTGATCTTCACCAAGGGTTCATGCTGCATGTGCCACAGCATCAAGGCATTATTTTACGAGCTTGGTGCGAGTCCTGCAATTCATGAGGTTGATCACGATGCAGAAATGGAGCGGGCCCTACAAAGACTCGGATGTAACCCTGCTGTACCAGCTGTTTTTGTAGGTGGTAAGTATATAGGCTCGGCTAAAGACGTAATTTCCCTCCACGTTGATGGGTCCCTCAAGCGGAAACTCATCGAGGCCAGAGCAATCTGGTTCTAGTAGTCTTTAAGCTCCCTGAGAGACTATGTAGAGAAAAGATAGAGCCCTTTAAGTTGATATTCAGAGTAATTTAAAGGGATGAAATTTCTGTCTTTTTATTGTACTAGTAATATTACAAAGGGTATATTAGTCAATTCCGGGACTTATATTTTCATCAGTTCCCCTCAATCCAACATTGGATGGTTGTTAGGTGCGCGCTATGCTGATGTGGCATTCTTCGATCTCCTAATATATGTACATGTTACTGATATTAAAATAAAACGGCGAACATGTCACATTGACTACAAGTCGGGTGAATTTTATTCTTATGCCACTCGAGTCGTTGGCATAAGTGGCTCAACGCAAAATGAAAGGGCCATTTGCATCTTGGATATGTGTAAAGTGAAAGGTGAAGTCGAGTTGCCTGATCAAAAAATTGTTTAATTTAGAGTCTGTAAAAAACAGACGCGACAATCATCCAATGGTGCATTGAGGAATCATGAAAAAGAGAGAGAGATACAGAATTTCGTCCATTAGATATAGAGATGCTGACATACATTTGTCCATAACCATAAAATTTATCTCCTTTTCAGATGCCTTCATGACATGTAAGCAAAATTCCCCAATGAAATGTGTTATCATGAATAGAATGATGCTCAAAACACACACCCTGAATCATACATGTGATTTTACTATTTTAGCCTCTGTTAAAGCTAGGCCTATGTAGGACTATCTTTCCCTGAATCCACCTACAGTTTTTGTAGCACCAGGTTCCCCTTTAACCTCGATACTTCACGCGAAGGGGTAAATTCTAAATGAATACACCCTCAATGTCCAAAAAAGTGTTCAAATTTACTCTCGATGAAGAGCAATTGAAAGTTTTTTGAACAGTCATTTCGGGACGAAGGGAGTACAATGCATCTCTGAACAAAATGAGTTATCTGCAACAGGGGCGGATCTAGGCCCTATGAGAAGGGTACTTGAACCCTGACTTTTGTAATTTTTACAAATTTACCCTTTACAATTTTTGAATTTACTATATTGATCCCATTAAAAGAAAAATTCAAGGGGTCTAGGTCCGCCACTGTCTGTAGAAATCATTGCATGTGTGGTCATATATTCCAAACTTCATAAGCCTTCTTCTAAGTACAGTAATCATCATCCAGTTGAACGAAGTGGACACTTTTATATAAACGCGAGATTCTATTGCTTTGACAGTGATAAGAACACCATATTCTATGGTAGTTATTGCAGTTACTATATCTTGATAGCAAAGTCGTTTCTAATTAAACAGCGAAAGAAATATACCTAACTATAAGTATATATGCGACAGATGTGAAATGGTAGTATCATTAAGGACAGTGAGACACTTAGTATTGGACAAATGGAGTACAATGGCTCTTCCTCGACGACTCCTATAAATAAGTGATGATGAAATCCTCAAAATCCACCAACACAAAGCTTTTCCTCTGTTCTTAGGACAGTAAGTTGTCGAAACAGTACTAGATTTATTTCTGAAAAATTAAGAATACATGGATAGAGTAAGAGATTTGGCATCAAAGAAAGCAGCTGTGATCTTCACCAAGAGCTCGTGTTGCATGTGCCCTGCAAGTCACAAAGTTGATCACGATGCAGATATGGAGTGGGCCCTACAACGCCTAGGCTGCAACCCTGGCATACCAGCAGTGTTCATAGGTGGTATATATATACTCCCTCCGTCCCGCTCGAATTAGGATTCTTGGTCAAGTAAGTTATACTTTGACCAACAATTTGAAGAAACATAATTATCTTAATGAAAATCTAAAAATAGTTATTTAGTTTATTATTAATCGTGAAAAAATAACAATTTTAAAATTTTTATTAGGATCATTTATTTTTCTTCAAATTATTGGTCAAAGTATAAATTGGTTGACCAAGAATCATAATTCGAGCGGGACAGAGGGAGTATATATATAGGATCAGCCAAAGATGTAATTATTAGGATTTAAGAGGGTTAGACGAAGTCAAACATACATGGTAGAGAAGAAGTAATATGAATGACTCAAGATTATTATGATACTAGAGGTACATATATATAGGGTTATACAGAAAGTTCTAGAGTTCTAGTCTAGCTTGTTGTACAAGATACAATCTCCTAATGATATACTCCCTCCGTCTCACCCGAATTAGGATTTTTGGGTTGGGAACGGGGATTAAGGAAAAAGTGTTATTGGAGTAGGTGTTGTGAGTATGAAAAGTAAAGTAGGAGAGAGAAAGTGGGGTAGAGAATAATGAGTGAAGAGTTGTGATGTGAATGTGGGTCCCATTAAATAAAACATTTCCAATTTTGGGTTGTCCTAATTCGAATGGGACACCCAAAATGGAAATTTGTCCTAATTCGAGTGGGACGGATGGAGTACAATATCTAGGTTAGGTAAATAATATCTAAAAGATATTTACAAAATATACTTTGGAATATATAATATTCCTTAGACGCTCCCGCAAGATGGACGATCCTTGGATAAGTTCAATCTTGGAAATACATGAGATGAACCGGGTGTGATGAAGCAGTTGAGGTGGATGAGTTCCCGGATGCGTGTGATGTTGCCGTGATGGGTTTGGCAAAAGGTTGAAGCACGTGTTGTCACCTTGATCGTCACCTTTGTAGGGGTTGTACCCCTCACGTGGAAGATAAATTGGTCTTCACGATGACGAGTTTGTAGTGGTACCTTTGGAGTTTTTACGCCAGAAAGATGGTTGTGTGGTGGAGAGCCGGCTGAGGTTATTCGGCAGGAGGGTTTGCCGACGGTGGTGCAGTAGGTGGTGGGTTAGTGTGGTATGGAGAGAGTGAGAGGGCGTCGGCAATTGGGTTGTGCTGAGGGTGGTGTGATGTTGGGGGAGTGGTGGTGTGGATAGGGGGTAGGGCTTGGGATGGCGTTGAATGGTTGTGCCAAAGAGGGACAGGTTGAGAGTGTAGTAGGGGCAACGGCAGTAGGGTTGTGCCGAGTGTGCTGCCGGGTGAGGGGTTCAAACTAATGAGCAGAAGTAAGATGGGTTCGGGCGGGTTAGTTGTTGGTGCGGGCGAGTGAAGAGGATGAAAAAGTGGGAGTAGATGGAGGGTTTGGGGCAGGGGGAGTCCGGCCGGGTGAAGAAGGTGGTCCGGCCGGATCATGGAGCTGGGTTTGGTGGGGAGAGGGCTAAATGCGGGGTGAGTTAGGAAGGAGAGAGTGTGGCATATGGATGTTGCCACAAAAGGTGGCAGGTTCGGCAATGAGGTGTTTGCCGGGGCGGGAGAGATGGAGGGAGGGGGTTGGCGGGGTGGAGGGTTTAGGGAAGTGTTAGGGTATTGGCAAAGGAGTGGTTGCCGAGTTTTTTTTTTTTTTTTTTAATTGAGGCCCGAGTTATCTGGTTCTAGCAACCTATGTACAACCTTTTTAGCTGGTAGCTCTGTTGTGAAGAAAGAGTCAAAAGTATGTCGTGAAAATATTTTTTCGTTAAGTTCTAGCTTTCTTTCTTTGCTTGGAACGCTCGTATTTCAAATGGTGAGAGGTTTGAGCATATCTACTTGCAATTGTGGTTAATTTGCGTTAGTTTCGTTATGTTTTCTGGTTCCCTGTACATGAATTTGAGCACTTCTATAATAGACTGAACTCGTAAATCAGCTTACTTGACAGCAATATAAACGCTCTTACTTGCAGAATGTACATATATTCAGATCTTGTGGCTCGTAAATAAGCTACGACTTAACGAGGCATATATAACTTCTGATTAGACATTGGACATGTCTAGACAGAGAACTTATGCCCCGTCTCGCAACTGACAACTGCATATTTATATCAAATCTCAAGTTAAAACTGTACTTATATAATTTTCAGATTTTCTACTTCAGATTGATTAGATCTATCTTTTTTTTTTGTTTTATTTCCTTGGAATCACTACATGTTCAAATGGCAAACATGGTTGAATCTAAGTTGAAAAATCTGTTCTTAACCATCAACTTTTGTGTCATTTCTAAAATCTTTAGCCCATCGACAGATCATGTTAAAGCAAGCAATATGCAACACAACAATCCTTCGAATCTAATTTCTCTCTCTCTCTCTCTCTCTCTCTCTCTCTGTTTCTGACCTGTAGAGTAGCCTGGTTGGACTATGTTTGTTTGTATTGAGCATGGAAACAAAGAAATATATACAAGCAAAGACTCACACGTATAGTAGAGGGACTAGACTTGGCATGATCACACGTGTGGGAGCGTTCTGCATGCCAGTTGGTGGGCGAGCGCAACACAAAAGAATCATATATGCAGAGCCACCGAAAGCTATGTATCTCACTCCCAAATCTTTCGAGCTAGAGAAGATATCGAATAAATCAGTGACGATGATTAGAGGAATCTGAATATTGGAAATATATTTGACTGGTCTTAAGATCGTTTCCAACGTTTCTTGAACATTAACGGACAATATTCAAGCCCAGTAAGATCTGCAGGAACTGAAACACATGGTCTGTAATATGAACACGTAGTTGCACTAACCAAAACTTCCTCACTTTAGCTATGTTCTTGGAAGATCTAACGGTTGTCATTCGTCTAAGGGGTAGATATTTAGGCACAACAAGAATCTATGTGATCAACTTGTTCAGAACAAACTTGAAAAAGCGGCTTTTTTTTTAGTTTTTGGCATCTAAATAAAAGCACATTCTCTTTTTGAATGTTCTTGTTTCAACAAAGGGGTAGTCTTCTTGATGTTTTTATAAATAGAGCAAGCACGACGACACAAAGTTCAAGCAAAACTTAAGCTTCAACCCCCCCCCCCCCCCTCCTCTTCCAGCTCCCTCCTCTATCAGAACTCAAAACCGTCAGATCACAAATTTGATCCGATGGATAAGATATCGGGATTAGTATCAGAAAATGGAGTGGTTCTCTTCAGCAAGAGCACGTGTTGCTTGTGCTATGCAGTGAGCATTCTGTTCCAAGAACTTGGGGTGAACCCTTTGCTTCACGAACTGGATCGCGACCCTGAAGGAAGGGAAATGGAGAAGGCTCTTCTGAGGATGGGGTGCAATGCACCTCCCGTGCCGGCTGTATTCATAGGCGGGAAACTCGTGGGGTCCACCAACGAGGTCATGTCCCTCCACCTTAGTGGATCCCTCATCCCCATGCTCAAGCAATACCAGAACGTCGCTAACTCTGTGTCTTAGATAATAAAATTTCAACAACTTGGCTGATACCATATTAATTAGAAGAATAAGCTTGGCTCAAAATTAAACTGTGAGCTTTATGTTAAATAGCCTTATGCCCTTATGTAGGTTGTGTTCATGTGTTTAATTAGTAGTTTTCCTTAGCTATTATGTTAGCTCAAGCATGTAGCTTATTTGCTTAGCAGGGGAAGAACACATTAAACCAATGTATCATATTTCCTTTGATTAATGAAATTATCTTGTTTTAGTCTAGTATTAGTCATATTTCTTACTCCCTCCATCCCAAAATGATCTTCACATTTGACTATTCAAACTTTTTAAGGATATGAACACTTGCTTCCATAGTCATGTTTTGTTTGTGCATTTTTGAGCCTAAATTGTAGAAATGTGAAGAACTTTTTGGGACAATGAAAAATGGCAAATAGGAAGATCATTTTGGGACGGATGGAGTACATAAAATTATTTCTATACGACCATGGCAATGGATATCTGGTTCGAGTCCTGAAACTAGTCTCTTGCATGTTTGTAGTGTAAATGTTTGCTTATATTTCACCCTTGTTTCCCCGAAGCCTTGCTGTGCGGGGATGCTTTGCGCTACTGCTGCTACAGGCTGTCTTTTTTAACAAATGCGATGAATAGTGTCGTATGCTTATATATCACCCTGATCAAAAAAAAAAAAAACCACAAAATTATTATTAGGGGGTCTGCAATCTTTTTCCTCGTCGAAATCTCTCTCCCTAGTCTTCTTCGGATAGATTGTTTCAATCTGACATGAAACAAGAACACTCCTTGAGATTACGACTTTGTTGCTGCTTATTATGAAACACCAACGCTTGTGAGTTGAGCCTTTTCTATACTGGCGATATATAGTATATACTAGGTAGTTTCCAAACGCTAAGAATATAATTGATGATCAATTTTTGAAAAGAAGGCGTATTTTTGGCTATAGAGGTATGAGTTTTGCAAGTAATTATATCAGGAAAAAAACTAATGTAGTCGACGTTTTTGAGAGTCTAGTTTCAATCCTCCACTAGTTGGTAACCCGTGGAAACTAATTTACTATTTTTTCGTATTTTATTTTTTATTATTTTATTTAGTAATGTAACATAATAATTTTTTAATATAACTATATTGTATATGAATTAAAATGTTTGCTTATAAATTTAAGAAAATTGTGTCAATTTTTTAGTAATAATTAAAATAATTATTATAATCAACTAATATTATTAATTGTACTTATTAACATATATAATAACTATTATTATTATTATTCACTAATAATACTAATAATTATAATTAACCTATATATTAACTATTATAATTAATTAATACTCCCTAGGCCCTAGAGTAAGAGTCTACCTTATTTGCGCACACTTATTAAAGACACAATAGAAAATTGGTAAATGTACCAATTTCAAAAAAAAAATCCCGTTTCATATTCTTACTTATTTCGAATCTTTTCGAAAAAGTTAAAATATTTAAATCGCCCATCTACAATTCTTCAAATGAGTGGTAAAAAGGGTATAATTGTCCAAAACACTATTCATTCTTTTTCATCATTTATCCTTTTAGGAAATAGACTTTTAGTGAGACGTACAAAATAGAAAATAGGACTCTTACTCTCGAACGGAGCGCGTACTATTAATATTAAATATTAACATTTATTGTATAATGATTAACTAATACTATTAATAATAATAGTTAACTTATATAATGACTATTATGATTAACTAATAATACTATTAATAATAATAATTAATATATATAGTAACTATTATGATTAACTAATACTATTAATAGTAATTTTTAGTTTATTTAATAGTTAATTATAATAGTTAAATATAAATGTTAATTATAATGATAGTTAACTATTAATAGTCAATTGTTATTTGTTTAACAATGTTAACTAATTATATTAATTACTATATAAAATAAATATTATAGTAACTATTACTAATAATAGTAATAATTACGATTAAAGATAACTATTATAGTTAACTATAATAGTAACTATTACTAATAATAGTAATACTTAACTACAGTACATAACTACTATAGTTAACTATTACTAATAATAGTAATAGTTAACTATAGTAGTTATGTACTGTAGTTAAGTATTACTATTATTAGTAATAGTTAACTATTACTTAGTAATAGTTAACTATTACTAATAAGGGGAAATGACAATTTAGGGTCCAAAGTTTAGGGGGGGTGTGCCAATAGGGGTCTGATGTTTTATTTTTATCAATTTAGGGTCCAATGTTAACAACGTTAGTCAATTTTGGGTTTTTTGACGGAAATGTTAGAAAAAATCGTTAAGTGCCACGTGAGTTGCACATGCAACTTAACTGACGTTATTTGGGGTTAAAATTACCAATTTACCCTTCATACCAAACCCTAAATTGACAAAATCCTAAAGTTTGGACCCTATTTTGTCATTTTTAAAAATTAACAAATTAAATTTCAAAATTTTCCACTTCACCGTATATTAATTAAATAAAAATTATTTTTATGCATGTTTAATGTATTCAAATTTAAAATAAATATTGTATTGATATAAATCTGTCATTACCCTATTAATAACTATAACAGGAAAAAACAAAATAGAATAGTAATATTAAATATTAATGATAAGATAATATATATATATATATATATATATATATTCTTTAAACATATACAATACATAAATAAAAATTACTTAAAGAAAATGTTTTTTTTTGTAACAAATATTTAATGGGGTAATGACATATTTATATCTAATACGATATTTATTTTCAATTTGAATACATTAAACATGCATAAAAATATTTTTTATTTAATTAATATATGGTGAAGTGAAAAATTTTGAAATTTAATTTGTTAATTTTTAAAAATGACAAAATAGGGTCCAAACTTTAGGATTTTGTCAATTTAGGGTTTGGTATGAAGGGTAAATTGGTAATTTTAACCCCAAATAACGTCAGTTAAGTTGCATGTTCAACTCACGTGGCCACTTAACGATTTTTTCTAACATTTCCGTCAAAAAACCCCAAATTGACTAACGTTGTTAACATTTGACCCTAAATTGACAAAATTAAAACATCAGACCCCTATCGGCACACACCCCCTAAACTTTGGACCCTAAATTGTCATTTCCCCTACTAATAATAGTAATAGTTACTATAATAGTTAATTATAATTGTTAAAAATTGACAAATCAACTGTGTCACCTATTATGAAATAAAATAATATATTAGAGTAAATAAAATATGCATATTCCATCTTTGACATTGAGTGAGAAAATAAAATAAAACTAAAAATAGGGGAATCCCACTCCCACACATGGAAGGACAGGACAGAGCCAATCGGTCTTTTCTTTTGCTTCTCATTTGCACTTGTCAATCTTTATGGCGAATTTTGAAAATGTTGTCATGATGTGGATTGTTGCTTTTCAATTGGAAATGGAAATACCACAATGGAATGGATCCCTCTCATAATCTTTAGATTTTGCTAATATGGTCTTTGCCTTCATCACTCTGGGTCATCCAAATTATCTAATTTGACGTGTTTGAATAACAACAATCTTTCACATAATCAAGATACTCTCTCTGTCCCAGAAAGATAGTTTTTTTTTTTTTTTTGTTACTAGGAAGAAACTTTGAGCAATAATTAAAGCTAATTTTAATTATTCTAATGAAAATTCCAAAATTTTTATTGATACATCATTATAAATACTATTAATACCAATTTTTAGATTCACATTAAAATAACTAAAAGTAGTTTTACTTATTGCTCAAAGTTTTTTTTGTAGTAACAACGAAAAATAATGACTATCTTTCCGGGACAGGGGAGGAATATACTCGCTCCGTCCCACCTCACTTGAGACTTATTTCTATTTTGGTCCGTCCAACTTCACTTGAGACTCCCCAAAATGGTATTTTTTTTTATATATAATTTATATTCAATCTACCCCACCCACTCATTATCTCTCTTCATTTTCCACCATACAATTCATTCAATCAACCTACTATTAACCTCACTCATTCTCTCTATTCATTTTTTACCACACATTTTCTTTATTTTATCATTTTTCTTTAGTTATTGTGCCCACTTTTTATGTCTCAAGTGAGGTGGGATGGTGGGAGTATTCAAAGAGGGTAAATCCGTCACACTCCCTCCCTCCCTCCCAAAATTATCTTCGCGTTTGACTATTCAAACTTTTTAAGAATATGAGCACTTGCTTCACTAGTCATGCTTTGTTTAGGCACTTTTAAGCTTAAATTGTAGAAATGTGAAGAACTTTTTAGGACAATAAAAAAGGACAAATGGGAAGTTCATTGCTATGTGTGGCATTGAGAGATAAAAATTCAATAAACCTACCTGAGAGACGGCCGTATATAATTACACCATCGCGCCAACAGATCCTATTAAAAATTAAAAATAATAAAATAGGCTAGCGAGCGAACCAAACAAAGTCTCTATACCCGTCTCTGCATATTTGGGGAAATAGAAATACCGACAGTCAATGCCCTAACCCTAACCCCATTCAATTCGACATCATTTCTGGCGATTCATTAATGGCGTCTTGATCAGGTATGACTAAAACTCCCTCCCTTTCATTTGACTTTTCCATCACCTTTTCCTGCCCAAAAATCTGACCAACTTTACGGAATCCTCTTCGTATTGCATTTTCAGTTGAAAAACTTCAAATTCTTCCAATTGTTTGGTTCTTGAAGTGAAATTTGATCATATAATATGTCGTTTCTTGAAATTTGATTGCTGAATTATTGGATTTTGTTTTGCAGTTAGGGACTCAAGTTTTAGTAGGTTGGAGATTGGATCATATGAATTCTTACCCCTGTGTTCTGTAACCGGCGAATCAAATGTATTGTTGTTGTCGTTTCTTGCTGGTTACTTAATTTTTGACGGATTGACTAAGGTTAGTGAATCTGTGGATTCTGTGTTCTGCGTGTTTTTTCCCTAATGTTCGTGATTCAAGTCAGTCAGGTACAAATATACAGATATTTTCTTACATGTTATTAAGATTTTTTACATTTGTCTCGTTTTAGCATCTGTTGTAGTAAGAACCTTGAGATAGTTGGACAGATATATTGGGGAAGAATCGGTTCTGTGTATCGAGGTGTTTTCACTGTGTTGCGTTTGATCTGGAAGATTGATTTATGAGGATTGGGGTTGCCATGGCTGATGGAGAGGACAATATTGAACTTAAATTCAGAATATTCGATGGGACAGATATCGGCCATAGAACCTATGCATCATCTACTACTGTTGCTGATCTCAAGCAAAGGCTTGTTGCTGAATGGCCTCAAGGTTTGTAAAATTTGTGTCTGTGTGTGTGAGTGCTTTGATGCCTACGTATTCAGCTTAAGTCAGTTTCCCCCAATTATATTTACGACAATTCAATTTATGCTAAGATGCTGTAAGGCTGGTTACTTTGATTCATTTGGGCAACTTTATTGGATGTAGTGGATTAACTATCCCAGATATAAGTGGTCAATCAGCTTGATAATTTATGACTTATTTGCTTTTGTATTTAATTATATAAATGTCTGTAAATGTTTAGTCTGAAAAATGGATTATTAAACTGACTATACTAGTTTTTTTCTGGTTGAATGATGTATTTGCTTTTGTATTTAGTCATATAAATGTCTGTAAATGTCAAGTCTGAAAGATTATAAAAAGTAACTATACTAATTTTTACTCGGGTTGACTTGAGTCACAAGTGCTATTAACTCTACATAAACACAGAGTCTTAATATGTAGGCATGTGATGGTCCGTTTTATCATATGCCTGAACCAAATCATGGATCAATATGTCATTGTCAGCATTTTGTGTTCCTCTTCTTAAGAAATCTGTATGCACAAGTGGATTTTGCTGCTAAAAAAGAACAAATATACATTTTCTTCTGCCGATTTTGTGCCTTTTGTATTAACAAACTATGTTTGACGTAATTTCGCTGATGAGATAAGGCCTTTGTTACATGACTGGAATTCGTTGAAGACTTGATGAACACTTTTCCGTGCAACTATGCATATTAGCTGTAGTCTACTGTCTTCTTCTTAACATATTATTGCTCATAGTTTGAGAGTTGAACATAAGCTTGTGCACATCATCTCAGTGTTTGGTTGCGTCTGTTTATTTAGTTTAACCAAGATTATTTTCTTGTATGGACTTAGCATTATGCAGTTGATTTAGTTGTTAGATTATGACTTCAAATAAGTTGTTATTTACTTGTTCCTTCCAATTGCAGGTAAATCAGTCACGCCAAAGTCAGTGAATGATATGAAACTTATTCATGCTGGAAAAGTGTTGGAAAATAACAAGACACTTTCCGAGTCCAGAATAAATGTGGGGGACCTTTCTGGGGGTGTTATAACTATGCATGTTGTGGTTCAACCTGTTGTTGTGAAAAAGAAGTCAGGTATGTTTAGCTTTTTTGATTCTCTTTATGTCATTAAGATGTTTAGTATGCAATTTATGCAACTCTTACCCCCCCCCCCCCCCCCACCCTCACCCCAACCCCAGGTCCAATTGTAATAGCTTTGAACAAGAATATTACGACATTCTTGATTTAAAAGGGGGAGAAAGATGTGTTATTCTACTTGGTCTATATCTTTCCCAACTTCAAATGAGAAAGAATAAGCAAGAAAAAACTATGTTTCTTTTTTGGAAGTTGTGTTGAATATTGAAGGATAAGTTTAGTTGTGCAATGCAGCCAAGTTAATTGTTACCAGCAATGTCGAATATTAGGCATCCTAATAAACAGACTAAACAATTCTGCTGCATTTTGTTGTCAGGGTAGCGAATATAGCTTTCCTCTAGAATTTATATTTTTATTTTATTTTTGTGTCCCCATTCCTTTTTCCTATTTTATTTATTGTCACGAAGTCTATTATCCGTCCCTTACTTTCTGAGTTGTTTTCATGCTTTGCTATGATGCAGACAAGGATGCAATGCTAAAGCAGAACTCTTGCTCATGCAGTATTCTGTAAGGGGACGGAACCAACGATTGTGGCTTCCTTGTTGTATGTGATGCTCTTTGCACATTTTCATCTTTCTTTTCAGTAATCGTTTCGTGTAACTCTATAAATGCCTTAAGTATAGAAAGATGGGCGAACGAGTGAGATTTTAGTCATTCTACCTATTCTCTTGTGTTGTAATCATTTGTCGATAATTGAAATTGAATTTATATGTAAAAGCTTTTTCTCATTACTTGTGTTGTCCTAGGCGTCACCCCCCCTCCTTCCCAAAAATGGTTGTCCAATATTATTGATGACCAATAACAAAAATGGATGTTTATTTTAAAATGGAGTACAAGTTTTAATTTGTCAAAACTTGCATACCATATCGCAAATGAAAGTGTTATTTTTATATTCAAAACCCATTTTTTTCTAAGATTTTGTCTTGTTTGTGTTTTACACACCCACTTAATTTGTATGTTCAAGTTTCTCAACAAACAATTGTTTGTGGAATTACATTTTAAAGTATCATAATGTGATTTTTTTGCACCCTCTTAAAAGATGTCCTGATCTTTTGTTTTTTGTTTATGTTCGGCCAAAAGGAGGGATCGATTCCTAAACTTTGAATTTGACTTTCACCACTGAATTACTCATTTAAAGTTGTGTTCTGATACATTTTACACTATAATTATATTTTATATTATTAAAATGCAATTTGTACACCTATTTTAAAATATATATATATATATATCAAATTACTCCCTCCGTTTCATGTGATTAGAGACCAAAAATTTTGGCACACAAATTAAAAATAAGTAAGAGAGAGAAACAGTGGGAGGAGGTGTTTGTGAGTATGAAAAATTAAATAAGAGGGAGAATGAGTGAGAAGAATGGTAAAGATTCTTTACCATTTTTGGGTAGTCTCAAGTCACGTAGAATAGACGGGGAAAAAAATCTCAAGTGACATGAAACATATAGAATATACTCCCTCCGTCTCATTCGAATTAGGACAAATTTCAATTTTGGATGTCCCATTCGAATTAAGACAACCAAAAATAGAAGTGTTTTATTTAATAAGACTCATATTCACTCTCCTATTTCACTTGGTGGGTGGGGTGGGGGGTGGGGGGGGAGGGGGACGGAGGGAGTATAGAAGTAGTACTTGATAGGAACGTTGACCAAATCAATCCGAATCCATTCGGTGGATCGTAACTCCAACTTTACAGTGAACAGGTTCACATAACCTTTTCGGTGGAAACATTAAAAATAAATAAAATCATGGCGCCATTACCAAACCACGTGACTCTCTTCCCACCTTTTTTTTTTCCCATCCAAGCCCAAACAAAACACACACTCGAGAAAATATCACCCCAACCATTAACAGAGTACAGTTATTTTGTGCCTTCTAATCTGAACCGTTTACATGCTTGGATAATATCAACATAAACGGTTGATATTAAAGGGCACATGGAGGGAGGGGCACAAGATATCTGGACTCCGTTAACAACATCTCAACTCTTTCACCCTTATTTCTCTTCATTTTTTCATTAGTTTCAATTCTTAGCACCTCAAAAATGCTAGCAGCTGAAATAATCCCCTAATTTATTTATTTATTCAAACTTCAATTTCATTTAGTTTTTCAATTTCTCCTGTTTCTGAGTAGTACAACACTATGCCGAATTCTGCTCCAATTCTCTCCCACGTCGAAATCAAACAAGACCATGATCACCACCACTCCGTGACAACGGAAACCCATTCCCGCCTCTGTGATTTCTGCTCCGGCGCCACCGCAATACTCTACTGCCGCGCCGACACCGCCAAGCTCTGCCTATCCTGCGACCGACAAGTCCATTCCTCCAACCACCTCTTCACCAAACACACCCGCTCATTACTCTGCGATTCCTGCAATTCGGCCCCCGCCACCATTTTCTGCTCCACAGACAGCTGCGTTCTCTGCCAGAACTGCGACTGGGAACGCCACTTATCGGCTGCACATGACCGCCGGCCGGTTGAAGGGTTTACTGGGTGTCCGGCGGTGATTGAGCTGCTGTTGATTTGGGGGTTTGAAGATTTGAGCAAGAAGAGTTTGATTGGTGGGGATTCAGATGATGGGATTTCTGATTATTTTGTTTGGGATACTCCTTCTTTTGTTACTCTTGATGATTTAATTGTTTCAAGTGGGTCTGAACATAATTATCCAGCTATGGGTGTTCCTCCTCTGCCCAAGGTATATAGTTATTTTTCAATTTAGTCTCAACTGTCATGATATTAAATTCACCCGTCTCCGTCCGACCCAAAATGAATGATTATTTTTGTTATCGAACAGTAGAAAATGGTTTTTATTTTCAAATGTGAAAATTTCGAGAAAAACTTATTTTACGCTCGCTAACATAATTCGTGTAAAACAGGTTTTTCATAAATCCGACTCTTTTCAAATGTAGTTTTGACTATTTCTTCATTTGAAGTCTTATAGTATGTACTGATTAGAAAGTTTTGGTATAGCTATCCTTATCCGCAACAGTAAATCTTGAAACCTAATTTTCAATCATGTTTTGTTTCAGCATGCATTTTGATCTCCAATTGGTTGTCTTTCGCATGTTAGAGCATATGACTTTGTTCTTAATTATAATAGGTCATGAGAAAGATTGGAAAATTGATTTACGTCTGCCCTATGAACAAGAATATATATTTAGCACGAACCATAAAATAGAGAATGGGAATTTTCTTTTTCGGACATGGAGTATAATATTTTCACAAACTGAAGGGTATTGTTGTTGAATCAGAACCGTAACGCGGCCTGTGGAGAATACAAGGATGAATTGTTGCGCCAGCTTCGTGAAATGGCTAAGTTGGAACCTAACCTGGATGATGGGGAAGACAAGATTGAACCCCTTGCTGACCATCAGACCGTGCCTCAACAAAACTTTCGGTTTAAAGATGAATGTTTTGGATTTCAACATAATTCAGAACCATCCGTGTATTCGTCACATGAGGTATTGCTTATTTATATTCATTTTACCTCGATTAGTTTTGTATAGAAGTCGAATGGTTAGAGTTGGGTTTTTTTAAGAAAATGCTCGAGTAGGTAGTCGAGGCGTGTACTTAAGTCATTTTTGTTAAGGAGTTCAATCTATCTCCTTGGGTACCCCATTACTTTGAGTACATAGAAAAGGGATCGAAACGGGAGCTTAATTATAGCCCCAACCCCTTAACAGAAGTAATCTCTCCGTCCCGGATAGGATAGTTAGTCCCTCTTTTTTCATTGTTAGTTTAAATGAACTTTGATTGATAATTTAAGTTACTCTTAGTTATCCTAATGAGAATCTAAAAGATGTTATCAATAATATATATAATGGTGTATCAAGAACAAGTTTTAAATTTTTATTATGACAATTAAAAGTAACCTAAATTATTGCTAAAAGTTCATTCAAACTAACGTCAAAAAAAGATGGACTAACATTCCGGGACGGAGGGAGTAAGCTATAGCCATTAATCAATCGAAAAGGAAATCAATTAAGCGTGTTTTCTACTTGCAGGCAAGCTCTTATAACCAGTGGTGCAATGAAATTGCAGATCAAGAAACTCCTACAACAGAGCAATTAGGAACATTCATAGAGATAACATCAAACTGTATAGTCCCCGACAAAGATTTAGATATTGTCCTTCACGAAGGGCAATCACAGCATCATTCTATTGAAGAGTCGGTCCAAGTCCAAGTCTATCCCCGTGAACTCAACACTCAGGAAAGAGACACAGCAATATGCCGCTACAAGGAGAAGAAGAAATCTAGGAGGTAACTTACTGTACACTCCCTCCGTCTCACCACAAGTAAGACTTATTTGCTTTTTAGTCCGTCCCACCACAATTGAGACTACCCAAAATGGCAAAGTTTTTTCAGTCGACCCACTTGTCATATTCACAATAACAATCTACTTGCTATTCATCCCACTCATTCTATCGTTTTACTTTACTTTTCATACTCAACCCCTCCACTCTTAATCTCCGTGCCCAACAAGTTGGTCTCACTTGTATGGGACTGAGGGAGTATATGTGTTTGTGTGTGTGACAATTGACAAAGAAAAACAAGTATTGAAATTCAAAACATCATTTTTTTGTGGTTGTGATTGGCTTGTGAAACTGAGAGATTGTGGAATTTATGATATAACAGGTACGAGAAGCAGATAAGGTATGAATCGAGGAAGGTTCGAGCAGAAAGCAGGACAAGGATCAGAGGCCGATTTGCAAAGATCGATCGTTGAAATATATGTTGATATGATGAGGCTAGAGCTTGTAGCGGTTGTAGTCTATGAAAAATAGATGGCAGTAATTGGTTTATACTCCCTCCGTACCGCACCAATGGGCACTTTTGGTCAAACATACTTAACCTTTGACTAACATTTTATGCTAAATAATTTATCTCCATAAAAATTTAAAAATAGTTATTGATAATGTTTCTATTACTAATTTAGTAACGTTTTTTAAAATTGTATAGAGATTAATAATTTAGCATAAAATGTTAGTCAAAGTTTAAGTTGGTTTGACCAAAAGTGTTTTATTGGTATGAGACAGAGGGAGTATTGCTTTTCCATCAGCAGGAGTATTGCATTGGAGTTGTGTTGTACAACATATTTAGGGTTTTTTTAGGCCATGGTGTGAACTGTGAAGTTCAGTCATCTATGTATGTATCATGAGTTTGCAAATCAATAATAATTCCCCCTCCTCCGTGTCATAATTGACTTATTAAAAAGTACTCCCTCAGTCTCAAATTAATGTTTTTAGTTTGACTTTACACGGAGATTAAAAAAAAGTAAATGTTGTGAGTATGAAAAGTAAAGTATGAAAGAGAAAGTGGGTAGGGAGTTTTTGGTGTGAGAATGACAAGTGAGTCCCATATTCCATTTAGGCAGTAAAGTAAGAACGTTAAATTAGGACAAACTAAAAAGGAAATTAAGAACTCTAAAGCGGGATAGAGGGAGTATGTTTTACTTGTTTGTATATTGTTCTGGGTCGACGAGTTTGCAACATCCACCTATCATTTCCGTTAACTTCCGTTATATTTTGATAACTTTGTTCGGCTGGATTTAGGGGTGGAAATAATCAATGTGTATCCAAGTAGTGAAAAACTAGTAAAAAACACGTTTTACGTTAAGGGAACGTAAAACGTGTTTTTAAGTTTGGCGTGGTGGCATTTTTGTAATTAACTGGAAGTTGTGCAATGATTGGAAGTGACAGTGGTAGTGTAAAAAAGTGCCAGCACATGTACACTGGCACTTATTGACACTTAACACTGACAGTTTTTAATAAGTGCCAGTATCAATGTTAAAAACTGCCAGTGTAATGGCTGGCAATTATTAACACTACCACTGGCACTTTTAACAAGTGCTAGTATCAATGTAAAAAAGTGCCAGTATACTCACTGGCAATTTTTAACATTAGCACTGGCAATTAAGAAAAGTGTCAGTTTCATGTTTATAGAATGCCAGCGTGAAATCACTAGCTATTTGTGATGTTAACACTGGGCATTTATCATGGTTGCCAGTATTTACGAAAATGTCACCCTTGTTTCGAAGTATAATTGCCAGCGTCTTTGAAAAACACATTTTTCCTTAGCTTAAGGAAAAACGCGTTTTTTGTAAGACCAACTCATCCAAGTATAGTGGTTAAAAGTGTGTGTGTGTGTGTGGGGGGGGGGGGGGGGGGGGGGGGGGGGGGGGGAGAGGACTAGCAGTGGTTAAAATCAAGCTCGAGCAAACCACATTGGGTCAAAAATGCGATTGGGCAAAAATACTTTTCTGCAAAAATACTTTTCCAAGACGCTGAGGGCATTTTTTGGTCAAATAACAACTTCATTATTGTATAATGTTTGTTTTAAAAAAAACTTGTTATCAACAATAGTATTTATAATAATAAGCATGAAAATTTTATTCTGGGACGGAAGGAGTATTTAGCAATTACTTGTATCTCGTTCTTTCCCAGAGAAGTAAAGAGAGTTACTAGTATATGAGAAGTATAAGAAGTCACTAAAGCAACAGAACCAACAACATGATCCTTCCTCATCGACCTGATCAATGGAGGTTTTTGTTGCACAAGTTCCTTGTCATTGCTATAATCTTCATCTGGTTTTACCCATCCAGAATCGTTTGCGAAAAAGTGCGAAACGGGCAGCAAGATAACACTACTAGAGATCAGCTGCGGGCCTAAGGCAGCTAGCCATAGAGGTGCAGGTGCACCCATTTAGTCTAATGTATATAAATAATATAATTGTGATTTCAAGTCCCACAGCAAGCAAAAAAAAAAAAAAAAAAATTCACATTCTCAAGCTTTATAGTCAAATTCTTACATATGCCTTGATGACATGCAAATAATTGGGTAATGCTCGAATACAAAAAAATGATCGCAAAATTTTGGTCACAAAAGCTATTGTACGCGACTCATTGGTTTTCACCTAGCATCAGAAATGATTAGATATACTTATTTGACTAAATTGAACAGTGAAAAAGACTCCTACAAGTTCATTCTAACAAATATTTACTCCATGGAATAATTAAAGGCAGAAGTAGCTAATGATTTAGATGAAGAATCATAAAGCTATTGTGATCATTCAAACTTGAAAGAACCCCAGTGCAACTTTTTAAGCCAAAAAACAAAACACCATGATAAATACTCCCCTTGTCCCTAATGTTACGTGTGGTCAACTAAGTTGAACTTTGACCAAAAAGTTATGAAAAGTTAAGCATTTTTATACTATTTTGAAAATAATTATTGATACTCCGGGACAGAGGTAGTACTCAAAAACATTGGTCAAAGTTTAACTTAATTGACCAAAAAGTTATGAAAAGTTAAACATTGGTCAAAGATTATACTATTCATAACTATTATTGAATTTCAATGAAGATAATAAAAAAAAAATGCATTAAAAATTAATCAAAATTTAACTTAATTGATCATATATGACATTTATTCCGGGACACAAGTAGTATTCAAAAACATAGCCACTCCACTTTAAAGCAACTTGAGAAGATTTCAAGAAGATGGCATTTGACCAGCGTGGACCCTCTTGTAACATCAACCAAACACTTTTATGGATTTTGATATCATGGCAGCATTATCTTTCTTTGCTTATTTTGTTGTCGAGATCTTTTCATTGCTCTCCATAGTACATTGTCTAATTAATTTAGACCTTGCAATTCTGAGAAAATAAGGGTGTGACCACATCATGATCACTTACTGTGGCAGCGTAAGAGCAAAACCGCAGCCCAACTTGTGTGCATTCATGAACTCCCTCCGTCACATACTTATTGCTACCAAATGGGAGTGCACGTAAATTAAAAAAATGTTGGGGAAAAAAAGTAAGTATAGTGCGTGGGTAGGAGAGAGAAAACAAGTTAGTGGATAGTTGTGAGTGGATAGGAGAGTGAAAAATGAACATTTTGTGTAAATAGCAATAAGTATGGGACGCCCAAAATGAAAATAAGTAGCGATAAGTATAGGAGTAATGTGCTACTAGTATTAGTGTAGATGGTATCAAGATATCTATCCGACTATCCCCCTGTCAATCAATGCTAGATCCTGTGTCTGTGTCTGTGGGAATCATATTAATTGGATGGTACAGACATTATGATCAGAAAGAATAATGAGGGAATGGAGAATAGTGAATGATGAAGGATGAAGGATGAAGGATGAAGGATGAAGGATGAATCATAAATCCATCAACCCCAACTGCCCTATTTTTTGCTCCAGAATTTTGGATTATAATGTGTGTGTGTGTGTGTGTGTGTACTAATAGCAATGAGTACATGCACCCCAATCACCAAAAAGACACTACTTTCTTAATTGTCTAAGTGATACTCCTAGTTAATTTGCTCAGCCTATCACAATCTCTTTTAGTGAAAGTAACAATCTTTGTTGCTATCTGATCTTCAAAAGGAGTGATGTCAGTGTAAGAAAAGTTGTGGACATTATACTATACTCCCTCCCTCCGTCCCATAACTATATGGAACAAATTTCCTTTTTGGGCATCCCATTTATAAGTTACACTTTCCTAAAATAAAATGGCAACAAAATCTTTATTATTCCTCACACTCATTCTCTCTCATATTTTACTTTTATACTCACAACAACAATCAACCTACTATTCCCTACCCCACTTTCTCTCTCATACTTCACTTTTCACACTCACAACAACTACTCACTACTATTTTTCCCTTAATTCCAGTGCACAACTCATTTTGTCCACATAGTTGAGCATCTCAGAATCTACACACAGAGAAGGGATCACAAATCACAATACTGAAACCCAAGTATGAAATTGGATTCAAAGCAAAAGATGGAAGATGCTAGTTGCAATCTAGAATACCAAAGTTAAAAAACTGTAAACACAGAGATTCTTGCACTATAGTCTAATAGCTATTGGACTGCCTTTTTACAGGCCAAGTTACTTTAAAGAAAAAGATTCTTACCTTCGAGATCATAATACAATTTCACATCTTCAGATTTCCATTTCACAGCACCCGCATACCTCCTTACACTGATTACCATGGCAATAGCTGTTGCCAAATATCATCCCGACGTGGACTCTCACAAGGAACCTGCTTTCTGAGATTAAGAAAACAGTAACAATTAGAGAAGATTGAACCATAACACCAATAATAATGCGGGAACCGTGACCATGGGCATAAAGAGGCTCTTGTGAAATAATTACTAGCTGAAAGAAAAGAAGAATGATATAAGAAATATTGTGTCAAAAAGACTTGATGAAAAATTGAAGAGTTGCATTATAACCCATAAAAGTACTTATTTCATGATACAAACAAGGCACAAGTTTCAAAGGTGAAAACACTTGTGCAACTCGATGATACAAATAGGGATCCTGAAGGATGCAAAAGGACTGCATAAAGTATACATAAGGCTAAAGCCGAACCAAAGAAGAGACAGCAGACATAGCAGCCACAACATGATGTTTTCGGGAGCTTCAACTCTTTGTTTATAAAGAAATGCCACGGAATTTATGGTATCCGACCTCAAAGCTCAGCCACGCCCTCTATCTAGTTGTGTTATTGCAATGGGTAGCATACTGAGAGGGGATTGTTAAGTCAGTATCGAATTTGAATATGACTTAAGAAGAAAGCCTATAATCTGCTTCTTCATCCATTATACAAACAAAATTAGGCAGGTCAAACCTCAGCCCTGCTACTGTGCGGTATATGTAAAGCCTCTCAACTGGACAACTTTCAGGCCTTGAATCTGGGGGTCCCCTCTCATCTATAACCTCAACATTTAACCTAGGCAGCTTCTGACCTAGCAGCTTACATGCTCCATAACTCACAGAGCAAGAAGACATCCAAAGGGATCGCATTGTCTCCAACTTGGCCACATTGGCCAACAGAGCCTTGTCCCCAAAAGGACAGTCCCGAATCTCAAGCTTCCGGAGGCTTTCACAACCAGACAACACGTGATGGAGTCCTAAATCACTATCTCCTGCAAAAGCTATAGAAAGCATCTCTAACTTCTTGGCACGGGCACCTATGTACTCAAATACGCGGTCGGTAAGAAGGCCCGATACGGAAAGCCGTGTAAGTTTCTTGCAGTGTCCTACTATTGCACCAAAACCAGTGTCGAGCGGTTCAAATGTTAGGTAATCAGGGGCCCGGGGTGCGATAATGCATAGGCGGAAACATTTGAGGTTAGGTCGATTCTCAGCAATGGTAATTAATGCGGAGTTTGTGAACTGGCGGCAAAAATATAGTACAGATTGGAGCTTGGGACACCCTTCAGAAACAGAGACAAGGCCTTGCTCTGTCAATGATACATTTGGTTCATCATCGTAAGGATCAGAAGGGAAAACCCTCAGTTCTCGTAGGTCTTTACAAGTAGAAGCTAGGGTTTCAAGGCCACTGTCCTCAATGTAATCCAGTACCTGCAGCAGCCATTGCCTTCTGTTAGTGCTTATTTGTAGTAGAATATCAAAAGGTTAAGCATTGGAGGCATTAAATCTAAAGATGGAACCTAAGTGTCCAGCCCTAACGAGCTTCTTAAATAGAAAACAACGGAAAGCTTAACAAGAGATTTTACAATCCAAAAATTCTTTCAAAAATCAGTTTCCGGCATTATCTTTACCTAAATTTGCACAGAATATAGAATAATCTGAAACCACTACACTGAGTGTCTGCAGCATGTTGTTTTCTAATGCACTAAAATGTGTCCACAGGGTGGCCAAATTCAGAAAGAATTGATGAAAAACATATGCAAGACTGAAACATACCCATAGGCACTGCAGACTGTGACACTGACTAACAACCTTCATGAGATCAGGACTTTGGGTAGTGGAATAACTTAAATTCAGTGAAGTTAGCCGAGAACACACTGAATAAATTGCAGGAAGATATGCAGGAACTACATCCCAAAACCCAGATAAACCTTTGAGTTCCTTGCAGGATGTAATAGCATCTGCTAAATTTGAAAATACATCTGAACGGACTTCAGCCGAGTATGCACCTGTCCCTAACTCAACCAACTGTGGGGCCCGGCGAAGTAGCTGCGGAAGCTTCTCGAGTGGTACAGCACGATTGAGTCGAAGCTTCTTGAGGTTTGGGGATCTAGCAACCAAGCGCTCGAGTGCTGAGAAACTGACCTCAGAGTTTAAGCAAGCAATATTCAGGGCCTCTAATGATGTGTAGTTATCAGGAAAGTGGCTAAGCCAATGTCCACTCATATCATCCACTTCACTCTCTCTCAAGTCCAGTTCTCTCAAATTCCTGCATGGATTATATCTTAACATAGTAAGTAAACAGTATATTAATCTTTTGAACTGAAGGTGGCAGGGAAGCAGTGAGGCCAATCAAAATAATGAGGGAATGGAGATTCAAAGGTTAATAAAGCAGGGTGTCCACAAAAGCAACAATATTCATTTCCCAATCAATTGAAAATGTCAAATCAAGGTGTATCAGACTTAAAGAGCTGAATGTACATTCAATGAAACTAATAGGTGTTTGGTACATTAGTATCTTCTGGTTGCAATCTAGTTAACTCTAAACCAGTCACAATAATGAATAAACCTAATAACGAAGATGGTGTCAACCGGTAGTAGTAATAAATTTGAGAAATATAAGCGGTAGCAAGAGCTTTGAGAAATATACCAAGTTGCCATCAACACTGAAATAACAAAAGATTCCAAGATCTGTAAACGAAGTCACGGCTGACATTAGTATCAGCATTAAAAAAATCACAAGTTTCGGACCAAATGTCCAAACTTGTAATGTGAAAGAAAAAAGGGAAATAGCATGAACAAATTATCCCCTCAAATTTACAAGTAGCACCCACCAAGTAAAACACAATGCTGGACATATAACTAAACCAGTCACAATATGTTTTTTTATTACGAACTAATTATGCCCATAGTAGTATCACCAGATTTGATAATCGACCCGCACATTTTTTTTCCAAACAAAACACTTAATCCATCAAAACCATGCCTGATTTGGTAGTCAATACAAGTCAAAAACAAGATCTATTTCCCCCACTCAAACAATTTTTTTATTTCCCCCCTGTATTCGAAGCTAATTAGCACAACAATATACACACAGCTGAAATTAGTAAGAAGTCAAAAGGATTCAAACTTAGCTCCTCCACATACACCCCACTCCACAAAATAACTCAAACAAAATGCACAAAATACATAAACATTCTTCGCAATATACACAAAACACAGAAGCAGCAGGAAATCTCAGAGAAACTTCACCTGCAATTGGCAGCAATTGCAGCAAGGCCATCAGAACTGAACCCCTCACAAGACGACAGCACCAGAACTTTGAAATTCCGAAACGACTTGGAAATCAACTCCAAGCTCTCATCACTCACCACCATCCTCTTCAACCTAATCTCCTCCAACCAAGGATAACACCTAGACATCGCCAATATCCATGGATAAACGTAACCTCCCCAACCTTCAGGCACCAAATTGAAGTCGGCAAAATGCGGCTTCCCTTTCAACTCTACAGATCTAACCTCGGGAAACCTCCGAATCATAATCCCCGGACTCGCCGCGTAACAGTTCCCGACGAAGATACGGCGGCGACACCACCTGTCGATCTCGTACCACGACTTGCTCACCAGAGACGCCACATTCCGGTCCTTGTTGGAGGTTATGAAGGAGAAGACGTGCTCCAGAGCTTCCTCCGGGAAACTGTAGGCCATCGGGTTGAGGAAAACGGGGAGGTCAAACGGTCAACGGCGGAGGTTGTTTTGTAGATCTATGGAGAGACGTAAACCATTAACGAGCTTCAAATCGAGTTGCGGGGAGAGGGGAGAGAAAGCAAATGAAAATGGAGAGAGAGAAGGGATAAGGTTTTATCGTTGCTTTGTTGGTGTCAGGTTAAATTTTAACCATCGTGGTTAACCCACCCGGGTTTATTCACTACGACTACAATATTACTTTCAGCTATTGATGGCCAAAATCGGTTCCGGACCCGGTTCTCGTTCGGACCGGTCGGTTCCGGTTCGGTATATATGTGACCCTGAACCGGCCCGTGCTTACCCCGGTTCCGATTGGCACAATCCGGTTCCGGTTAGGTTCCTGTTCCGGTCTCCCCTTTAAAATTATTGAAAAACAAAGGATTTTCTGTCCGGTTTCGGTTCGGTTCGCCATTTATGTGAACCGTGACCGGCCCGGATGAATGGCGGTTTCGGTTTATTTGCCGGTTTGCTCCGGTTCCGTGATTTTTTGGTCCGGTTTTCCGGTTCCGTTTGGTCATCCCTGCTTTTAGCCTCATAATAGAATAAATACCCTTCATTATACTCCCTTCATCCCAAAACGATCTTCTCATTTGCCACATTTGAATGGCAAATGAGAAGATCATTTTGGGACGGAGGGAGGGAGTAGTAACAAAAAAATATTAACAACAAATTTTATAATTTTATTAAAATATTTTTTTTCGAAGGAAAATTTTATTATAATAATTAAATCTACTTAAATTTATTACTCAAAATTCTTTCGTTTTTAACATATTTTTTCCGTCTCAAAGCAGTTTTTTTATAAAATGTTGAGAGCTAAATGTAAATAAACTTTGTACAAGTTTTTTCATTGCAATTTAAACCTCATACAAATTATAATTGCGTAAAAAAGCCTTGTACAAACAATTTTGTTGCAATTTAAACTTTCTACCAGTTAATTGTTAAAAAGTAAGTTACAAAACTGTACTTACAGCCCTAAAATTTATCAAATTTATAATGTTCCTCCAAAATAAATTTTCATTAGTTTATTATTTTTTGATTAATAAACTCTTCCTCCGTCGCGCTCTTCTCCCTCTTCCCATGTACTCCCTCCGTCTCACCTCACTCGACACCCAAGAGGTGGGCACAATAACTAAGGAAAAAGAATAAAATAAAGAAAATGTGTAGTAGAAAATGAAGTGAGAGAATGAGTGAGGTAAATAGTAGTGTTGTTTGAATAAATAAGTGTTCTAAAAAGCGCTAGGCGGGGCCGATAAATTACACAAAATTATAAATATTTTAATATCACTACATATATGCCTTGATTTTTATTAATATTTATTTTTTATAACTATTTATTTTGAGACGGACGGATTATATAACTCACAAATATAACCATTTACGTATATGAAACAAATATATGAAATATGTGACATTAACGCACAAAGTGACACCCCAATTAAAGAGTGCCCATTCTTAAATCCCCACAGCCCATTAACTTACATCCCAACCCATTAGCCTACTAGAATATCAATCAACTATATTCTCTTTCCCTAACCTAAACCTAATCCATACTCTCTTTAACCCCAGCGCCTCTCTCTCTCTCTCTTTTTTTTTCCTGGACGGCGTTTCTCTTGTTTGGAATCCAGGTTCTCTCTCTCTCTCTCTCTCTCTCTCTATCCTCTTTCTCTGTTCTCCATCTACACATGTCGCCGCCGCCCTGGAGGATCTCGGCGCACAAATTCGTCTAGACGGCGCCTAATCCGCCTAGACGGCACCCAATCCGCCTGGACCACCAATCCGCCTTGACCGCCTAGCAGATTATCGCCTAATTTCGCCGATTTGAGGCAAATCTCGGCGGAAGACCACCGCCCAGCGCCTAGGCGGCCGCTTTTTAGAACACTGGAATAAATTAAGTGGTGGAGAATGAAAAGAGAGAATGAGTGGTGGGTTAGAGTGAATATAAAATTATAAAAAATAGGCTATTTTGGGAAGTGTCAAGTGAGCTGGACAGACCAAAATAGAAATAAGTGTCAAGTGAGCTGGGACGAAGGGAGTATCTCTCTCGTACCCCCTCTTCCTCCATCATTGAATGTTAAAAAAAAATATCTAGGTTAGGAAAATGCTCTCCCGTCGAAGGCTAGACCAAATTTACCTTCCATGGTGCTTTTGAGATGAGATTCCTTTATGCGATTTCATCTTTGCTCACTTCCATGTCTCTCTCTCGTACCCAGGGGCGGATCTAGGATGTCGTGACAGCGGGTGCACAATTTACACTACAAAACTTCAAACCAATTTTTTTGAAACGGGGTTAAATTATAATACATTACACCACTAAATATTAAAATTAAATGTTGGACACTAAATTAAACTGTAGAGTTACAAAGAGATTTGCGAAGAATTATTAAAAATAAATAAAAGATGGACTTGAACGGGTGGACTTGATAATTATATTGACTTGAGATCATTTCAAAAATTGTTAGAAATATTACAATTACTTTAAACTTAATTGAAAGTAATAATAAAATATGTACTAGTATTAATTAATTAATAATGAAGAATGGTTAAATTTAACTAACTACAAAATATATATGTATGACTAGTATTAATTAATTAACTAATCAAGGAGGCCAAAATATAACTAATTAAATTTGAAATAATTGAAGGAAACCCAAATTAGTAAATTTGTGAAGATGAGGAGAGTAAAAAGTTGTAGAAAATGAGAGAGAATAAAAGGTTTACTTTTTTTTTTTTTTTTGAACAGCTGAACTATATAATTCATTTCAAGGCAATTGTCATCATTTACAAATTCATATGGAATCTATTACAGTCTTATCTAAGCCCTTCCTATTATAAGTTCCTATAGAGTTTCACCATTACTTGTTGAAAGCAGGACTCGGACATGTGTTGCCAGCCTGAACTAAACTATCTGTCACCAACTCCACAATCTTACATCCTTGTATGGTTTGCCAGGTTTATTTTATACTCCATCCGTCCCATTTTAAACTTCAAAAATTTATCTTTTGGGTGTTCCATTTTAAACTTTAAAATCAAAAAAAAAAAAGTTTTTGTACTTTTTTATTTAGCGGGGCCTACATGTCATACACACAACAACTATCCACTAACTATTCCATACCCCACTTTCTCTCTCCTACCCACTTTTTATACTCACAACACTCTACCCCATTATCTATATTATATAATATAAAAATTCTCATCTTAATTATTGTGCCCACTTTTTTTTTTGAAGTATAAGATAGGACGGAGGGAGTATATACATGCGGGTGCACTTAACAAATGAAATTGAAAAAAAATACAATTAAATTAACTGCAATTTGTTGTTGATTGGGTGCACTTGCACTCCCAACTATAACACAAGATTTGCCCCTGCTCGTACCCCCTCTTCCTCCATCATTGAATGTTAAAAAAAAATCTAGGTTAGGAGAATGCTCTCCCATGGCAGGCTAGAGCAAATTTAACTTACATGGTGCCTTTGAGATGAGATTTCTTTCTGATATTTCATCTTTGCTCTCTTCCTGGCCTCAGATCCTTGATATTTCTCTCTCTAGGTTATAAAAATTTGTGTTTCCCGATGATTTTTTTTGAATGGTTTTGGGTGGTGATAAAGTTAATCCAGAAATGGAGCTGCTCTAAGAGCTTTCAAGCAGCTTTTTTTCCAGTCACAGTTTCAGGCTGTTACTATTTTGATTTCTTCCGGTTCCTATTTGGATTTTATGCTCTCTTGCTATTGCGATTTTTTGCTGCAATAAATTTGATTTTCCAAACCCTTTACTTTAATTGGTGGTGGGAATTTGAGGTGGGTAGATTTGATATGGGAATGGTAGTGGTTTTGTTGGTGGTGGCTGTTGTGGATACGGCCCTCCAACACCCAAGCAAATCGCAAGAAAAACCCGGCACCACAAACAAGCACAGAAATAAGAAACCAAAAGCAAAAGACAAAACGAACACAAGAAATTGTTTACCTAGTTCGTCAATATGTTTGCCTACGTCTGGGGGCACTACCAAGCCAGGATCTTGCACTATAATATGTAAATATGGAGTTACAATGAGTATGGGGGCGGAACATTGCTTATATAGGCAACCTAGAATGAAAACCTAACCCTAGATGGACAAGGAAACCCGAAATCTGGCCCAAAAACGACTCCGCAAAAAACATGTCCCGACAAGTGGGCGGGCACCCATAATTCCCTTGGGCGGTCGCCCATCAGATCAGACTGGATTGATGCCTCCTTCCGTTAGAGTGGGCGGTCGCCCACCATCACCTTGGGCGGCCGCCCAGAAGGTCAGCCTGCTCCGACGAATTTCTTCCTTTTGCTCCAATCGCTAGTTCCCGGTTGGTCTCTATTCCAACAATCTCCCACCTAGAGATCAACCGCATATACAAGCCCGTATTCGTTCTTCAACTCATCCTTGGTGTCTTCCTAGTACTCACCTCGATCATGGTGGTGCCTTCCCGCTCTCCTATTGTCCAAGCCCCGTTGAAGCTGTAACGCCCATCCCATTTCTTGTTAAATATTTGACTTACTTGTTAAATTCTTGAACTTGCATATTATGTGCTAGTTTCACTTGGGTTAAATTCTTAACTGCTTTAGATTATTAAGGTGTTTAAATGTCTAGTTTTGATTTTTGGGTCATTTGTGAAAATTTGACTTTAGGGGTCTTTTTGTTAAAAGTGAAACTTGAGGGGCCTAAGTGTCATTCTTTGAAACTTGAAAGATAAACTTGCTTGGCTTTCCTTCTCTGGGTTATTTTCTTCCCCAAATCATTTACGTTATCTCTGAGGCAAAAGCTAGGGTTAGGTTTTTACCCTATTCTCGACTCCTCGAGCTTAATTATCCCTCCGTTCTTGATTCTGATCCCGGGTTAATATTCGTGGCGTTGAATAGAGCGTTCCCATCATGAACCAAGAACACGGGAGAACCTTTCTCCACAATTTTCATCTCTGCAGTTTTGAGCATCCCATGCAACTCAGAGAGATTCTTATCCATTCCATGCATGTTATAATTCATCACAAACTGATTATAACTTTTAGGTAATGAATTAAGAATGAGATCCGTGGCTAGCTCCAATGGGATTGGATAGCCAAGTTTCTCAAGGTGCTCTACATAACCTTTCATTTTAAGAAAGTGAGGACTCACTTGTTGACCTTCATTCATTTTACAAGTAGTGAATGCAACAATGGTCTTGTACCTCTCTTGCCTAGCTTGCTCTTGAAACATGGTTCTCAACTCCACGCCTATCTCATAGGCTTTCAAATGTTCCAAACTTGTTGGAGTTTTGAGCACATAGCAGCAAGCATGAGACAACTTACATCTCTAGAATCATTACGATGTTTCTTGTAATTGTCTCTTTCTGCCCTAGGGGCAGTAGGCGGTGGTTCAGCAGGGAGAGCCCCATCGAGAATGTACAACTTATCTTCTTGCCTAAGAACGATTCTTATGCTACGGATCCAATCCATAAAGTTAGTACCATTCTCTTCGAGCTTATGCTTCTCAAGGATCGATCGCAACGACATTGATTGAGTGTTAGAAGTCATTATCTACAAATATGCAAAATTTCCAAAATTTAATAAGTACCGGTTTTTCATTAAAGAAATAATTAATGTATTTTTCAAAAAAAATACTCCCACTAAATTATATAACCTTCATATACATCCAATGTATAATATAATTTAATTGGGCTAAGATCCAACTTTAATTTAACTTTTGAGTCCACGGAGGCGGACCGCTCAAAACTAAATTAATTAGGTAGACAATCATGTCAATCATATCCCATATGATTCTTAGATCCTTTTATGAGATTTTTTGAGAAATCCAATTTCAAAAACATGTTTAATCTCATATTTTGCCTAGGCCCAAAACTGTTTTGACGCCTAATTAAGTCCAACCATTTTAAACGCATAGGAACCATTCAGTTTAATGCACCTTGCGAAGGCAAGCCCACATTAAATTAATGAACCTCATCTTACTCATACATGAATAAAATTAATGCACTTCGCGGAGGCGAACCCACATCACGATCACCCATGTATAAACAAGTGTTTTAATCATGGCATGGCAATGAAGAACTTAAAACTTTCTTTGAAGGTTCATCACATATAGCATATAACATATTTATGAGCACATAATATAAACATGTTACACATCAAGTTTAGCCACTAAATTAATCCCATTAATTTAAGCATGATATTTATGTGTCATTAGTTTCTCTATAATTATGAGGATGAGACTATTTCAACTTTGGTTATTATCTCCAAATCAAGACAACAAGAAGTGCGGTCGAACTAAGCCATTAGGCAACCACAATCCCGCACTAATTCAAGAAACCAAGAAAGTAGTCCATGTGGCCGAAACTAAGCAATAGATGGTCTCGATGAACGTAGGCCAATTGCATTCACAATTCCACATGGATCTCCAATCATTGAATCAAGAACTTTGTTTCTCAATTTTAGCAATTATGAACTCTTCATAATTCTAACTTCGTTTTATCTTTGAAACTTCGATTGCGATCAAATTTGGGAAACACAATCTCGATGAACGTAGATTATCCCTCCAAACCTTGAACCAATCTAGGAATCACAAGACTAAA
Organism: Campanula takesimana; assembly: GCA_026119855.1. Lineage (NCBI taxonomy): Eukaryota > Viridiplantae > Streptophyta > Magnoliopsida > Asterales > Campanulaceae > Campanula > Campanula takesimana. The sequence continues at coordinate 1,847,070 of JAOWBW010000126.1, forward strand.
ACAAATAGGAAAATCAAACCCCAAAATCCACACATAAACCAACTACTCAAAATCCATTACAGATCAGCAGGTCTGGACTGGTTCTGTTACTGGCTTTGTTGAATTTTTCGAAAAATTCCAGATTCTGTTTTTGACCAAAATCAGACTTTCTGATCCCTTTGTGCGGCCGCCCAAGAAGACTTGTGCGGTCGCCCAAAAAGTGTGCGGTCGCCCATGGCAATCAGAAGGTGCAGAATTTTCAAAGTTCGAAAATTTTGTCTCAAAATTGTTTTTCCTCGATTATTAAAACTTTGATCCAATCAAAAATTAATAATCAACAATTCTGAATCTACCATAATTTATTTATTGCGATTGAATCGTGCGATTAAAGTTGCAAAACCATAAACCACATAAAATCACATAACACATAAACATCATATATTCCAATATTCATATCATGTAAGGCACACAAACAATTTATATACACATAACATGATCTAGGTATTGAAATAATCAACATGAACGGGGCTCTGATACCACTGTTGGGTTTCGATGTAACATGCGCAACGGAAATTAGCAATTAAAATTTATGAAACCCAAAGCCCATAGATCCGTTCATATGATTAAATCAAATACAACAGTATGAATAGAGGAGAAACTAACCCTTGATGACTTTGAATTCTAGCTTTGATCTTGGTGGAGATTTGAAGCTTGATCACGAAGAAAGTAAGAACACGAACTTTGAAGATGATGAGCTTCACCCTCTAGCGGTATCCACACCACGAACGAATATAAAGGAGCTTCTTGATCTTGGTTGCTAGACCAAATTGTGAAACACGTTTTCACAATGAATATGAACTATATGGAATTTTGTTTGTGTGTTATTTTGTTCTTCAATCTAAGATGTCTTAGAACAAAATAAATCTCTCTCAAACCCTTTGGAGACTTGCACAAAAGCTATGTTATGTTCTGGCCCGAATTTGGCTGTTTATATACAAGTTAAACCTATTCCAAATAGGAAACTTATGTCTAAACCCGTCCAAAATTCGTTTCCTAATCAAATTAGGAATCTGCCCCGACAGCACTGTGCGGTCGCCCAGAATACACTGTGCGGTCGCACAACTATCTGAAACAAACTGGTACAAAAATGAGCTAAGTGTGCGGCCGCCCAGTCCACACTGTGCGGTCGCCCACTTCCCCAGAATGTCCAGAATTTCCAAAATTCCAATTTAGTCCTTTTAAAGATTCGTTCTATTGTGTGTGACCCTCTAGGATTATTCTAAGTTGGCAATGGGTTCAAACATGAAACCATAAGATATGATTAGGTTCTAGCAAACCGTCACACCTACCCAAATAGTATAACTAGATACAAGTTCGCATTCCTTTAGAATATGTCATAATCCCTTTGTCCACGATGTCATTGAACACAAGTCATGGTCAAACAGTCAACTTGTTTTGTTCAATACTTTCTCGATTCCGAATATGTTGATAATCCAAATGACATTGATCTTGTAGCGACCCCAAAACCCGTTTCTATTTATTTATAATTTTGGGGATTTTTAGTTGACTTATATGTGCATTTTTTATGTGTTGCATCATATTTTATGATTTGCATATCATACTTGATTATTTGTGTTATTTACTTAGTTAGTAAAAATAATGATTAAAATAGTTAAATGATTAAGTTGAAACTTTAGGGTCCTAGTTGAAAATGTAAGTTTAGGGGCTAAAGTGTTAACTTTGAATCTTGGGTGACCATTTTGTGAAATGGGTAAAGATATTTATAAGCAACTTGTTTCCCTTCTTCCTTCTCTGTGTTTACAAATTCATCAGCAACATTTCCTCGTTCTGTTCCTAGGGTTAGGAGAAAAGGTAAGTTCAACCCATTTCGATTTAATTCTTTTTATTTACTTACCCGTTTTAAAAACTAATTATATAAAAATGATCAGGGCGTCGAGTAGGTCATTTCTAGCCGAACAAAACTTATTTCAGCGATACTTTTTCCGGAACTAGGTAAGTTACTAATTCCCCTTTAAATGTTAAAATAGTCATATATGCTATATATGATACTCCTACTTGTTAATTTTGTGTTTTGGGTGATGTTTGCTATACTTGTAATTTTGGGACGAAGGGAGTATATGGAAATTGTTTTAGCTGAGTATGGGATTGGGTTGGAACTCAAATTGAACTCTAATGAAAGTTGTTAATGTTGTGTACTAAGTGATGTAATATATATGTTATGCTTGTAGGACGGAAGGAGTAAAAATGAACTAAGGAAGAATCTGGGATTTGGCCCAAATATAGGAGGAGGCGCGCGCACCCTCTATAAGGAGGCGCACGCATCCATTGTCACCAACTTAGGCAAAAATTGACTGGAGTGGGAGGCGTGCGCATCCTCTTTGGATGAGGCGCGCGCACCCTTAAGTGAACCAAAATTAGTGAGGTTCTGGTCCTGGGAGGCGAGCGCACCCTAAGGGGGTGAGGCGTGCGCATCCCCCCTGTTTCCAAGGTTTGATAGTTTTGATCAAGTTGGGTATAAGAGGGCAAGTGTTTTTGTGATCCTTGAGGTTGTTTATGACTTAAACGTGAATGTGTATGACTTTTATGTCGTTGATGAAAAAGATTTGGTTGTGACTAAATGTCCTTATTATGGACTCTTTATCAGAAATCTTTCGTGTGCATCTTAAGATGTATTTGGCTTAATTCCTTCTTGGATTAAATGCCCCGGGTTGTGTTTAGCAAGTATTCATTACTGTGCTTCTTGTTAAAAGTCCAGCTGGTCTTGTTGTGGAGTCAGCCAATGGAAGAATTATAGTGGTACAGGTAAGTCCACTATAAGGTTTTCCATTGGAGCTTGTGAGTCAGGCGGTGGGAGAATTATAGTGGCACACAAGCCAAGTTCACTATAAGATGTCCACTGTGCCTTCTAGTTTCCCCAGTCCAGATTGGCCTTGGATGGGATGAATTGCTCCCTTTGGTGAGTATTTGGGTTATGACTTTGTGTCATATTTCCCTCTCTGGTTACTTGGTTCTATTGGTATGGTTTGGTTTTCGGGATCCCGACGGCTTCAGCTATTTATGCTGTTCAGATGGTTTTCTCTGATGGGTTTCTCAGTTGGTATTCTCATCAGTTATTGTTATTGGTTAAACCTTGGCTTAGGTATCCACCGGAGTGTGGGCAATGTGATATAAGTGATATATGAGTTGATGTTATATGCTATATGCTTACTTGTTGATATTGTTTCTTTATGATCATCATATCAGCATGTAACGTAGTTGCATTTAGTAGCTTACTGAGATTTATTCTCACCCTTATTTGTTTACTGTTTTAGATAAAGGCGGGTCCAGGGGATAGGACACTCGGCACGGGAGGACGTTGGTTTGGTAAGAGTTGGGACTTGTTTTGTTGAAGGTTACATTATGTAAATGTAAACCCTTTGGGTAGAGTAACCGTACTTCTTATGGTTCCATCTATTTTGGTAAAGGTTGATGTATGTATATTTGTTTAAAAGTTTGTAAGCCTTCGGGCTAAGTACTTTCGCTGTGAAAGTGTTTGTAAAAGTTTGTTTCAAGTTAAGTGAAGTCTTTGAACTTCAAGTGTGTTTTGTGCCACTTTCTAAAAGGACATTTCGAAAAATTTCTAAAAGGTTTTATAACGTCTTCCGTTCGTGTCCCGAGCGTGGGGCCAAGTAGGACCACGGGTACGGGGCGCGACAGTTGGTATCAGAGCTAGGTTGTAGATGGTCTAGAATGACTAAATGACCTAGGAGGGTAGTAGAGTATAGAGTGAGTAACGTTGAGTGTTTGATGCAGGTATTCATTAAAAATGGGTGAAACTGACGGAGATCAGGCCGGCTCTTCGGGGCAAGGGGATGCCAGAGAAGAGGCTCGAATTATGTTTCAGGGAATGTTCGAAGCAGCGATGAAAACTATAAATGATCAGAGGCAAGAAAGGGAACAGGTACCACCAAGATATGGCCTAGAACAGTTTCTGAAAATGAAGCCTATGGAGTATGATGGAGAGCCCGATGTATCTAAAACTGAAAGGTGGATTGAATCGATGGAAAAGATCTTTGATGCTTTGAGATGTTCGGAGGAAGATCAAGTCAGGTTTGCTACCTATAAACTGAATGGAGCGGCTGAGCATTGGTGGAAAGCTTTAAAAACTAAATGGGATGAGACTCATGTACCTTACACTTGGGAGAATTTTCTGGGAAAGTTCAAAGAACACTTCATTCCTCGAGTAGATCAAGACAGGAAGGAGATGGAATTTCTTAACTTGGAGCAAGGTTCTATGTCAATTGCTCAATATTCAGCTAAATTTTCAGAGTTATCCAGGTATTGTACTCACCTAGTGGCAACTGAGGAGAGGAAGGCTTCGAGGTTTGTGAAAGGTTTGAAAACCGTGATTAGAACTCAGCTAGTATCCCATAAGTTGCAAGATTTTCAGGATGCAGTGGATCGAGCTTACCAGGTGGAGCATGACATTGAGGAACATAAAAGGAAGATGGAATTGTTAGGCGCTGGGAAGCAAGTTAGGCAACCACAACGTGGTGAGAGTAGAGGAAATCAAGGTGGATCTTCACAATTCAAAGGGTCTTCTCAAAGACAGTCAGGTAACAGAAATCAAAGTAACACTTCAGGGAGTCAGAGTAGAGGAGTTTGTAATTATTGTCAGAAAGAAGGCCATTCAGAAGAGAGATGTTGGAAGAAGCAGGGCAAGTGTTTGAACTGTGGTCAGTTAGGACATTTTCAGAGGGATTGCCCTAAGTATAGGATGCAAGCATCGGGAAGTGTGGTTGGGTCCTCTCAAGGTCAGAAGAGGGATTCCTCACGCAAGCCTAAGGTTCAGGGTCGTGTTTTTGCTATTTCTCAGCAACAGGCTTCGGAGTCCTCTAATGTGATAGGAGGTATTATTTATGTGTCTAGTTTGAGGGCACGTACACTTATAGACCCTGGCTCATCGCATTCTTATGTGTCTGTGCATTTTGCTTCTCGATTGCATATGTCTTCTGAATCTCTACCTTATGTGTTAGAGGTGTCAACTCCTATAGGGGAGTGTTTGGTGACCAATGAGGTGTTGCATTCTTGTGATGTGTATATACGTGAGCATGTTTTACCTGCTGATTTAGTTATCTTACCATTACGAGACTTTGATGTTATCTTGGGTATGGATTGGTTGGGTAAATATCATGCGTCTGTTGATTGTGCTAATAAAGTGGTCACATTTTCTATCCCAAATGTTCCTAAATTTTCTTTTGAAACTGTTCCTTGGGGTAGAGAGATTAGAATTATTTCTTATATGAAGACTAGAAAGTTGTTGAACCGTGTGGTTGTGCGGGGTATTTGGCTAGTATTTTGGATACTACTAACAGGGTTCCTGATATTGAGGATGTGCCTATTGTTAAAGAATTTTCAGATGTATTTTCTTCTGAGTATGCTATGCCTCCTGACCGGGAAATAGAGCTCTGTATTGACTTACTTCCAGGTACGGATCCTATATCTGAGGCACCTTACAGAATGGCCCCAGCTGAATTGAAAGAGTTGAAGGTTCAGTTGCAAGAGTTACTTGATCGAGGATTCATTCGTCCTAGTGTATCCCCGTGGGGAGCTCCAGTATTGTTTGTTAAAAAGAAAGATGGGTCCTTGAGGCTGTGTATTGACTTCAGAAAGCTGAATCAGGTAACTATAAAGAATAAATATCCGCTTCCTCATATTGATGATTTATTTGATCAACTTCAAGGGTCGATTGTCTTTTCAAAACTTGACTTGAGGAGTGGGTACCATCAGTTGAAAATTCGTTCTGAAGACATTTCTAAAACTGCTTTTCGTAGTAGATATGGCCATTATGAGTTTCTTGTTATGCCTTTCGGGTTGACTAATGCTCCGGCTGTTTTTATGGATATGATGAACAGAGTCTTTAAACCTTATCTTGATACCTTTGTGGTTGTATTTATTGATGATATTTTGGTTTATTCCAAGTCCCGGGAGGAGCATGAACAGCATTTGCGAATGGTTTTATCTATTCTTCGTGAGAAGCAGTTGTTTGCTAAATTCAGTAAATGTGCTTTTTGGCTCAATGAAGTATCTTTTCTTGGGCATGTGATTTCCAATAAAGGTATATCAGTTGATCCATCCAAAGTTGAGGCTATTGTGAATTGGAGGAGGCCAGAATCAGTTACAGAAATTCGAAGTTTCTTGGGGTTAGCTGGGTACTATAGAAGGTTCATTGAGGGGTTTTCTAAGATTGCAACTCCCTTGACTCAGTTGACTCGAAAGAATATTCCTTATGTATGGGATGAAAAGTGTCAAGCTAGTTTTGAAGAGTTGAAGAAGAGATTGACTACAGCTCCTATTCTCGCCCTACCTAATGGTAATGATGATTTGGTAATCTATAGTGATGCTTCTAAAGAAGGCCTCGGGTGTGTATTAATGCAGAATGGAAGGGTGATTGCATATGCTTCGAGGAAGTTAACTCCAAGTGAGCAGAATTATCCTACCCATGACATGGAGCTTGCAGCTATTGTCTTTGCATTACACAAGTGGAAACATTATCTTTATGGAGCAAAGTTTGAGATTTTCACAGATCATCAGAGTTTGAAGTATCTTTTCTCCCAGAAAGAGTTGAATAATAGACAACGAAGATGGATGGAGCTATTGAAGGATTATGATTGTACAATTTCTTATCATCCGGGCAAGGCAAATGTGGTAGCTGATGCTATTAGTCGGAAGTCTTATGTAGCTTCATTGATGGTGCGGGAATGGAAGATGTTGGAGGATGCTCGAGATTGGAGTCCTTATGAATCAAAGCATGGAGCTATTTTTGCGAACATTCGAGTATTTCCAACTTTAGTTCATCAAATAAAGGAAGCTCAGAAGGATGACCCGGAATTGGTAAAGATTATGGATAAAATTAAGGAAGGTAAATTTGAGGATTTCTCACTCAGTTCTGAAGGGGTATTGACTTTCAGAGGTCGATTGTGTGTACCTAATGTTGATGGGATTAAACGCCAAGTTCTTGATGAAGGCCATAAATCAAGGTATACTATTCATCCCGGGAGTACTAAAATGTATCAGAATTTGAAGCAACACTTTTGGTGGAATAATATGAAGAGAGAGATAGCGGATTATGTATCCAAGTGCTTAACATGTCAACAAGTTAAAGTGGAATATCAAAGGCCTGCAGGATTGCTTCAACCGTTAGAGATTCCGGAATGGAAGTGGGAACATGTTACTATGGATTTTGTGACAGGGTTACCTCGTACTCGAAGAAGGTTTGATGCGGTTTGGGTGATTGTTGATAGATTGACAAAGTCTTCTCATTTCTACCTATTGAGGTTGGTTATTCTATGGAAAAGCTTGCAACCTTGTACATTAATGAGATCGTGAGGTTACATGGAGTTCCAGTGAGCATTGTATCTGATCGTGACCCTAGATTCACATCTCGGTTTTGGCAAGCGTTCCAGAAGGCTTTGGGTTCGGAGTTGAGATTTAGTACAGCTTTTTCATCCTCAAACAGATGGCCAGTCCGAGAGAACTATCCAGATTCTTGAGGATATGTTGAGGGCTTGCTCAGTTGATTTTTCAGATTCGTGGGATATTCATTTGCCTCTTGTAGAGTTTGCTTATAATAACAGTTTTCAGTCCAGTATTGGGATGGCTCCTTATGAAGCCTTGTATGGGAGGAAATGTCGGTCTCCTATCTGTTGGGATGAAGTGGGAGAAGCCAAGATTTGGGGTGTTCAGATGGTTAATGATTCAGTTGAGAAGGTTAAGCTTATTCGAGATCGTTTGGGTACTGCCCAGAGTAGACAGAAAAGCTACGCTGATCATCGGAGGCGAGACCTTGAGTTCGAAAAAGGTGACTTTGTGTTTTTGAAGGTTTCCCCTAAGGTTGGTATTCGAAGTTATGGGAAGAAAGGCAAGCTTGCTCCGAGGTATATTGGTCCATTTGAGATTCTTGGAAGAGTGGGAGATCGGGCGTATCGTCTTGCATTACCTCCTTCTCTTGATAAGATCCATAATGTGTTTCATGTTTCTATGCTTCGGAAGTATGTGTATGATTCTTCTCATTTTATCTGAGGTTCCCGAGGATATTGAGCCGAGTATGTCTTATGAGGAACATCCGGTCCAAGTCATTGATTCGAAGGTGCAAGAATTGAGAAACAAAAGTATCCCTCTTGTTCGAGTTGTGTGGAGGAATCACAATGTGGAAGAATCGACTTGGGAACTTCGGGAGGAGATCGAGAGGAAGTACCCTTGGTTGTTTGAGGGCCTCGGTAAGTAACCCTAAAATTCGGGACGAATTTTCTTTAAGGGGGAGTGATTGTAGCGACCCAAACCCGTTTCTATTTATTTTATAACTTTGGGGATTTTTAGTTGACTTATATGTGCATTTTTTATGTGTTGCATCATATTTTATGATTTGCATATCATACTTGATTATTTGTGTTATTTACTTAGTTAGTAAAAATAATGATTAAAGGAGTTAAATGATTAAGTTGAAACTTTAGGGTCCTAGTTGAAAATGTAAGTTTAGGGGCTAAAGTGTTAACTTTGAATCTTGGGTGACCATTTTGTGAAATGGGTAAAGATATTTATAAGCAACTTGTTTCCTTCTTCCTTCTCTGTGTTTACAAATTCATCAGCAACATTTCCTCGTTCTGTTCCTAGGGTTAGGAGAAAAGGTAAGTTCAACCCATTTCGATTTAATTCTTTTTATTTACTTACCCGTTTTAAAAACTAATTATATAAAAATGATCAGGGCGTCGAGTAGGTCATTTCTAGCCGAACAAAACTTATTTCAGCGATACTTTTTCCGGAACTAGGTAAGTTACTAATTCCCATTTAAATGTTAAAATAGTCATATATGCTATATATGATACTCCTACTTGTTAATTTTGTGTTTTGGGTGATGTTTGCTATACTTGTAATTTTGGGACGAAGGGAGTATATGGAAATTGTTTTAGCTGAGTATGGGATTGGGTTGGAACTCAAATTGAACTCTAATGAAAGTTGTTAATGTTGTGTACTAAGTGATGTAATATATATGTTATGCTTGTGGGACGGAAGGAGTAAAAATGAACTAAGGAAGAATCTGGGATTTGGCCCAAATATAGGAGGAGGCGCGCGCACCCTCTATAAGGAGGCGCACGCATCCATTGTCACCAACTTAGGCAAAAATTGACTGGAGTGGGAGGCGTGCGCATCCTCTTTGGATGAGGCGCGCGCACCTTAAGTGAACCAAAATTAGTGAGGTTCTGGTCCTGGGAGGCGAGCGCACCCTAAGGGGGTGAGGCGTGCGCATCCCCCTGTTTCCAAGGTTTGATAGTTTTGATCAAGTTGGGTATAAGAGGGCAAGTGTTTTTGTGATCCTTGAGGTTGTTTATGACTTAAACGTGAATGTGTATGACTTTTATGTCGTTGATGAAAAAGATTTGGTTGTGACTAAATGTCCTTATTATGGACTCTTTATCAGAAATCTTTCGTGTGCATCTTAAGATGTATTTGGCTTAATTCCTTCTTGGATTAAATGCCCCGGGTTGTGTTTAGCAAGTATTCATTACTGTGCTTCTTGTTAAAAGTCCAGCTGGTCTTGTTGTGGAGTCAGCCAGATGGAAGAATTATAGTGGTACAGGTAAGTCCACTATAAGGTTTTCCATTGGAGCTGTGAGTCAGGCGGTGGGAGAATTATAGTGGCACACAAGCCAAGTTCACTATAAGATGTCCACTGTGCCTTCTAGTTTCCCCAGTCCAGATTGGCCTTGGATGGGATGAATTGCTCCCTTTGGTGAGTATTTGGGTTATGACTTTGTGTCATATTTCCCTCTCTGGTTACTTGGTTCTATGGTATGGTTTGGTTTTCGGGATCCCGACGGCTTCAGCTATTTATGCTGTTCAGATGGTTTTCTCTGATGGGTTTCTCAGTTGGTATTCTCATCAGTTATTGTTATTGGTTAAACCTTGGCTTTGGTATCCACCGGAGTGTGGGCAATGTGATATAAGTGATATATGAGTTGATGTATATATGCTATATGCTTACTTGTTGATATTGTTTCTTTATGATCATCATATCAGCATGTAACGTAGTTGCATTTTAGTAGCTTACTGAGATTTATTCTCACCCTTATTTGTTACTGTTTTAGATAAAGGCGGGTCCAGGGGATAGGACACTCGGCACGGGAGGACGTTGGTTTGGTAAGAGTTGGGACTTGTTTTGTTGAAGGTTACATTATGTAAATGTAAACCCTTTGGGTAGAGTAACCGTACTTCTTATGGTCCATCTATTTGGTAAAGGTTGATGTATGTATATTTGTTTAAAAGTTTGTAAGCCTTCGGGCTAAGTACTTGCGCTGTGAAAGTGTTTGTAAAAGTTGTTTCAAGTTAAGTGAAGTCTTTGAACTTCAAGTGTGTTTTGTGCCACTTTCTAAAAGGACATTTCGAAAAATTTCT